>OU611755.1:10313616-10648616 GCA_914767535.2 Dunaliella primolecta | reverse complement strand
GCTTGCTTGTTTGCTCTGCAGTTTGTGTATCATCTTTGTTGTGCTTACCCAAGGATTCGGTATCGCTTTGATGCATTGCTTTCAGAGGCAGACAGGGGGCAACAGCAGGAGCAGGGTCGAGAGCCCACTGATGAGGAGCGTCTTCTTGCAAGCGTGAGCATACGAGAGCAGCAGCAGATAATGCGGGATTTGGAGCTTCAACGGTTACAGAGGTCTGGCGGATTGCACAGAGGTGGTGGCTCACAAGCATCAGGCAGCGCAAGGGGAAAGGGCGCGGGCAAGAAAGGAGGTGGCAGCAATGCTCGGGGCAGGGGAGGAAAGGGAAGGGGAGGAGGTGGAGATAAGAAGCAGACAAGTTTACTGAACCTGTTTCAGAAGCAGGCTTAGAACAACTTATAAAAAAAAGAAGAGGCCAGCGCCAAGCATAGCAGGTAATTACTGACGCAGAAGATGCCCAATAAAATTATTCAAGGCTGTCCCCAACACAGCTGGACATGCCCTAAATGGCTCGATTTGCTCCTCCCTTTTTTTTAAATTTCCACGTCATACCATGCCAACCGTTTTCAAGGTTTTTTTTCTTTCAAAAAGGTAGCAGAGATGGACAATTCTTAAATTGCTGGATATGCTCCTTCTCGTGTATTTATCAGATTTTTCACGCCAACCATGACAGTAAAGGAATTCATTCCCTTAATGCAGGCAGCCTTTTTGGCTGGCATAGTTTCTTTTGGTCCATGTTCACCAAAAAGTGGTAAGAATTGGACGACCCCAGGTCACCCTCCTGGAATCAAAACACCCTAATCAGGCTCACAGAGCCTCCCTGGGATAATTCATACTCCCCAAGCCAAGCTTTTGTGACCCTAATACACCATGTTAACATTCTATATACTGAAAAACGCCAAAGAAAATAAAAAACTACGTAGGCAGTGAAACACTTCCCACATCAGTTCAGGGAAGGGGGCCACATTGGTGCACAAATCATAGGACCACCCCACCACGAAGCTCAGACTGAGATAAGTACAGCAGGCAGAGAAAGAAGACAGGTCCAGCAATGAGAGAGAGAGCAGGATGATAGCTGAAAGACCGAAGTTCCAGATCTTCAACAACAAGCAGAGTCAGCACAGCTCCAGCCAGAGTAAAAAGAAAAGCCTGCGCCAGCCAAAAGGCTAAGTTTATTAAGGAGAGGTTCCCTAACGAGCAAGCAAGCAAGGGTCTCAACAAAAAAAGCCAAAGGATGTTATAAACACATCGTTGGCACCACTTTGTTTTCGCTGCTATGATTTTCTTGGGTACAAGGACTCCAGACCTCCAAATTATCATCCAAAGAAAAGAAAAGTAAGGTCTACGCAGGCCAAAGGTCGCGTGCATTAAGGGAAGGCCCCCTAACTGGAAAGCTAGAGGCCTCACCAGAAGGCCCTCTAAACCTACACTAGACACAGCCTGAGTGAGCCAGCCTAAGAGAGAGCCAGAGACAGGTTTAATGGGGATCATCCAAATTGGTGCAATAGGTGGTCTGGGAGGAAAAGAAAAGAAAAACTACGCAGGCAGTGAAAACACTCCCCACATAAACTAAAGTAAGGTTATATCCACCTGGAAGGCCGTCAGAGCAGAAACACTGAGGCCTGTAACCAGACCTGGCCAAAACAATGCTCAACTCACAAATAGACAGGCAATAAGAGGGAACAAAATCATGTTTGTCGCGGCCTGGTGTTTGTAAAAGGGAAGGGAAGGGCTACGCAGCTGTACCTGCCTGCGGGGGCAGCTTAGCTGAAGCACAACGAGCCTGTAACCAAACCAGTCCGATCTAAAAGCAATACTAGAAGCTTATTCACAGCATTTCAGGTGTTTGTAAAAGTATCATGATGAGGTAGGGAAGGGAAGGGTTACATAGCTGTACCTGCCTGCGGGGGCAGCTTAGCTGGACCAAAACGTGCCTGCAACCAAACCAGTCCAAACTAAAAAGCAGTATGAGGTAGATTATGCTTACAGGTTTCCAAGCTGTTGAATGATAGAAACTCCAAACATTAATTAAGGAAAAGAGGACACCTAGGGTCGAGGCACCATGTATCCCCTTCACCAAGAGAAACGAAAGAAAAAAGGCAATGGGGATCTGGAGGGTTACTAGCAGTAGCGCGTGCCTGATCTAGGTGTTGAGAGTCTGGGAGGGAGATGTTATGTTGGAATTAAGGGTTCGCGTTGCATCTGATGAGGTGCGCTGCCTGCTGCCTTTGGATTGCTTACCTCATATCTGTTTATCTCTGGACTCTTCTCCTGCCTTGCACTGCCTCGCCCACAGTAACTCCCCTATCAAACAAAGAAAGAAAGAAAGAAAGAAAGAAAGAAAGAAAGAAAGAAAGAAAGAAAGAAAGAAAGAAAGAAAGAAAGACAATGCTTGCCAAGTCTGATTGTGTGCAATAAGGAAAGGTCACCTGTCCTGAAAGGCAGGGCTCCACCATACATACCAAGAAAAAGATCAAGCGGAGAAGTATACTCCAGCAAGTTGGTCCCCACCATGGTATCTACAACACGACTGTCAGGCAGAACCTGTCCAGAAAGCTCAAGACCCATCCCTAAGCCTTAAGCATGCCCTCCAACATCCCATCTACCCTTCCAAAAGAACCCTGGAAGGAAAAGAAACTCCCCTACCAAAAAAGTCCTGCAAGGAAAAGAAAGTAAAGGGCTACACAGCTGAACCTGCCTACGAGGGCAGCTTAGCTAGCAAAAAAGTGCCTGCGACCAAACCAGCCCGATCTGAATATCAAATGCGGAAATGTAAAATTCAGTCACAGCCTGTACCCTGCAAGTATAACTAGCGGGCTAGTGGGGACCTAGAGGTAAGGTAGAATGAGGTGAGTTAAGGTAAGGTAACTTCGCTATATCCGCCTACAAGGACAGCTGAGCGGAAATACTGAGGCCTGTAACCAGGCCCCAAAATGCTCAACTCACAAAACTTGGACTAGAAAGAAAAGGTTATGTTGTTGTCGCGGCCTGGTGTTTGATGGAATAGCACGAAGCAGATTATGCTCAAAGGAGAGACCCTTGCTTTGGTGAGACCCTTGCTAGCTTGCTAGTGAGGGAGTCTTTCCTTGATGCATGCAGACTTTTGGCTGGTGTAGACTTCTCTTTCCTTTTTATGCTCAAAGGCTTCAAAGCTTTTGGTTCAGATTAGAACTCAGAACATTTGATGAAAAAAATACTGCTGCGTATGGTTCATAAGTATTGGGGACCTGGAGAGTGTATGAAAACAATCAAACAAGAGCCTGAAAAAACTAGGTCTGCACACGACACCAACTGCTGGAAACGTGTCGCACAATGACAAGCTGATCAAACCAGCCATTTTTTTGTTTATTTTCTAGTCCTAGCAAGCCAAGCAGCCAACACATCTTGCAAAAGCCAAATCCCACGCTGCCAGCCCTCAGAGGCTCTTTTGGGTATGAAAACAATCAAATAAAAGTCTGAAAAACTCAGGCCTTGACGTTTTGTGTATTGGAGGCAAATTTCTTTCTATGATCGCGACAGCACAGCAGTGAAATTCAATTTCATTGGTTTTCCTGGTGGAGGAGACTCGCGGCTCTCCTGAGCCAATGTGTCTCCTTTTCCTTAATTGATGTAGGGAGAGTTTCCTCTGCCTACGTAGTTTTTCTTTTCTTTTCTTTCTGGTTTTCCTAGTTGGCATGCTGACTGTGCTCGACTCTGCTTGCTGTTGAAGGCTTGGAACTCCAGTCTTTCAGCTGTCAGCTTGCTCTCTTTCTTTTGCTGGACCCGTCTCGTTTCTCTGCCTGCCGAGCTTCTCTCTGTCTGAACTTTTTGGTGTGACTCCTTTTCCTTAAGAAGAAAAAGAAAAACTACGTAGGCAGAGGAAACTCTCCCTACATCAATTAAGGAAAAGGAGACACATAGGCTCAGAAGAGCCGTGAGTCCCCTCCACCACCAAGATGAAACAAACATTTAGTGGGGATCTGAAGGACTATTGGAGGCACCCGGCCCCAAAACATGGCTGCGAGAAGTATTGCAGTTAACAATAGCACGCCTAGTGGTAACAAGCTTGTTGGCATACTTTACAGAATGAGCATGAAGTCTGTTAGCAAGTTTAATGGCACGTTGGTGGTCAAATCCCAATTGTTTTAACTGGTCGAGTGTATGTTCTGTGTAACATGTTCCACCAACGCCTAAGAGAATGGTATGAAGAGTTACGGCTTTCGCACTAATAACTTTGTAGAGATCTGCATGCTACCGCTGTGCCGCCTCCAACTGTTGTCCTGGCCTCGTGTCCTCACAGTACTTGATTTCAATCAAGTGCACATGTCGCTGATTAGCATTCAGTTGGTGAGGCTGTTTCACGCGGTTAGCTATGCTGGATCTCTGTAGGGTGCCATGTCAGCTGCATAACGCATGATGTGAGCAGGAAGAAAGAGAAGAAGAAGTGGGTTTGGCATGATAAGGTGTAATCAGTACAGCATCAGGACTGGGACTGATCTCCAGTGTCAGTGCTGACTGTTGCATATCTCATTGATGCACACTATTTGTTGCCCAGCATAGACATATATTTCTACCTTTTAGTATTACTTCATTTTTCATGAAAAGCAACAGTGCGTGATTCTCTTTAGCACTTGCACTCCTGAACTCAGCTCAAGGACTTGTTCCCTTCTCCAATAGACACATTTGTTCACAAGTTTGGCTTGGTTTGGTTACAGGCACTTTTTTGCTTCAGCTAAGCTGCCCTTGTGGGCTGTTATAGCTGTGTAACCCTATCCTATCCTATTTTTGAGCAGGCTAGCAGTCAGTCCTAAAGGCAGGAGCCGATCAGCCAGAGTCTCAGGATGCAGGCCAACACGCCGTGACTCTCGTAAAGACTTGAGGCCATTTGCTTTTGTGACTTTGCTGGAGGCCCTTTGTTACTTTGCTGTCTTTTGACATGGCTTTTGTGGCTCGGCTTGGCTTTTGATTTGGCTTTTGCAACTTCGCCGGAGGCGACAGGCTTTTCAGGAACTCTTTGAACTTAGAGGGATACCTATGGTCACGGCACCATGTGGGGACCCTCCACACAAAATACCCAGTGGGGAATGTAGGGCAACAAGCAGCTCCCCACTGCTAAGTAGGCTGGAACACATAAATGAACATAATTATCTGCTACCTCACATTTAAAACTCACGTGCCTTAAAACACAAAGTTGCAAATTGAGGCCCACTTATGCTGGCCACATAACCTTCCCACTGCTCACCTAACTGTCTCAATGCTGCCTTGATTGCTACGTAAGCGAATTCAGATGCCCAGATCTCTAGACAGAATGACCTGCTTGCACCCTGGGCAGCGGAGAGGGCAGCAATAATGTCCCCAGGGAGCTGCCGAGCAACCCGTGGGTGCGCCCCAAAATGAAGAACAAGTTTGCGCAAAGAAGGCATGGCCTGCAGTACACTCATCAGGCCAACCTCACTTGTCAACTCTATGCAATCAAAGGATGCCACAACCTCAGGAAGTCCTGAAGGCCCCAAGCCACCAAAAAGCTCACCCAACACCAACATACCATCACTATTCAGACACCAATCATGCATTTCAACCCGTGAGACAGCAGCTATTTTTGACTTCAAAGGCAGCAGCTCACCGAGAAGGCGGGAACAAAGCAAGGCAGGCCCACCAGGTAAGCCAGACAAGGCAAAAGCTGTCCCGTCAGTCCCTTCCTCACAAGCCTTGGAAGGAAGACCAGCAACCCATGCAACCAGGTTCCTGGTCCTCCACACCATCACCTCTTTGCTCTCTTCCACCTCCCAAAAAAAAGGAAGGCCAAAATCAATCCCACTAAATCCAAAAGAACGTAGGCAAGGAAAGTCATGGGCTGCTAGGGCAGGAAAATCAAGGAATATGCTGCCGACATGCATGGTTTGCAGTGTACTGGATGCAAAGTGCGCGCCCAACGGTGCTTCAAAGCAGTCCAGGCGCAGATGATGCAAACAAGAAAGGCTTTCAAGGAGTTGTTGGAGGTTAATGGGACCGAAATGTGCTATACTTAGTCTGCGAAGCTGCCGCAATGAAGCCAGCACAGCGACATCCAAATCTGCAGTGTCCCTGAAGTCTAGGAACAGGCTTTGAAGAAGCTCAAACTTCCCTACACAATGCACCGCCAGGTTGCTCCCTCCATCCAAAGTGATCGCAAGAGATGTGAGGTCCAATTGAGGCGCTAGGACATTCAAAAAGCTGTCAAAGTGGGAACAATAGCTGAGGCTAAGCGCGTCAAGCTTGGGGAAGAGGAGGGGCAGGAACGACGCGCTGTCTGCATCTAAGGTGCACTCCTGCAAGCACAGGTCGATGCTTGGAGATGGTTCTTGTTTTGATGCATCGGGCACTCCGTGGGTCTTGGATTGCAGCAAGTGCCCATGCATAGATGCTGCAAGCAACTTTTTATTGCTCTCCTGGGCTTGCCCTTGATGGGCAGCCCTTCCCTTAGCAAACAAGGAATGGTGAAGCTTGTGCTTGATCATACAGCAATTTCAACACATATGCAAAGAGGAGTCCCAGCACGTCCTCTGCAATCACTCACTTTCAATCTGAGCTCTGCCACATTCCTCAAGCTGGCTCGGACATCAGGCATGCGGTAGCAAAGTTCAAGAACTGCCCTTACATCTGTCATGCTGCTCAATGCTAATGTCATCAGATGAGCATTCCTCGGGAAAGAAGTAAGTTTGCCCACAAATGAATCCAGCGTGTCGTCTTCTGCGTACACTAGCTCTGCTGAGCGGATTTGGGCATTTATGGATGGAGAACTGCAGAGGGCAAGAAAGCCACACTGGTAAGACATGAAGCCAGAGAAACAACAACTAGGTGAGAAGGGGGACATTGCAATACCAATCGGTAGCGCAGGTGCTCATTTCAGTGTACTGCATATGGACACACATTCAACTTGTCCTTCACTCACTGGTATAAACTTGCACAAGAATGACGCAGTGCTGCATTGCTTTGGCAGCATGCATATAGTATGCCAAGGACATTGTCATCTAAGTCCAAGAAGGTTGTTAATGGTGCTCCACGCTCCTCATCTGCTGAGCTGTCAGGGGAAACAGTCATCTGGCTTCAATCTCTGCTTGGATAATTTGCCAAGGAAGTCTTGCTTGGACAATTTGTCAAAAAAGTGGCCAGAAAGCAATTAATGTTCTCACAAGGATGTAATAGATCGTTGTTACGAGGATGCCTTTAAACTACGCTCCTCATGAAAATCATCCGTTACGTTCTGTTATTTTTCTGTCAGGTTCCTGCGAGCAATAAACAAAAGCATGCTTTTTATTTAACGCAGAACCCAGAATAAGAAAGAGGTGGCGGTTCCTCTTCCAATTGCATTGCCCATGCCGTAGTCGCTTATCTGGCACGCGAGACACATCAACCACTACAGCCTGCAAATCACAGGGGCCTTTGGGGGAGCAAGGCCACACGGCTGGAGTTCAAACTGTTCTGGCTGCATCACTTAGACAGCCTGACACCCCTGCTGTTCACACAGTGGGTACCTACTAGCGCACAGTACTATGCACCGGTGCAGCACACTGAGAGCCTTACAACGGAAATTCTCCCTACAGTTACTCACTAGTTACTTACTAGCAGAGAAATGGACAGGACACAGTTGGCTCAAAAGAGGGGAACTGAACTTCAGTTCCCCTCTTTTGAGTCATCTCATCCAGTTTTTTTTAGCTTGAAGCTTTCGGTTCCAAAAACTGGCTTTGATCTCATAAGGAACTCCTTGTAAATCAGATTGCTAGCAATCTTATTTATGCTGATGCGCTTACCGTGATAGCAATTTTGTGAGCATACTTTACAGAAGGGGCATGGAGTTTACGTGCAAGCTTGCTATCTCGAAATTGAGATTTGGTGAGGCCCCAGCTAGCTCGCTAGATAGAGAACCTTAATGCACGCTGCCTGGTGTGCGAAGTTCTTTTTCATCTGCAGCTCAGCAACAAGGGAAATGTGTTGCTCTTAAAGTCAAACCCAGCCTGCGACCCGGTCACCACGTAATGCCCATAATCTGTAATCTCACAGATTACACGGACGCCACCACTCATGTCTGTAAATATGTCTCAAAGCACGCAGATCTATGCAAGAATACAATTGGAAAAGCACGACACATATCATCCTTCTGAGTCTGTTATACTGAGTATACCCAAATCCAGTTTTAACAATTGGGACTTAACCACCAACGTGCCATTACACGCTCACAAACTTCATGCCCATTTTAATATGTATGCCATCAAGCTTTGTACCACGAGGCATGCTCTTGAAAACAAAAATACTTCTCATAGCCAAGTTCTGGGGCTGGGTGCTTTCATTAACCCTCCAGATCCCCATTAACACTCTCTATTCTGTAGCCTTGTGGAGGGACTCACGGCTCTCCTTAGCCAATGTGTTTCATTTCCCTTAATTGATGTAGTGACAGCTTCCTCTCCCTACGTAGTTTCTCCTTTTCTTTCTATCGAAGGTATGAACTGTGCGTAACAATTATCACTGGGAGCATTGTATCTTCTGTTCATGCACAAACAAAGGCGCTTTTCTTCTCCAGCAGCTTTGTGGGAGTGTGCTCAATTAGTGAGGGATCCTCACATGACTTGAACTATCTTCAAGGCACGTACAAGGCAGCTGCATATGGGTCAGGGCCACAATTAACTCACCACTGCCAGTGCCTTCTCCTCCGAGCAAAAGCGAGCACCTGGAGATGCTAGAAACCCTTTGGGTCCCCATTTCTTGGTGATGGGGACTCACGGCTTTTTATGCCAATGTCATCAATGCCTCTGTGGTACTTTTCCTTTCCTTTCCTTTCTTGCTGGATAACGTAAAAATGAAGAACAGTTGAAGCATTTCAAGCTTGTATCATCATGGAAACATAAACATTACATGAGAGCAGCAGGCTGGTTGCCATCTAAGTTCGGTTGTTCAAAATTGAAAGGCCTTTTTAAGAACATCTGTACGTTAAGTGTTTGAACCAGCTGACATTATTGCAGCAACCCTCTGTCAAAACGCTAAATGCACGCATCAACAGCTTTGTTGAAGGGTTTGAGTTTCAATGTTACAAGGAAGCTTGCTTGTCAGCATAATGTGCATGATGGACCAGCAACAAAACAACATTATTGCTGTCCAGACATATCTGATCCATTGAAAGCTAGGATGCCTTGGGTGGTTGGGAAGCAGGCAGGGGCTCCAGCAGTTCCTCAGGTAAGGGGCACCAAGGGGAGTGATACCCAGCACAGTCCTTGTCTGTAAGAAAAAGAAAAATGCGTTCACATGTGTGCGTGTATATGTGTTATGTATGTATGTATGTTTGTATGTTTGTATGAATGTATGTATGTATGTATATATGTATGTATGTATGTATGTATGTATGTATGTATGTATGTATGCATGCATGCATGTATGTGTGAGCATACATGCCAACTGAACGAACAAGTAATTGATCATGAGCAAACATGACTCTCTACTGGACAGATGCCTCCACCAATAGACTGGCGCTTCTTACTAACTCCCAAAATATGCATTCCCTGCTACACGCCCCAAGCTTCAAGCACAGCAAGTCCACTTCAGTGGCTTTCAAGTGCACTTCAGATGCACTTTTTAAATACACTTCAGCAACGAATGCACTTCTGCAGCTTTCAAGTGCACTTCTGCGGCGAATGCACTTCTGCTTTCTGCTTTCAAGCACACCCACTTCATCACGCGTGTGTCAGGCACCAAAGGGCTTCAAGTTAGGGGATGGAAATTATTTAAACTGCCCAATACTGCAAAGGCGCCGATCTGTCCAGCCTGCCTAAATTTAGAATCAAGTCTACTCAAGGGCTTGGTCCACTTCAGGGCCAGAAGCAACTAACATACATTTGGAGCTCAACAAGCATATGTGACCCAATGAGAGCAGCCCCACCAGGAATTTTTCCCAGGCTTCTTAAGTTTGAAGAGTAGCTTGTGCCTGCCCATCAGGAAAACGCTTGTAATCCCCAGGAACAACCTACAGCATTCACCAAAGCATTTCTGGCACCACTTGCCGTAGCTGATAAAAGAACCACCAACACACTAAGTGCCCACCAAAACAAAGCAATCAGCAGCTACTCACCAAAACACTTCTGACACCAGTTGCCGATGCTCAGGTTAGCCAGGAAGTAGACGCGGTTGGACCTGTGGCTGCGCTGGATGCGGCTGCACCTGAGAACACACAATTTTACACATTCACAAGTTGCAGGATTGGATTGTAGGATTACAGGTTTTACAAGAAAAGCCATCAGTCAAAACGCAAGTACAAGTTGCAGGACGGGATGGCAGAAGCTGTTGCAACCTTTTTCTTGGCTGCATCTGTTGGAGGTAGCTGTTGAAACTATGCAAAAGCTTTGTGATGGGGGTGAGACTTGGGTGCAGAAAAGTTGGCGTGATTGGTGGCTGGAGCGCTTTCAGTACTGGGGGTACCCAATGTCAGAAAAGAGAATGCTTGAGCATGGAGTGCTATTAAAAAACAGGGAACGAGGCGGCTGGCATTTACGTTTGACCATGAAGACTGGTGAAAATGTAGGATACGACCATGCATGAGCAGCAGTCTATACATGCCATGATGGGCAGGGACAGTGGATTTGTTTTTGGGTTTTGGAGCAGAACTTGCTTTTGCACCCTTTTGTTGTTTGATGCAACTGCATGTTGCGGGCACCATCATCCCCTTCTGATGCCAGTTTGGAATCGGGAGGAAAGAGAGTGCTTTCTCTGCTTGTGTGGGCAAATGGGTTGACCCACACAAGATGGGTTTAGGGAAGAGAAAGAGGGGCCTCCACTTTCTGTTGAACTCCAACATCAATCTCAATTCAGCATCCACATTGTATCTGTATTGTATGAAAGCAGGCCCCAAAAAGCTGGAGTATTTCACGCTCTGGACCTTCATCAGGCATAAACATGCGGGGGAGACGTCACTTTTTGGAGGAAATGTGATTCCAGACCTTACTGATGCTTACTGTTGATGCAATTGCTGCGATTTGAAGAGAATTGACGCCAAAGAAGCAAAAGGATGCAAGCAAGCCCAAGCAATTGGTCAAGCCCTTTATCAAGCTGTGCCAACACGTGGTTCGCTTTGCATCTTTGTCACAACATGCATATGGTTCATATTGCATTGGTGCCACAATATGGCCAAAATGTGGCTCGCTTTGCATCTGTGTCACAACATACATATGGTTCACATTGCATTGGCACCATAGTCTGGCTCACATTGCTTCTTGTTCCTTGCAGATAATGCAGCACATCAGCTAGAGGATCGATCTCTGCTATTGCAACACAATTAGCGTGCAGTCATAACACAAAGCAAGCACACTTAGCAATACGCTTCATACCTCTTTTAGGTAACCTGCCAGTTCCTGGAAAGGGACCACAATCCCTCAACATGCACCTCAAGTTCTGGCACATACAACGCTCGTCATTGCTTCTCACCCCTCACTCCCCAAACCCCCACCTACCCACACATACACATGAGGAATAGAGCGCAAACTGGATGCGTGCGTCTGCCAGCATTTGTTGTTGCAGTCAATTTACCCAAACTCAGCAGGATCTCCATCACATTTCACAGGTCCGTGCTGCGTTGCGCGCAGGAAGTCAATGCTGTGCTGTGTGCAGAAGGCCACATCACGCAAGTCAGCCAATTTCAAACTCACCAATGACTCCCCGGCCCCAGGAGGCTGTAGGTCACATTGCCAGACACACCACAGTATGTGAGACTGCCCACCTGCATCAGTGCAATGTCACCATTGACTCACTCAGAGATTTACTTCATCTTATCACCTTAACTTTCTTTGACCAAAGCCTTCCGGCATTTGGCAGTGTACCAAGCAGGCCCAGCCTGGCTTGCACCATGATCGCTAAGCTGCATGATGAGAGTACAATTATGAGGATAGACATGCTTGATCTTGGAAGCGCCGAAAAAAGAAACAGGCAAAGGGCCAAGTAGGTTGGGGTCACAAGCCTCCAGATCAAAGGAAAATTTTAAGCCTGTGGGTGCCTTCACCTGATACCTCTGTTGTACTGAAAAGCTTCTCATGACAGCTCTTTCCCTGAAGCTGATAATTGCCACCACCCTTCCAAGTCCCTACTAACCATCCTTGCATTGAACACACTGCCAAGCTCCACGAGCCCACTGTACGGCTCATCCAGAAGTCCCTGGCTGCTGCACATGCCACTTATGCCCTGGCCTCCTACCTACTTCCTGGCCTCTTGAGGCCGCTACATGCAACCCACACTTGCCTGCCACACTGTCTCTATTTCCCAAGCAACACCGTGGATCACACATTATCATACATGATAACACACTCACAAATGCCTGCAGCCCCCCGGCGCGCTCTGTGGCTGCAGCCTCGATGAAGCGCAGCACCCGCAGGGCCACTCGCTGCAGAGCGTGGCGGCACGCACCCATGGCGGCTGCCTCCTCTGCTGAGCTGAAAGCCTGTGTTGTTTGTTGCGTGCATGTGCATGCGTATGTGGGTGTATATGCATGGCAGCACGCACGCATGGCGGCTGCCTCTTCTGCTGAGCTGAAGCCTGTGTTGTTTGTTGCGCCCATGTGTGTGTGTATGTGTGTGTGTGCGCGTGCGTGTGTGTGTGTGTGTGTGTGTGTGTGTGTGTGTGTGTGCGCGTGCGCGCGTCGCGTGCTTGCAAGCGACCACTGTGGCCTGCAATAAGCTGTGCTCCAAATAGAGCGTCCTCGCCCTGATCAAATATGAGGAGGGGGTGCCTGATTACCACAGACACTGCAAGCACCATCATTGTTCAACATAAGCACTACAACTGAAAGACGCCTACTGATTGCAAGCACTACTGCTGACACGACTACTCCTGAGTACAAACAGTCCTGATTACAAGCACTGCTACTGACACAGCTACTACTGACACTGTAAGCAAGCCGCTGGCTGCCAGCTAATAGCTTACTTGAGGGATGTCCAGCCACGTCACTTTGAGCGACCTGTGAGATGCGGCAGGGTGGTCCAGGGCCCCCTCATCACACACCACTGCAGTCCCGCTGCCCTTGCTCCCTGCTGCCTTCAGCTGCTGTGGGTCTGACCCTGGTCTGGCCTGCAGTCGGGGGGTGTAGTAACACTGCTGCGTCGTGTATTGAGACCTATGTCCACAGGGGTCTGCTTCGCTATCTGCGACTGCTGCTGCTGTGTGGTCGCCAACAGCTGAGGTTGCACAATGGATTCGTGCTCTGGAAGAGCATGAGGCATCGTGAGCATGCGCTATCAAACCAGCATGCGATGTAAGCATGCGAGTTCACGTGCACGCACACACACACACACACGCACACGCACACACACACACACATACACACACACACCATGAAGTGCGGGTTGACGGGCGGCCTGGGCAGCTCTAGCACCCGCACCCCCTCCCCCACATTGCAGATCATGGAGGCCAGCAGCAGCTCTTGGCAGCTGAGGGGGCGGATGGTAGTGGTGGGTGCTTTACCATTTGTGGTATTCTGCATAGGCACCGCTGCAGAAGCAGCGCCAGGCCCAGCAGCTGCAGAAGCAGCGCCAGATCCAGCAGCCGCAGAAGCAGCACTAGATCCAGCAGCAGCGGAAGCAGCGCCAGAGCCAGCAGCTGCAGAAGCAGCACCAGACCCAGCAGCAGCGGAAGCAGCGCCAGATCCAGCAGCCGCAGAAGCAGCGCCAGATCCAGCAGCAGCACCAAATCCAGCAGCAACAGAAGCAGCACCAGATACAGCAGCAGCAGCACCGGAGCCAGCGGCAGACGCAGCTTCATGGCCGCTGATGCCACGTGCTGGGCCAGCAGCGTCAAAGGCATCTGCAGGGCGAGCTGCTTCCGGGAGCAACAGGGATCCCAAGAAGCGCGTGGTGGGCAGCAGCACCGCGTTCCTGTGTTTGCAGGAAGGCATGCATGCACATGCACAGTGTTGTGCGTGTGTGTGACTTCAGTTTTGGCACATGGCATGTATGGCTGCTTATGATCCAGTGGACAAATGTTCTTGTTTGTTTCAAGTAATTGATCAATCCCAGCTTCAAAAACGCTCAGAGGGGAGGCGGCAGGGACAGCAAGCAGGTTGAGCACTTGAAGATGCAGATAGACACTACCTACATGAAATAGGTCACAACTCAGATGCAGAAACAAGGTGCACAGACACTAGCTTGTCCCTTATCAGGTTGCAGGAGAACAGCAAAAAAGGCATGCAAAATTGCTGCTCATTTGCATGCAGGAGCACATGTCAAAAGACAGCGTGCAAGCTTGCTGCATGAGCAGCTGCAGCCAGCATGCGTCTTTTTGAGAATTTTGGAAACATCCACATGCATAGGTGTGCTTTTTGTATCTTGGTTCGCACACCACCATTTCTAATTATATATTTCCATTACCGTTTACCATTGCAACCGTGGCACATGCAACAAGCACTCACTTGCTGCCCTTGCAACTCCAAGCCTTGCAACTGGCAAAAAGCAACCGGCAACAAGCCTCACTTGCCGCCCTTGCACCAAACATCGAGCAACAAGCCTTGCTTGCCGCCCTTGCAACTCCAAGCCACGCACAAGAGCACCAAGCACCGAGCTACAAGCACTCACTTACTGCTCTTGCAACTCCAAGCCAGACACAAAAGCACCAAGCACCGAGCTATACGCACTCACTTGCTGCCCTTGCAACTCCAAGCCTTGCACCAAGCATAAAACAACAAGAAACTGGCAACGAGCCTCACTTGCTGCCCTTGCAACTCCCAGCCGTGCACCAAACAACAAGCGCCAAGCACTCACTTGCCGCCCTTGCAACTCCAGGCTGTGCGGAAGTGGCGGGTGCGAGAGTACACTGCCAGATCGACAGCGCTGGTGCGTTCGCTGCTGCCCACCTCCTTGAACACCTGCAGCTCCTCCCACAACTCTGGGTAGCCCCTACAAACACGTGTACACAGCTGAAACAGTGAGGCAAAGCTTTCATAAAATCGCTTTGGGACCCAGCTGTAAGGGTGAAGCTGATCAACAGTGCACTGGCCGTCATGCAGCTGTGAAATGCTGGAGGCACAACACTTTGCTCTGCATGTGGCAAATACACAAACACACGCTTCTCATGTCACACACACACACACACAAGTTTTGCATGTTCTACACACATCTTGCAATTTCTGACCATCCCACATGCTCACCTCAGCAAGTTCACAGCCTGGCCCACACGTTGGCTGCCGCCGAAGGCAAAGTCCCCTGGAGCCCACACAATCAGGTGCAGCACCCACACATGCCCTGCAAACCCTGACTACCCCACATGCTCACCTCAGCAAGTTCACAGCCTGGCCCACATGTTGACTGCCGCCGAAGGCGAAGCCCCCTGGGGCCCGCACAATCAGGTGCACCGAGAACTTGTCTGGCTGGCAAGTGGGCGGCAGGGCTGGCAGCACACGCAGGTCCTCAACGGCATTTGATGCACACTGCTGCAGTGGGCGCCTGCGCTGCTGCTGATGCGGCTGCGGCAGTTGCTGTTGTGGCTGCAGTGGTTGCTGATGCGGCTGCAGCAGTCGCTGTTGTGGCTGCAGTGGTTGCTGATGCGGCAGTTGCGGTTGCTGATGCAGCGGTTGCTGTTGTTGCTGCAGTGGTTGCTGATGCGGCAGGTGCAGTTGCTGATGCAGCTGCAGCGGTTGCAGTTGCGGCACAGCTGCATGCTGCTGCAAGGCGCTGAGTGGTGGCTGTAGCTGCTGATGTATTGGGAGGGGCACCTCGCATCTACTGTGGCCTGGGGCTTCGCCTTGGCTGATCGCACCTCTTATGCCTGTTTGCAAGCAAGAGTGCACCAAACACGACTGTTTGCGAGCAAGGTTGCCCCGATTACGCCTGTTTGCAAGCAAGATCGCATGCCTGTGTGCAAGCCTGCAAGCAAGATCGCATCGACTACGCCTGTATGCAAGCAAGAAAGCAGTCGTGAAGGAGGAAAGCAACAATCCATTGGTGAGCCTGTTTGCAAGCAAGGCAGAAGTCATGACAGAGGAAAGTATGAATGCGTACATGATGAATTGGGCATCACTGCATCCCACAAACATAAGCACACATATAAACCGTGCACAGCCTTACTCATTCCCTGCATCGCAATCTTGCTCATGCTCTGCGGCAGCTCATAAACTAAATCAAATGATGGACATGCAGCAATACATGGATGCAACCATTTGATTGACATGCAGCATGCTCTACCCACCCGTTTGGGCAGCTGCTGCAGCGGCAGCAACCACGGGGATGGGGGCGTGGGCCGCGTCCACTGTCTGTGACTGCAGCTCTACAAAGCAGTGGTCAGGTAGCTCCAAGCACCAGAGGTCCCTGAGCAGCACACAATATGGAGCACGTGGGAGATTGCTGATAAGCAAATGGGGGTCTGCAAACCCTACGACTCATTTGTGCAGCAACTATGAGCACAATGCATGGCATACTTAATCACTCTACAGAGGCAGGGACCAGGCATATGCACCAGAGGCAGGGACCAGGCATATGCACCAGAGGCAGGGACCAAGCATATGCACCAGAGGCAGGGACCAGGCATATGCACCAGAGGCAGGGACCAAGCATATGCACCATCCCTAGCTTGGGCCGTACCATGCTCATACTTAACAGAACATACCCATGCTCTCCACACCCACCAAACACGCGCGCACACTAAGCATGCACACACTGGTAAGGAACTGCTGCAGCAATGCTAAATATATCACATATTCACAAGCAAGAATGACTCACCAAACAGGCCTGCGCATAACCTTCATGGACACGTGCGCAAGTTGCAAACCCTTGGTATCAGGGTTGGCAGCCTAAAACAGATTCAAAAGCATACAATAATGACCCACCAAAATAGTCTGCGCACAGCCTTGACAAGCACGGACACAAGCTGCGAACCCTTGACATCAGGGTTGGCAGCCTGGGAGAACTCCACATCAAAGTACATGTGGCACGGCTGATCTGCTCGGAGGACCTGCAGCACCCCAAATCAGCATGTAATGGACACAAATCAGTGCAACTATATCATGCTTAAATTTTCCATAAATAAAGGTGAGATCTGATCTTGCCCTCTCCACTGTCGAAGGTTGATTTAGACCCAGTGTAGTTGCCCTAAACCGGTTCAGGTGGGCTACGTTTTATAAACAAGAGCTGAAGAAAAGAGGTTGATGAAATTCAGTGCGTCTTTGGGAGATCGCAAAATTGGACAGACGTTCTGGACTAAAAAGCAAGCCACTGTCCAATTTTCTTCTAATTCAGCATTCCACCTTTACAAAGGGCTATGCAGCAGCGATAAGATAGTCTGCATTCACATGCAAAGCTTCTACCATGGCGTCAGCTCTCCAATGTCATCCAACATTCACTACCAGATGGCATAAGTCCACAGACACATGCGTCAGAAAAAGGCCTCAAAATACATGCGCATGCATGCAATCTTGCAAGCATGCACGCAAGTTTGTGCGCACAAACATGTACGCATGTGCAACACCACAACACACACAAGCATGTACCACACAAACCTCATAATAGTGCCTCTTCAAAGGTTGGCGCCTGGTTAGACGCTTGGCCAGCTCCTGCAAAGCATGCAAGCAAAGTTCTCAGTAACCCCTGCCCATAATTTGATGGGTTCTGCCTCCGGACACAACACTTGTTTCCCAGGTGGTGGCACCAGAGGTGAACATGCATGCATGCTGCACAAATACTTTGTCAAATCAGGTGTGTGGTCGCAAAGAGCTGCTGCTGCAGGCAATGGACAGCTTCACCGTGTGCATGCTGCAGCAAGGTCAAAGAGGAAAGAGCAGCGCGGTCCAAATGCAGCAAGGATGAAATGGAGTTGTTACATAAGTCAGCGCTGACCAAACAATTTTTTTTCCCACGCATTCCTGCACAAGCAGCTGGCTTGCTGGTCTCACTGCTGTGTACTTTTGAAAATCCTGCTACCTCAGACTTCACATCATGCTGTTGGTCCCAGGCAAACCTGTTCTGCTTGGACATACCGGATAAGTTGTAACGATGAAGTTCCGGGTGTACTCAGATCCCTTTGAGGTCCCTGCCTTTGAGAGCGAGCTGCGCACTGCTGGGGCCACTTGCTCCCTTTGCGGCTGTGCTGGTGCAAGGCCCCCTGCTGCTGCTTGTGCGACATTTGTCGCACATTTTGGAGGTGCTGTCGCTGCGCATGCCGCTGCTGGTGCTGCCTCTTTGCACTGCGCCTCTGCCGCAACAACAGCTGCAGCGGCTGATGGCAAGGCACCGTCGAGTGCCGGCACACAGCCCTTAGAAGGACCTCCTCCTCTGCCGTTGACATCAATACTGTCACCGGCAAGAGCTCCCGCACTTTCAACACAAGCAGGGGGATGGCCAGCACCAGCAGAAGCCACAGCAGTGCCATCAGGAGAGGCACCTGCTTGTGGCTGTGCCTCAGCACCTGCAGCAGCGCCAGCACTGCTGCCACCACCAGCACCGCGACCACCATCACCACTGTCATCATCACCACGTGCATGGGCACCTCCTTGAGCTTTGGGCGCCACCCTAGCAGCAGCTGCAGCAGTGCAATAAGAGCAGCAAAGCATTCAAATCAGTGCTGCAATGGCCCAGGCACGAGCTGAAACAAGGAGTTCTGCAAACATGCTGTGAGCGGGTACAAGCGACGCGTACAGCCCGGAGCGCAGCAAAGGGCAAAAGTTGAAACAATGAGTTCTGCTGAAAACATGCTGTGAGCGGGTACAAGCCACGCGTACAGCCCGGAACACAGCAAAGGGCAAAAGTTGAAACAATGAGTTCTGCTGAAAACATGCTGTGAGCGGGTACAAGCGACGCGTACAGCCCGGAGCACAGCAAAGGGCAAAAGTTGAAACAATGAGTTCTGCTGAAAACATGCTGTGAGCGGGTATAAGCCGCGCGTACAGCCCGGAGCACAGCAAAGGGCAAAAGTTGAAACAATGAGTTCTGCTGAAAACATGCTGTGAGCGGGTACAAGCCGCGCGTACAGCCCGGAGCACAGCAAAGGGCAAAAATTGAAACAATGAGTTATGCTGACAACATGCTGTGAGCGGGTACAAGCGACGCGTACAGCCCGGAGCGCAGCAAAGGGCAAAAGTTGGAACAATGAGTTCTGCTGAAATCATGCTGTGAGCGGGTACAAGCGACACGTGCAACCTTGAGCAAAGCATAGGACAAAAGTTGAAACACTGAGCGCAGCAGAGATGCTGTGAGCGCGTACAAGCGACACGTGCAACCTTGAGTATATCACACAAGGCTGAGATGACACCGAGCAGCAGGTTGTGCGATCGTAGCAAAAAGCAAGTGGAGCACAAGTGATCCCACCTGGGACTGTGCAGCAAAAAGCAAGTGCAGCAAAAAGCAAGTGCAGCAATAAGCAAGTGGAGCACAGGTGATCCCACCTGGGACTGTGCAGCAAAAAGCAAGTGCAGCGACAAGCAAGTGCAGCGAAAAAAACAAGTGCAGCGAAAAGCAAGTGGAGCACAGGTGATCCCACCTGGGACTGTGCAGCAAAAAACAAGTGCAGCGACAAGCAAGTGCAGCGAAAAAAACAAGTGCAGCGAAAAGCAAGCGCAGCAATAAGCAAGTGGAGCACAGGTGATCCCACCTGGGACTGTGCAGCAAAAAGCAAGTGCAGCAAAAAGCAAGTGCAGCGAAAAGCAAGTGGAGCACAGGTGATCCCACCTGGGACTGTGCAGCAAAAAGCAAGTGCAGCGACAAGCAAGTGCAGCGAAAAAAACAAGTGCAGCGAAAAGCAAGCGCAGCAATAAGCAAGTGGAGCACAGGTGATCCCACCTGGGACTGTGCAGCAAAAAGCAAGTGCAGCGAAAAAAACAAGTGCAGTAAAAAGCAAGTGCAGCAATAAGCAAGTGGAGCACAGGTGATCCCACCTGGGACTGTGTGAGGATAGGACCTGTGGTCATAAACGGCCCATCTCAGCGCAGAAAAAGCATTTAAAGGATTGTGAGCACTGCACACGCGTCACCAGCGTAAGCCTGACCACCTGAAAATGCTCTTTAAATCCTATAAATAAGTCCCAATGTCCTCGCTGCAGGTGGAAGAGCCAACTGTCGACTGAGGCACATGCACAGGAAGGCTCACCTGATACTGCAGCAGGTGCAGGAGCTGCTGCTGCAGCTGCTGCCGCAGCCTTGCTCTGATATTCCTCACTGAATACCCTGACATGCACAGGCAGCGACAGGGGGTGGAAGGGGTACGGACCCATGGCTGAGGGGGGGTCACCTGGGGCATCGGATAGCGGGACTGGTGGGATGTCTGGAGCTGCATTGGGGTTAGGGAGCAGCAGGGGGCATGGAGCGGTAGGCGGAATGCATTGGGGGTGTGCAGCAGCAGGCGGGACCAGCGGGATACTTTGGGGGTGCGGAGCTGCTGGCATGGCCAACAAGCCCTGCTGCACTGGCTGCTGCTGCTGCTGCTGTGCTTGTTGGAAGTGTGGCAGACGTCTTGCAAGTGGGTGTGCATTTGCGACTTGCTGCTGCTGCTGCTGCTGCGCTTGTTGGAGGTGTGGCGGGCGTCGTGCAAGCAGGTGTGCATTTGCGACTTGCTGCTGCTGTTGCTGCTGCTGCTGCTGTGCTTGCATCATGGCCTGCTGCTGCTGCTGCGGCAGCTGTTGTGCTCGGCTTGCCTGCTGCCGCGGCTGCTGAGGGTGGTGCTGAGGGTTGCACGCCAGAGATAGGCCCTGAGGCCCACAAACTGGGTACTGCTGCATTTCGGGCAGAACAGAATGCCCGTGTGGCAGCAGCAGCAGTGGCTGCTGCTGTTTGTGCGTCTGTTGTTGCAGATCCAATTGCTGCAACTGCTGCTGCTGCTGCTGCTGCAAGTGTGCCCGTTGTTGCAGTTCCAATTGCTGCTGCTGGTGCTGCCAAGCCTGTTGCCGGTCTAAGGCCATCTGCTTACACAGCCCCACCTCCCGCATGATGCACTTCCACCTGTGGAATAGATGGGGGGCAATCCATGGTGGCACGCGTGTGCAAGAAGGAAGTCTGCACATCAATGCGTTGTTGTTTATGAAAGGAAACCAATGCATAGCATGGATGCGCATGTTTGGCTCAGTTCTTGCAATCATGCTCACACTTCTCTTGTGTCACAAGTTACGGCCCCAATTGAAGTATCTTTACAACTTGTTGGTTGAACCAACAAGCACAGGTTCCTTCAGAAAGCAGGGGAATCACACTGCTCGCAGTGCATGGATTTGATTTTCCTCAAGGAAACACATCAAACAACCAGATCACGATCTCTCAGAACATCTGTGCTATTCCTATGAAACTGCAAGGGCCAGTGGACTTTATTTGTAGGTAATGTGCTCAAATGGACAGAGACATACGTTCAAAGTTGGCACCCCCACATCCTCAGACAAACTCATGCATGTGATCATAGCAATTGCCATAAATGTATTTGTCAGTAAGTACCCACATCTCCCTGCATGACATGCTGTTTAGTACGTTCCGCAAGTGGTGAATATCAGCAAAGGGTCAAGAAAAAGATCAGTGCAGATCAGATCTGCTGTTAAGCACCCACCTTTCCCTGCATGACATGCTGTTTACTACGTTCCGCAAGTGGTGAATATCAGCAAAGGGTCAAGAAAAAGATCAGTGCAGATCAGATCTGCTGTTAAGCACCCACCTTTCCCTGTATGGCATGCTGTCTGCTACGCTCAACATGTAGTGAATATCAGCAAAGGGACAAGAAAGCGATCAGTGCAGATCAGACCTGCTGATAAGCACCCACCTTCCCCTGTATGACATGCCGTCTGCTGCGCTCAGCATGTAATGGACATCAGCAAAGGGACAAGAAAGCGATCAGTGCAGATCAGACCTGCTGTTAAGCACCCACCTTTCCCTGTATGGCATGCTGTCTGCTACGCCCAGCATGTAGTGAATATCAGCAAAGGGACCAAAAAATCAGAGCAGGTCAGATCTGCCGTTCAGCACCCACCTTTCCCTGTATGGCACACTGTCTGCTACGCTCAGCATGTAGCGAAGATCAGCAGCAGGTGCATTGGCACACCACGAGGCAAACTCCAGTGCATCCTTTTGAAAGGGGAAGGTCTGCATTCACAAGGAGCAAAAAGGGCGGCAGGGATGACGCCTGCAGTGTTTTGCAACTCGCAGAGAATGGAAGGAACAAGGCGAAGGTGATTGGATGCATGCTTGTGGTGAGCTTTTGAAAAAGATAGATGACCTTTGTCAAAATCCTAGGCAAGGCAACCCCTGCATGACAATCCATGAGCAGGAGAGGTTCTCCAAAAACATGGAGCATGGTCAAACTCGCATTGTGCACAAGCTGGTTGTGCAGCATGGGAGCATGTCCACATGCAGTGAAACCCTTCGGAGGTGTACATGTCCATTATTTTGGCCTCAACCTAAGCATCAGTCGGCTCAAGCGCCTCAAAGCACATCCTTTGCACCAGTAGCCCCAAGTACCCAAAGTGCATGCGGCCTTAACCTTGGCACCAGTGGGCTCAAGTTCCAGCAGTGGCTCAAGCGCCTCAAAGCACAAATGTAGCACCAGCTGGCTCAAGCGCCTCAAAGCACAACCGTAGCACCAGCTCGCTCAAGTGCCTCAAAGCAAATGCGACATTCCATGTCAGCAGGCCAGGTGCTTTTCTTCTCCTCCTTTTGTTCAGGCTTCCCAGAGACCCCCCTCTTAGTCCACCCCAGCGGCTGAGCAACCCCGAGAGTTCGTGCCCCAGACTTTCCCAGGCTTTCAATGCCCACCAAAGGGGGAAAAGGGGGAGGGGCAATGTAATCAATCAGCACACAGAGAGAGAGAGAGAGATAGAGAGAGAGAGAGAGAGAGAGAGAGAGAGAGAGAGAGAGAGAGAGAGAGAGAGAGAGAGAGAGAGGGAATTGACTGACATCCAGTCACTTCCAAATCAAGAGTGTTCTGGGTCGGGCTCACCCCATGCAATTTAGCAGCAGAAGGGGGTGCTGCACAACCAGCAGCATTGGCTCCAGTCTTGGTACATCGACCTGAGACGCACTCACTTTTGCAACAGCTTTGCTGCCTCCATCCGAGGCCCCCCCAAAACCTTCACTCCAAGCACCCTTCCAGCTTAGTCTCGCAGATGCACACTCACTCACCTCATACACCCCAACAATAGGCTGCCAGTAGTCCATGCAGCACTCCTCGCCCAGCAGTGCCGAGATAGGCAGTGGCTGCTGCTGCGGCTGCAGAGGAGGTCCATGTGGTGGGCCACATTTTGCGATGGCGACCTGCCGCTGCTGCTGGAAATCCTGCTGTTGCTGCTCCTGCTGCTGCTGCTGCTGCTGCTGCTGCTGTTGGCGATGATGAGCAGCATGAGGAGGGCAAGGCTGGAACTGGCCGTGAAAGATATCATGGTCGTGCAGCAAGTGGTTTGTGCAGTTCTGGTGTGGCTGTGGCATTGGGGGCTGATTGGATGGCAAGTGTGGCTGTTGCTCTTGTTGCACCTGCAGCTGGCCAGCATGATGGCAATCGGCTCTTTGCTGTCGCTGTCGCTGCTGCTGCTGCTGCTGCTGAGGATGCTGTTGCTCAGGCGGCTGTACATGCAGTGTGTCTGGCTGCTGCTCCCCTTGCTCAGGCTGCTGTACATGTACAGCCCCTTGCTGCTGCTGCTGCCCGTGTTCAGGCTGCTGTATAAGCACAGTGCCTGGCTGCTGCTCCCCTTGTTCGAGCAGCTGCAAATGCAAAGTGTCTGGCTGCTGCTCCTGCCTGCATCTCCCATCCTGCTGCCCATCCTGCCTGCCATCATCATCCCCCTCCACAAAGTCATCCTGCTCAAAGTGCAGCAGGTGGATAGGGGATCCTTCCCCAGACGACCGCTGCCCCCGATCATGCCCCCTCCTGGCGTCTGCAGCTGCAGGGGCGGGTGTGACTTGCATGGGCGACAGCTCAGCAGAGTTGGCGATGTCGACTGACCCACTTGTTCCAAGCCTTCTGTTTGAGGTTGCGGCTGCATGGGCGGGCGTGACCTGCATGGGCGACTGATCAGCAGAGCTGGCGGTCTCTGCGGAGTCTTGCTGCTGCTGCTGCTGCTGCTCCCTGTGGTGCTGCAAGCAGACTCCATCACTGCAGCCCTGGCAAGCAGCGCCATGCCCACCCTGCCCCGGGGTCCCAGCAGCTGAGGAGCAAACACGTGGCATGCCAGGAGAAGCTAGCAGGCGGTGGCCCCCTGCTTGGACACCGGTGCATGGTGGCAGGAGCACGTGTGGGGCGGGGCTGATGGCCATGGGGCTGCCTTGGCAGCACCCGTTTGCTCCTTCTGCACCCGCCCCAGCTGCCTGAAAGTGAGTGACCACCACAAACAACGATTTTGAATGGGAGGCAAACAATGATTTTAAATGGCTTACAGAGTGCAACCACTGGTGCGCAACTGGAAGCAGGGATGTGTATGGCAGTCCTTTTGTTCGTGTATGCACACATGAACAGGTGGCTCATCTCCTCTGTGCAAGAGCGTGGGTGGTCAGTGTCCACAGGAAGGTGCACGTCATGCATGTCCATGCTACACGCTCTGCTCATGTGCGCATTGCGCTTGCACCCACCACAGCCACCGCCAATGAGGTCTAACAAAGCAAGATAGCAAGATTAGACTGCAACTGGAAAAAAAAGCATGTACTTTTTCCACAGCACACCTGCTCAGGGCTGCGCACACTGCTGCGCCGGCAGAGCTTGCTGGGCACAGGGGTGTGCATGCACGCAGCATCCTCGTTTTCACGCTGCTTCTGCTTCTGCCTCTGTGGCAGCTGCTGCTGCTGCTGAGCAAAATGCGCGCGCCTGCGAGTGCGGGTGGGGCGATGCAGGCCCTGACGTTGTGGCCCATCTTCCTGCTGCTGCTGCTGCTGCTGCTGATGATGATGATGGTGACAACAGCTGGCCATAACATCACCCGAGGCCTTTGATCCTCGCACCTCAAGCAAATGGCCAGCACTCCTTTGCTGCCCTGCCTCTGCCACCAACTGCTTGTGCCACCCCTGCTGTCCTGCTTCTGCCACCCACCCCCTCTGCTGCCCAGCATCTGCCGCCCACTCCTTGTGCTGTCCTGCCTCTGCCGCCCACCCTTGTGGCTGCGCTCGCGTGTGCTGCACCCCCTGCTCCTGCTGCAGCAGATGCTGCTGCTGCTGCTGATGCGTGTGCATCCAGTCCAGGGTTGCAGGCGCTTCAGAGCCGCAGCATGCAAGGAGGCTGTCAGGCATACCCAGAGCTGCTGCTGCGCAGCCTCCTGGGGCCCCACTACTGTCACAGCCAATCTCAATATCCGAGCTGCCCTGGCTCACCCCCTCAGCAGACCCTGGGCCCAAATTCTGACCCTTTGGCACCCCGTCTCCATTAGCTACTTCAACTTGCTCATTCACCAAGCCAACACCGGCGCCCTTCCCAGGGACCAAGCTGACGTCAGCGCCCTTCCCATCCACCAAGCTAGAATGAGCGCCCCCCCCATCCATCAAGCCAACAACAGCGCCACAGGCACCTTTTCCGTAACCACACCTGGCTCTCATCTGGTGACTGACGTGACAAATAACGCGAGCAGCGTCTATACCATGCCTCTTTGGTGCTGACTGGCTGTGAGGGTGAGCCCCTGTGCAGCCCTCCAGTGCAGCAGCACAGCCTGTGTCCAGCTCAATATACTCCAACGTGGGCAAGAGGGAGGCCAGGTGGGGATGCTCCTGGCTGCGTGTGTTAACAGGCAAACATTCCAAAGCAAACATTTTAACCTGGGCAAGAGGGAGGCCAGGGGTGTATGCTCCTGACCGCGCGCACTAAGAAGCACATTTCTTGAAGCAAATATTCCACCGTGGGCAAGAAGGAGGCCTTGGGGAGGGTGCTCCTGGCTGCACGCAACAGGAGGCGTGTGCATGGATGCATGATATGTGTGTGTATGTGTGTGCGTGCGCGCATGTGTGTTACGAAGCTTAGGCAGGGCAAGGGCCAGAAGGCATGCCAGATATAATGCCAAATAAGGAAGACATCTTGGACATTGTAATTCGCAATACACAGCTTTTATAGGCACAGCTGGGGTGGGGTTTCACGCTGGGTCATTGAAAATGGATGAGTGTAAGCAGGACACACGACAGCAGAGGGGTGCTTATGGGCAAGTCAAGTGGGAGAGCGGGGGTTAAGGGTCTGGAAGAATGACGAGATGGATGTGCAGGGAACCCTGTGCTCAATTTGTTTCTTACTGTTTGAAAGCAAAAGAATAGGTTGGATAACAAGCACTAAAATAGAAGGGGGGGGGGGGGGTAGGGGCTGCAGCTACTCATGCAGGAAGCATGCAACGGGCAAAGTGCAGGCGTGCCTGTGCCATGCAAGATGATCAGCTGCCAGCCCAACACATGCCTCAATCAGCAAAAGGCGCCGGCCAATCATAGCAAACAACGCTTATTATAGCGTGCAGCAACGGCTACAACAATCAAGTTGAAATGGAGAATGATGCTGCAAAACCCTACAGCTGGCTGTGCAACTTGAGAGCTGCAGCAATCAAGCATCTAAGCTTATCCCTAGGGGCATGTGCGGGACACCCTACAACAGCCTTCAAAATGGGTGCAGGACTTGTGCTGGATTCAGACATGACATCTCTTTGACAGGACGACAAGAACATTTCTGTTATGTGGTGTAAGAAACTGAAGGAAGTGACATTTGTTCATGCAATACTTCACCTTAACTGCACAATTGTCCTTAAGTACAAAACATGCCATACCTGCGTGCAGAGGCACTGGAGTCTGAGCCAAATGAAGCCAACATGCTGCCTTGCAGGTCTCCCTCTGCACGCTCTGTGCCCATACTTTGCAGCTGCTGGCCCCTCTCTGCCTGCTGAGTTGTTATACCTCTCTGCTCTGGGTCCCCTCGGCATTCAGCTGCATGCTGCATGTGACCTTCTGGCAGATGCAAGCCCTCAGTCAGGACGTGCCGCCTTTGCTCAACAGCTGCATTTTAGGGTTATGCGCGGGAGCATATAGGCTAAGAGTGTGCGCGCATGCATGTATGTGTATATGTGTGTGCATACGTGTGTGCGTGCGCAAAAGCACACGCACGCATCTCTGGGCGACCTTTTATCAGGCAACAATCAGATTTGGCTGACCTTGAATTTTGCGTGCATGTACATTTGGCTGCATGCCCTGAAATGGTGTTGGTCAGCTTTAGTGGCGCCACTTGCAGAGTGAAGTAAGGTTCAGTTTCAAACAACACACGCAACACATACCCAGGTGACTGGTGCAGTGTGTATGATGGTGACACGCAACTGCCGCCTCCTAAAGGGCGATCGCAGTGGCCTTATCACAGGCAGCGCTCTCTCCTTCTCTCTCTCTCACTCCTTCTCTCTCTCTCACTCACTCTCTCTCACTCCCTCTCTCTCCCTCTCTCTCACTCACTCTCTCTCTCACTCCCTCTCTCTCCCTCTCTCTCACTCACTCCTCTCTCTCTCTCTCTCTCTCTCTCTCTCTCTCTCTCTCTCTCTCTCTCTCACTCACTCTCGCTTGCTCTAAGATGCTCCGGAGTCCCATGTGAATCAAGCATCCAATGGTCCCCTCAAACCCTTCTCAGCAGTCCCCTGACCCAGCCCCACATCGCACACCACACATGCACATATATATTTGCCTGGAGCACATCAGCCAGCTCAAACCTCTTGCACGCAGTTGAAAATACAAAACAAACTTGACGCAAGGCCTGCTTCTACCTGTAATCATCTGTATTCCAAGGACATCGCATCAGCCACTCCCACTTTGGGTGCCTGCAGTGTCCTGCAAGTCCAGCACCCACAGAGCGCCTCCAGCCCTTACTTTATCTGTAATCAACTGCAACAAAAAGCAAGTACACCGCACACGCCACTCCTACCTTGGGTGCCTGCAGTGTCCTGCAAGTCAAGCACCCCCAGAGCGCTGCTGGCGCCGCCTGAAGGTCCGATCGATACAAATAGCCCAGATCCAGACACGCCTGGCCCCCTGCAGGTGTGGTAGCTGCTGCTGCTAGTCGAAGCAGCTGCCAAGGGGGTGTGGAATGCAGGAGGTGCAGGGGGCGCGAGCGGCAAGCATTCCACCGGCTCCAGAGTCAGAGAGCTGGGGGTGTGGGGAGGGCTACAATCAGCACTCAAACCCAGCCCTTGCTGCTGTTGGCTGTGCTGGTGCTGGCGTCGAGGAGGGCTGTGACCAGAACTAGCAGCATCCCTCTCGTGCTGCTGCGCAATATGCTGCTGCTGGGGAGGCTGTGGGGAAAGGCTTTGGGGCAGTGTGCCTGAGTCAGCCAGAGGCAGTGTGAGGCCTGTGAGCTGTGGGAATGGCTGCGAGCTGCTGACAAAGCCCTGACTGGCAGGCCCTGGTCCTGCACACCTTGCAGTACCTGTGCTCAAATGCGCACCACCATGCCTGCTGCCCCTCTGCACGCATCTCTGCTGCTGTAAGCAGGTTTGTTGGTCACACTGCAAGCCTGAACACTGCAGGCCTGCAAGCTGTTGTGAGTCAGGCTGCAAGCCATAACCCAGGTCAGGCTGGAGGTCAGGCTGCAGGTCCGCAGGCTGCACGTGAGGCTCTTGGTTAGGCTGCCGGTCCAGGGACAGGCCTGCAGGGACGACAGCCTCTGCCAACCTGGTGGTTGGTGGGCTACCCCTCTCCTTCATTTCTAGCCTAGCAGCCTGATCATCGATTCCAGGTATGGATGTGCCATGGCATGGTGGGATCTCAGGCGGCTGCAGAGTGGGATCCTGGACCAAGGAAACGTTCAAGCGAATGCCATCACCCTGGTCGCTTAGACCTTCACCACACTCTGGCTGGCTGGCCGGGGTGGCATGCCGGAGCTCTGCTGTGTTGAGGGGTGTGGTACTGGCACTTATGCCCTGCCCTGCCTGCCTCGGCTGCAGCTTGTCAGCCCCCAGGGTGTGCATGCTGGTGGGCTTTGTGGGGCGTTGGTCCTTGATAGTTGCTGTTGCTGGAGCACAGTCCGGCTGCCCGGCTGCTGACGTGCAGGTGTGCATGTGGGTGGGCTTTGCGGGGCGCTGGTCCCTGATGGTGGCCGCCACAGGAGCGCAGTCTGACGGCTCAGCTGCTGACGTGCAGGTGTCCATGTCAATTGGCTCTGGACGCTGCTGCTGTAACGCCTCAAGCATACCAAGGACATGTCCTGTCGGACGAGCCGCTTGTAGGGCACACCTCGGCGGGCTGGCTCCAGAGCTACCAAGGGCACGGCCTGTTGGACGAGCTGCTTGTAGGGCGCACCTCAGCGGGCTGGCTGGCAAGGCATGTGGCTGGCTGGCGGGCAGAGCCGCTCCGGGCTGGCTGGCTGGCGGAGTTGGTGGCTGGCGGAGCCGCTCCGGGCTGGCTGGTGAGGCATGTGGCTGGCTGGCGGAGTTGGTGGGCAGCACAGAATGGGCGGGCAGGCTGCATGGGTGGTTGCTGCGCAGGGGCGCAACAGCTGCAGGAGCAGCTGCGGTGACTGGCGCAAGGGCAGCAGCAGCAGCTGCTGCAGCAGCAATGGGGACAGGGTCAGGGGCAGCAGCAGTGACTGTGGGGACAGGAGCATGGGCGGTAGCTGCAGCTGCTGCGAAGACAGGAGCAGAGGCTGTGGCAGGGTTAGCGGATGGAGGGGCCTGGTGTCTGCCCTTCCTTTGGAGGATGGTGGCTAAAAGGCATCTGCTGCTGCTGCTGCCGCTGCCGCTGGGATGGCTGGCTGTACCAGCCGGCTGCTTTGTCTGCCATGATCTGGCCTTGATATTAAAGATGCTGGTGAGCCTGTGTGAGCAACAGTGGGTCATAAGGAGAGGTGCGCATTTGTCGGTACACCAACCACCACAAGCAAGGGACATGAGGCATAAGCCCATACCCATGGGGAGAAAAGGTCATAAGCCTATACCAGGAGCAAATGACCCTAACA
Organism: Dunaliella primolecta; assembly: GCA_914767535.2. Taxonomy (NCBI): domain Eukaryota; kingdom Viridiplantae; phylum Chlorophyta; class Chlorophyceae; order Chlamydomonadales; family Dunaliellaceae; genus Dunaliella; species Dunaliella primolecta. The sequence continues at coordinate 10,618,812 of OU611755.1, read as the reverse complement.
AGCACAAGTTGCACGGCAGCCAGCGCTAGATCAATTGATGTGGGTGCAAGTCATGGCTTTTTCATACTTGCTGTAGGGAGTGTCCTCACTGCTTATGAAGTCCTTTTTTCTTTCCTTTTCTTTGCAGATCATTGACCCTATGGACCCTGCACGGCCTGCAGGTTCCTCAGAACGGCTAGGTCTAAACCCTCGCGCCAGGCACTCTTTGTTCTTGGTTAAACCATCTGCCTGGTGTGGGCCAATTTCTCCATGTGCACTGCAAAGAGTCAAAGTCAATCTGCACTGAACACGACGAGCTGCTTTTCACACTGTGCCCATATGCACCGGCAACACAGCTCTCAGCGCAGTGAATGTGAAAATGATTCGTCTCTGAACCAACACAACTCTTGCTCTGCCCCTCCATCAAACCCTTGACTCAAAAAATTCTTTACTACTTCAAAGCACTCCAACCTGCTTCAGGGACCTAGCAAACTAGGAAGGGCGCCCTTCACATAGGGGATGGTAATCCACTATGTTGCACAGAAGATGGCATTCCACCATGCTGCGCAAGGGATCGCATTCCACCATGTCTGATTCCATGAGAAGGCAATCCACCACGCTGCACAGGCTCAAGCACTTCACCATGCTGCACATGGGATTGCCTGCAATCTATCACCATGCTGCACAGGGGATGGCATTCCATCTTGCGCACCTGCCGTTGGCCTGAACGGCCTTGCCGGAGGGTTCTGCATGGCCGCCATGCCCTGATGGAGCTGCAGGAAGGTGCGGCTTGTGAGCACATGAGAGCGAGCCGCCAGCCTGTGCGAGCTTAGCAACTAGTCCACCACCCTCCGCACAGCATGGGCATGCGGCCCGCTCGGCTAGTGGGTGAGGAATGGGCACATGTGCGAGCACAGGTTGAACATGCTGCGTGATGGGTGCTGCGTGGTGTGCATCCTCTTGCTGGTCAATGTGTGGTCGCACATCAGGCTCGTCACTGTTGCTGGCAAGAGGCTTCCTGCCAGCACTCCCTAATGAACCAGCTGCCGATGGGGGGGGCACCGAGGCTTTCACGCGCGATCGGCCCTGAGCAACTGGAACCCCTCTTCTGGCATTTGGGCCCCTGCGCTGTGTAGGCTGTGCGTTTGCTTTAGCCAAGGGGTACAAGATGCTTGCAGCATTTTCCCTTTTTAGGCCATTTCCTCCTCTCCGCAGCTGCTCCTCCTGCTTGTAAGGCAGCGGGTTGCCCTGCAGGTCCCTTTTAGGCATCTGTGTCTGTGCGTCAAGGGACATGAAAGCGAACAGTGTTGAGCACACCCAAGAGCAAAGAGAATAGGAATGAACGCTACATGTGGGCTTGTGCGTAAGCGCATGCGTGCGCATGTGTGTGTGTGTGTGTGTGTGTGTGTGTGTGTGTGTGTGTGTGTGTGTGTGTGTGTGTGTGTGTGTGTGTGTGTGTGTGTGTGTGTGTGTGTGTGCGCGCGTGTGCGCGTACATGTGTGCGTGCGTGCGTGCATCTGCATGTGCACGTGTGTGTACATGTGAGTGTGTGAGCGCTTTGTTGCAATTTGACCTTCTACTTGTGGGTACCCGCAAGGGATTAATATAGAGGGTTGTGTTGACCAGTGGCAGTTGACTCCTCACCTCAAGCAGATACTTCTTTTTCCACTCTGACTCCAGGGACATTAAAAGTTCTTACAACATTGCAGCTGCATTCAAGCTAGCCACCCTGCAGGCGCACTTTCAGGAGATGTTTGTTTGCAAATTAATAGAAAGCATACTTCCTACACACAAAATCTGACTTATAAATAAAGCATCGCTCAGTAATTGCTGCACACCAGCAATGGCTTTCGTCAGGAAAGCGAAAGAGATCTGGAACTCGCCCATCGGACCCAAGACCACGCACTTCTGGTGTGTCTAAGCTTACATCCATCATCAATCAAGGCACTGGAGTAACCCCTGCGTCTTCAAGCAAGAATTATCCTTGTAATCACTACAACACGCGCGCGCACACACACACACACACACACACACACACACACACACACACACACACACACGCACGCACGCACGCACGCACGCACACGCACACACACACACACACACACACACACACACACACACACACACACACACACACACACACACACACACATGCACGCACGCACGCACGCATGCGCACACACACATACACACAACACACACATACACACACAACAGACGCATTCACGCACGCACGCGCGCACGCACACACACACACACACACACACACACACACACACACACACACACACACACACACACACACACACACGCGTGCACACACACACACACACACACACACATGCATGAAACTTGCATATGTCATAAAACCTTAACCTTTTTGCGTTTGCACAATTTACTCGTTCTCTGCATGACTTTTCTGCTGGTGTAAAGCATCATATATGAATTTCAATTAAATGCACTCTCCTCTTGCTACTTTCTCAGGGGTCCAGTAGCAAATTGGGGATTTGTTGGAGCGGTAAGTGGGATGGAGGTTGTGCAAAGTATGCAGCACGAAAGACCTTCTACGCTTGCCTACATCTGCCTCCATCCTTTTTTCCTTTGCACGCCTTTTGCTTCTTCTGTTGAGGAAGGTTGCAATTTATTGGTTGTCCCAAACCGTCTCATTCCTTTGTCTAGCTTTGACTGTGCTAGAAGCGTGTTCTATCCCAGAGCTCCAAAATCCTATCATATATTGCCACGTTTTACATCAGTGTGCAGATTCGTTGATGTTAATTGGCACACACACACACACACACACACACACATCTATCTGAGCACAAAGAGCTCTGCTCCACTTTGCAGGGATTGGCTGACATGAAGAAGGGTCCAGAGGTTATCAGCCCAAACATGACAGGAGGCAAGTGTCTTCAAGCCTTGCATTTTTACTAAGCAAGAAGCATGATCTTCATAACTACATGCACTTGCTGGATGAGATTGGAGCTGGCAATCATAAAGCTCATGTTTTATTCGGGTTGTGGAGAGGTTGAACAAACATTTTCCATCGAGACCAATCCTGAACACTAGGGACCTTGCTGCTGCTCATTCCATAGCCACCCTCTAACATTTTAATGTTAGCAGACTGGGCAGGAGATCATCCCAGTGAAGCAGAAGACAACGTTTGCCAGTTTTTAGGAAAAGAAGAGTCTGCTGATAATATATGATAATAATACATGGGAGAAGGTGAGGATGAAGGAAAAGGAAACCAGGCATTGCTGCTGACGCATCTCCATTGCTCACTGACTCCAACGCCATGCAGTCATGTGCATCTGCTTCATTACTCACCGATTCCAATGCCATGCAGTCATGTGCATCTACTCGGCCCTCTTTATGCGCTTTGCCTGGATGGTGCAGCCCCGCAATTACCTCCTTTTTGCTTGTCATGCCTCCAATGAAGCCGTGCAGCTGTACCAAATGAGCAGGTGGGTGAATCTTGTGGAGAAGGAAAGGGAAGGAGAGGAGGGAAGGGAAGGGAATGGAGGGAGGGTGGGTGGGAAAGGAAAGGGAGGTAAAGGAAAGGAAAGGAAGAGGAAGAGAAAGGAAGAGGAAGAGGAAGGAAAGGAAGAGAAAGGAAAGGATAGGGGGGAAAAAAGGAAAGGAAAGAAAAAAAAGCTGTTCCTGCCTAGGAGGGTAGCTTAGCTGAAGGTGCCTGCAGCCATACCAAGGAAAGGAAAGGGTTATATAGCTGTGCGAGCCTACAAGGGCAGCTTAGCTGAAGCAGAAAAAGGTGCCTGTAACCAAACCAGTCCGATTTGAAGAACAAGTGCAGAAGACATGAAACTCAATCGGAGCGTTTCAGGCATGCTGATACAAATGTGGCTATTCCATGGACATCAGCTTGGTTCATTAAACAGAAAAGAAACTGCGTAGGCAGTGAAAACACTCCCCACATCGAGTAATGAAAAGAGGATACCTAGGGCCGAGGCACCGTGTATCCTTCCATCAAGAGAAGAAAGAATCAATGAGGATCAGGAGGATTACTAGCAGTACCCCGTGCTGATCTTGATGATGAGAGTAGAAAGGTGCTAGAATTTTTGTAGGTGTACTAAATAGAATGATGGTTCGGGGCAAGCTTGGGGGCTTCATGGGTGTCAAGGCTAAGCTGTTTAAGGGGCTCCAAAGTGTGGGGAGTGTAGAAGGAGGGTGAAGCCGTGCCAAGTCGTTTCTGTCATCCTTTTCCGAAAGATGCCCAAAAAGCACGCTTTTCTCTCTATGAGAAAGAAAAGAGGAGGTTTTGCTTTGCTCTGAGCTCCAGCTGCTGAGGAGGCCTTGGAGTTGGTTGCATACTCTTTGCCTACCTTGAATTGTGGACATCAGGAGGAAAGGAAAGGGTTACATAGCTGATGCGTCAACCGGAAAAGTGGAAGGCTTTTGCCAAGTTCTGGAGTGTTGAATTGCTAAAAATAGGCTCACATCCAAGCTCACTGCGCAGAAATGAAGTTTCTGGCCCTACATGGCGACTGCACGTGCAGAGAAAACGTATTGTTTAAAAAGTGCATGTTAGTACGCAAATGTGGGGATTGATGTGTTTGGGGCAGTGAGAGGTGTTAGTAGTTAGTCAGGAGCGCTCTGTCCTTCCCCCATGGCAGCAGCACAACTTACTCTCACTACAGCAGCTCCTCTAGCACAGCAGCCCTCCCGAAGCAGCTCCCTCCTCTGTATGTGGTCGATACCTCCTTGCATGGTAGCAATATACATGCGTGCTGTGCACAACTGTGTAAATATTTCATTGTAATGAGCGCTGCTAATGTGTAGCTGCAAAACTAAATAAGATTATGTGGTGCGCAACAGTGCTTCCTTTTGGTTTTTCAAAAACCCTGATTTTGTCCCACCCCACTATGCCCGTTTCTACAACCTTCATTTTACAGCTTTTGCCCACATGCCTCCAGCCCGCAGGAGGCTGCAGGTGTATGCTCTGCAGATTATTCTTATACAAGATCTGCAGAACATTAAAAATGATAGCACTATTTGCGCTATAGGCTGTCATTATTTGGAAAGTTGATCATTCCGCAAAAATTTAGTTTTTGAGGAGTGGGGGATGAATGCGTGCACCCAAAAAAAATAATTATTTTGGGGGCTGCGGGAACATGCGGGATGAAAAAAATAAATATTTTTGAGAGAAGCTCACAGACGAGAAGGATTTGATTGCATTTGCATCTGTGTGAATTTGTGAGATTCTGCAAAATAAATTTTGAAGGGCTGCATGATACAGAAAAACATATCTTTTAGGGGTGCGGGATGATCAACTTTCTGGACAGTATTCTGATTCCTTGAGCTGGAAAGGTCAACTTCTTAACAGCCAGCCATAGTCTTCTCCTTACCTATCCAGTCCATAACATTTATGATTGCAATCATCTAGGCATTTCTCGATGGGAAATGACGCAATACTGAACTCCTTGCTCTTGAACACCCTGGCACATGCTGTGAGGTGCTCCTCCTTGAGGCTATTGCGCTTGGGGTTCTTGTGATATTTCATTGCTCTGAACATCATGATGCGCTCGGCTGCCACTGCGCCTGGCACCATCACTAGCAGCAGCCGTACCAGCTTCACATACTCAGGGTACCGTGCATTGGCTTCTCAGCTTCCAATGCTTGTTAACGAAGTGTGCAGGTTGAGGTTAGCTGCCTTTCCTGCGCGCCTCTGCGCTGTGTACTCTACTCCCTTGTCCATGTGCTGCTGCCATGATGCCTTGTCCTTCTGTGCCTCTACTCCCTTGTCCATGTGCTGCTGCCATGCTGCGACGCGCTCCATGTGCTTCTTGCCACTCACATGCTGTTTAACTTTCTGAAGTCGTCGCTGGAAGCTGGTCTTGCAGAAGAGGCACTGCACCGCATACTCATTGTTGTCATCCAGACCACCATCCTTGAGCCAATGCTCACGCAGGGGGCAGTTGGGGGCCTATACTAGGATGCCTGGAACGTGTTGGTGAGACCATGTGGCTAGTTGGCCTTGGACTCACCATCACTCTGCCCCCTTTTCACCCTTTTCCTGCTCTCATCATTGCTCACCAAAGAAATTCTGAAAACCGGCTCACAAAGTCGATATTGCAATGGAGTCGAAGGCATTCCAAGGTACTTCGATTCCCCTTTCACCGAAGCCTCTCCCTGAAATCCTCGATTTTACAGCTCACTAAGACTTTGAAAGACCTGCTGCAATCGGTTTAATTTGGCAACAAAAAGGAAGCACTGGTGTAACACGAGTATATGTCTGCAAGGTATTTGAAAGAGGCAAACGAAGAGTGTGCTCACGAACTTTATGTCCGACTGGGTAGCAATGAAGCTCAATACAGCAGAAAATGCACAATGTTCCTGTCTGGAACCGCCACAATTTCAAGAGGTTTAAAACAGCATATCGCTGGAATGGTTCATGAAGGTACATCAGGTTGGTCCATGATATGTTTTGCCTTCCATTCTGCATGTCCATTAATGTGTTGCGCAGGCATCAGGAGGCATCACTAGTAAGCATTTTTGAATTAGTTGCTTTTGTTTTGAGCTCAATCAGTCTACAGCCTTACAGCTTCACGGAAGAAAATGACAGGCGAAACACATGAATGCTAGGCTATATAGCTTTTGAGCTTGCCCCAGTCGCTCATCCCAAGCCATGCATTGACAACTGCATTGATCCAGTGCCTGCTTTGTAGCATCCTAAGGAGCATCATTGCCAGCTCCACTCACTAAGCTTCCTTTTCAATTCTTGCAGATGGTATCAATGGAGCAGCTCTCAGCCTGAGCCTTAAGGCCTTGCTTCTGCACTCATGCGGCGCCTGAGGTCATCAACCCATGACATGTGGCAGCTCCGCTTCCCTCGTCAGGAAAAGAAAGAAGGCTTCTCCCTGGTTGATTGTTTGTTCATTTTTCAGGTTAAGGAGGTGCATGCCATATTACATTCATTCCCCCTGCAGAAACATACAAGTAATGTTTGGCTGTTAAAATTTGTTATCTTGTCCAGGCTTGCCTTGAACCATGCGACAAAAGGCAGGGCTTTGCAGGAATACCAAATGCGCTGTTCTCTGCAAAAATTATGCAGTTGCAGCACGGCGCTTATTCTTCACCCAACATGTATTCTGTCATGCAAGATCAGAGTCATTCACGTCTTATTGTTTTGGACAGGCATATCACCCAAAAGTTTTTTTTTATAGAATGAAAAGCTTTACGTTCAGAGTTGCGAAAAGCCATGCGCCAAAGGACAAGTTCACTCGAAGCTGATGGATTGAGATGCGAGTGTACAGAGCTCTGCTCTCTTCCCTGCCTCTCTCTTGCAATGCTAGTTCAATGCTTCTCCGAGAAGAGTCTTCTGCTTCCTCCGTTCTGATGCTCAAACACACACGATACGTACACTGGTTGCCAGCTGCCTTCCGCCAGCAAGGTCCCTCCCCAAGGACTGCCTGTTTGCGCTGTCATCTTCTCTCCCCCGGGCACTTTACAAAAGGGTTTTGAGCACGTCTTCTATCAAATCCAGAAACAGAGTTCTCTAAAACGAGGCGCAATGCAGCCTTCCAGCAGTAATAACCTCCAACCGGATAACTAACCCAGATAACCATGATTCAGCAACAACCATGATTTGACGTGACAACTCAGCTTTGATATTTGGCTGCCATGCCTACTCCCCTGTGCCCTTCCCAACTTCCCCAAGGCATAGGGATGACTACAGCTCCATCTTGGTTTACACGGTTAATATGAAGAAGCCATTTGCCTGGATTACATGGCAGAGAAAAGTTGATGTCAGACCATTCAATGCTCCAAGTTGGGTGTCAATACATGTAGATAACAATCCACCAGTCTCCTAGAATCTAAGGCTGGAGAAGGGAGTTCCAATCTCTCCCCCATGGTAGAGAAACAGTGTACCAGCCAAAAAGGCCGCGTGCATTGAGAAAAGGTCTACATTGTCTGATCCCTTATGAACGTTCATTAGTAGCGAGTCAAGACCCACGGCTTGTAATTGTAGAAAGGGGCAGAAAGGCTATGGGAGGTCACCTAATCTACGGTAGATTAGCAAGCAAGGTTCTAAAGTGGATTTAAGAAACTTGCACTCCAACACTTTTTCCCGATCATATATGCAAGAGCCCTCAAGCGGCATCCGTCGTCTCACAATTTCTGCAAGTGTGTGTGTGTGTGTGTGTGTGTGTGTGTGTGTGTGTGTGTGTGTGTGTGTGTGTATGTGTGTGTGTGCCGTGCGCGCATGCATGTGTGGGTGCTTGTATGTCACGTATAACCTTTAACATACTCAACGCGCCATTTGCAATTTGGTGAAGAGGCAGTAAACCTCAAATTGTCAGTGAACAGCCTCTTGCTTCTATAACACCTTGCAGCGCAAATACAACTTCTTGAAGCTGGCTCAAGTATAAATCCAGCCCCAAGAAACAGCAAAACCAGCAGCACATTTCTGTATCGAAGCATGGTTTAAATGTGCTCTGGCACAGAGCTGCTCTGTTGCATTCAGTGCCACTACACAAATGATGCTGATAGCTTTAACATGTCTAGTCAGCACCTTACTTGAAATGTACAAGAACGCTTGTCACACAGTGCTGCGCTGAAAATTACTTTGAATCGGTACAACAAAATACCATTGTTGAGCAGGCAATCACTGTGACGAGTATCAATGAAGATGCCATGCCATCTCAGAAAAAAGTTTTTTTTATTTAAGATGCCATGGAATCACATCTCAGAATACTGGTTGTACTTCTGAACAACACACCAAAGACAGGATCATGATTGGCATCAGGCAAGTTCATGACAGGCCTCTCGAAGACAGACACTTCTGCAAAATTCCAAGATGCATGAATTTGAAGAAGGCAATAGAAGTTCTATTCTAACAGTGTAAAAATACATACCATGTATACTATAACACAGGAGCCCTGCAAAGCACTACTACCCAAATATTCTCAGGGGCCCTATCAGGGAACTACTATGCCAACAAAGTTGCATCACGCACAATCTCCAGCGTTTGGATCTATTGCTTGAACTTCTGTGTAACCACCTGGGCTTGCTTTCCTCTAACAACAAGCCTAAAACTTGCCCCAAAACATCAAGCCTAAAACTTGCAGCAAAACGTCAGCAGGGTGCGACGAAGGCAAGTTCAAGAAAGGGAAAGCCTACAGCTCCAGGCAAGCGGTGTACGAGAGGGCATGGTGCCAAGTGTAAATGCATGACTGACAGTTCACTGGACCCTCGAAGAGGGTGGCTCCTTGCCTCTCCTAACCTCTCTTACTTGTGGGGTTCAATAAAGGCATCTGCGCAGGCTATCAAGTGTTTCTATTATGTAGGCCAGCTTGAACTCTACGACAAGACAGTACAGGTTACAGGTAAGAGGGAAAAGAAGGCCTCCAGTCAAAACGACTGACTCAAGACAGTACAACCTGGGAAGAGGGGGGAGTTGACAGTAAGACATGCTCACCTGGAACTTATCCAAGATGGAGCCACCCGTCAGTGCTGCAAAGCCAACACCCGCAAAGAGAGCCCCACCCAGCCCCTGCCCAACCTGCATACACACATCGTGGACACATGTTCAGGTCATCAAATCTGGTGCATGCACAAAACATTATGTTACAGAGCTGCGTGTGTGTGTATGAGTGTGTGTCAAGGGGGGGGGAGCGGATCAAAACAATGAGTTTTTGCTGATGGTTTTGTCATTGTCTTCCTTCCTCATCTTTCAAAATTGTTGAATTGGTCAAAATTGTAATAGTGAGGGGTACGTATGTATACAAAGCATTAAACAGAATATTTGGTTCTACCATTCAGCTCTTTATGCTCTCTGCATGCCTTTTTGTGCACCCTGAACGTACCACACATAATTTCACGTCCCACGCATTTAGCACATTGAAACATTTGGAATGTGGTGGTGCAGCACACGCAACAGCTGTGTGTGGCTCAGAGGCTGCTTTGTACCCTAAGTGGTGGATTTCTAAACTTGCACCTTGGCGGTGGTGGTGGTGGTGGTGGTGCACCAACCAGTGCTCCAAGGCCTAAGCTGCTTTGAGCAGATCTCATTGTGCTGCAATATCAAATTCTTTGAGGGGGCTCTGGAAGAGCACAATGGTGGAGGGCAACCCTCAGGAAGGGCGCGGTTGTGGAAGGAAAAAGTCCCTCTCCGTACAGCTTGCCCACGTTGCAAGCTATTGCCCTTACGGTTGATGCACGGAGCTGCTGAGTACCATGAAGCTTTTAACAAAATCAAAGTGATGTCAACTGCGTCTGGAAATCTACAAACAGATTGATCCCTTGTTCACAATCATTGGATGTTTTTCTCTTCCCAGCTGGAGAGCTTGGTCCTGCAGGGCTGCATCCTGGCCCAGCTTTGCACCAAAGTTGCGAGGTACAAAGAAATGGTCATAGAATTTTCACAATTAATTGGTGGCACTGTATGGGAACAACATCGGTTTTGAGCTTCCTTTCTTTTCCTGCTTTGCTTTTTATTCAGGCAGACCACGCGCTGCACCTCATGGCCTCCTCTTAGCACCTCCTTATAAAGCAAAACGTTAGCTTGTTAACATACATACTTTCAGGTTTTGAGATAGCGCAGGAACAGGCAACTTACGTCATTGCAAAACTTAATGACACTCCTATTTTCTAGGCGGGAGGGGCAGCCATGGAGATGACCCCGAGCCCAAATTTCTAATTCCTAATTCCATCAAACGCTATTCCCCCTTCCGGCTTGGTACGACAATACGATAGTAGGATTGTGGCAGGTCTTTAAATCCATTGTCAAGAGCAGCAGGCATCTGAAAGAGCAGCGTTGCAGCAACCAAACCTGTGCATTCAGATTCAAATGAGCAGCGATGTAGCAGCTAAAGCTGCGTATTCAGATGCTCACCAGGGAAGCTGTCGTGTCGTCTGGCACGGCCAAAACCAGAGCAACAGCTGCTCCTATGGCTGCAACACCAGCACCGCTCAGGAGTCCAGGTGTATTCCTGCAAGGCTCAGATCCATCTGTTTGTGCTAACAATCCAATGGAGGGGTCTTAGCAAACTCATCACGTATTTGCGGAGATAAACAGCAATGCAGTACGTCAACTTTTAGGCTGGGGCAGGCTGCCACAGGAAGTATCACCTCCTTCTGTTTGCAAGGGATGTGCATCAGAGACAGCACATCAGAGGTCACTTCAAACTCACTTGTCAGCAATGAGGGAGAGAACGCCTGCGATGCAACAATAAGCACGCATTTAGTCATCTTTTTGGAACCTAGCGTTACACTCAACTAAGACGAAGTGCACGACTGCATGACTGCCAGGTTTGCTTCCACACCTGACTTCTCCGCGGATGAAAGCAGGCCCGATTCCTCAATCTTGCTAAGAGTGAAGCCTGCCTTCTCTGCCTTGGAAAGTAAGCCGAGCTTTTCAACCTGACAAGGAGCCATAGGAAGACACACATCCTGTTACAAGCATGCGCAAACTGCTATATACCTCTGCCAGGACTAATTGAACTTCTTCCAAAGCACTGCTGAAGCAAATACAGTTCTGGGGGCCTTGTTGATTAAACATGGTTGCAACCCGCCTTGAAATGTGTGTAACAATGATAAAATGCCTGCATCCGGCAATTTCTATGTTCTTCTCAGGGATGAGCAGATCAAAAGTTCGAGATCCAAGAAAGTGCGAGTAATTCCAAATTTGTCAAACTTTTTGAGGGCATGATTGGTCAAACATAGGGTAGCCTAGAGAGGTGCCAGCAAGCCTCTCAGCTCCCCATGCATCCTCCAGCACATTTATAAAGCAGCACAGAATGAAGAACAGTGTTTTTGACTGTGCCTATTTACCACCAAGCAGCCACCATTGAGTATATTGTGGCCTTGAAACCCACTTTGCCAGCCAGGCTAGTTTTTACCGAGGGACTCACAATCCCAACCCAAAAGTGTCAGTGTCAAAAATCCTATAAAACTCGTGATAATTTTGCTGTGAAGTAAAAGGTTTCTTGCAATGAACATATGCCTGGCTCAGCTAAGTTCCTCCATCACCCTCCTAGGTTAATTGCAATGAACATGCCAAGGTGATTTCCCTCCAACACCCTCCTAGGTTCGTTGCAATAAACATGCCTGGCCCGACTTTAGGTAAATTCCCTCCACCTCCCAAGGTTCATCTGGGTGCAGCTCCTCAGCATCGGGCTCCCTTCTCCAGGAGACAACTCAAGCTTGCAAAAACTCCAGGCGCTAGGTTGATATTCTTTTATTTTTCATGCGTTCATGCACCAAAAAGAGCGCTCAATAAGGGCACGACATTTTTTTTCTCACTTACTTTTAACAAGTGTGTAAAATTGCAACAATTCAGAGCAAGGGATTCAACCTATTGGCACAGCCGCATCCAGCTGTTGGGGTGCTGTGCTGTTGCATGGGCAATAGCGACCGGTTCCCTTCATAAGGTATATATACCATGTAGCATTCCTCCCCCTTTGATCCAACCGTCCTCGGTTGGCCTCAGGCGTAAGGACACGAAGGGTGTCTCCCGCCTTCCCATCTGCAGATGGTTGGCTTTTACACATTTTTTGCCATTTTGGGAGACGACCTATATTTTGCCCTGCGCAGACCAGGATTCGGACTTGGGTCCCTCGGGTTACCCGTGCACTTAAGACGCGTCCCATTACCTCGGTGGTTGGCTAGACCACCGTGTGCACAAGGGATTCCCCTTCTGCATAGGGGGGACTTTGAAGCAGCAGGCGTAGAGGTGGCAAAGTGCCTGCTCATGGGCTTGCAAAGCAGAATGCCTCGTGTCCCTGCACAAGTTCTTGCTGCGTGCTGCCCCATTGGGGCTTGAAAAAGCGCAAGCTCACCAAAGCACAGCAGCGCCAGCAGGAAGCAGTTCTTCCCATCACCCGAGGTTGCCAGCATACAGAGAATGTGGAGGTTTGGAAGCAGCACAAGGAGCATCTGGTGCTGCAGGAGAGGCAGTAAGCCCCGGCAATCGGCAGCCTTTTGCATGTAGGGTTTATGGATATTCATATGTGATATATATATGATATGTCTGTAGATATGCCGAAATTTTGGCGAAAGAAATTTTTGGGCTGTGCTACACGTTAACTTGATATGAGCACCCCTGGTCGCCAAAATGCTACCAACCCAAAATCCTTAATCGAAGCACTGGGGGGGGGCAGAAGCGCAGGCCCAAGAGAGAATGTTACTGCGCGGGGCCTGAGAAATCGGGGATTGGAAGGGGAGGCGGAGGGGGAGGGTAGAGCCGATGAGCCCATGGAGCTGTTAGAGGAGGAGGAAGGGTCTCCTCAGATGTGATTGAAGGGATAGAGGGGGGGAAGGAGCCGTGGACCAAAAAAAGAACCACGAAGCATTAGAATATCGACAACTTGTACAAAAAGTTTTTGCAAAATGCATCTTTCATAAATCCCTCCTAAGCCATATCATTCACCAACGTTAGGTACTTGCATTCAATCTAAATGTGGTATTAGAGAAATGGCAAGCACGTTGGACTTGTCAGATATTTTGCTACATTGTAAGCTTATTTTCTGCATTGATCCTCTTATTGCATTATCAATGTCTTTCCTGCAATTTGATGCTGTAACACACACAACTTCTTGGGTCAGCTGCCTTGAAGAAAAAGAGGAAGGAGGCAACATGACATTCCAGTTATAGGCAAGCACGTTTCTTTGCCACATTCTCATAAGCACCACTTGGATGCCTCAAAAATGGACAAAACTGGTAATTCGGGGATTACGAGTCTCAACATTGTCCTTGCCTCACCTAAGGTACTTGTGCGACTCTCTTTGCACACCATTACTTTTGCGAGATGAACCTTCTCAATGACAGGATGCACTCACTTGGCTCAGAAGCTGCAGCTCCTCCACAGCTCTCAAGATTGATAAACTTGTTTTGGGGGCCGGTGCTGCTTTCGCGGCTGGCGCAGCCTTGGCAGGTTTGGAAGCCTTGGCGGCTTTGGGTGCTGTCCGAATTGATTTGCTCCCTCCTGTGCAGTGCAATGTTGTCATGATGATCATGCAGCACTTCAAGTTGCTGTGATGCGAATGACCATAACCATAAAATCAGGTTGCACATGGATTCAAATGCTGATGACACTGACAAAACAAGCATCACAGATACCTGTGCAACCTAATCTTAGCTAAGCCAATGAATGGTGCTTGCATGCAGCCATCTTGGGGCCCTTGTGGGTGCAAGCAGCGCAAGCGCTTGCTTGGCGATTGCACTACAGCCACAGGTAACGATAGAAGAAGAAAGGGGCTATACATGGTCACCTTTATCTGCTCTGTATATCACTGATGCCGGACGAGAGTGCTTCATCAGCATGGAGGACTGTGAGGAGGGAGGAGGAGGATCACTTAGTAACCACAAGCAGCGACAGCCTGGCACCACGAGACGCACAACAAGCAGTGTTTCCCCAAAGTCTTGATGGAGCTGATGAGGAAGCTCACCATGTTGCAACACGGGCTTGCAGAAGGGGCTCAAAAATGATCCTGGAAAAGCGAGTCCGGTGAGGTGCCCTCTGAATACTCAATGAATACAATTGGAATTATTACTCTGGTCTTGATCATGTCGCTGAGTGAGCTTTTTGCTTGCACACGCAGGTCAAGGCCTCTCTGCGGAAGTCCAAAAGTCTTGTTATTAATCATATGTATTGTGCTGGCTTAAGTGAGGAGCTCTGCTTTTCGGGCTCCTCCTGCTGGTTGCATTGATGCTGTTGCATGTGGTAACTCTCACCTTGCCCAGGAGGTGGCACCTCTTTGTGAACCTGTGCTGCTGTATACACACAAAACCAAACTTTCAAGAATTCAGCAAGGTGGGCTGTTCAAGGTGTGTGTGGGGTGTGTGTGTGTGGGGGGGGTGCGTGCTTGCATGCATGCGAGGGTGCGTGCGTGCATGCATGTGTCTGTTTGTGTCTCTGTGTGTGTGTGTGTGTGTGTGTGTGTGTGTGTGTGTGTACGTGCTGATGTTCTGTGACTTGGCAGTCCAGACCCTAACTATGGCAATCTACTGTAAAGAGAGAAAAGGTGAATTTACAAGCAAGTCCTCCCCTACTCTTTGCCAGTCCAATCCAGAACTTAAGCCCAAAATTGCAGATTGGGAGCCCTTGGCTTACATAGACGGCAGCTGCCAGGTTCAAAACGGCAAGACAGTAATAGAGGCAGGCAGATAGTACAGGTATTATCCTAGGGAGAGAAAAAGATGAAATTGCTACAGGCATTATCCTATTCGTGACTCAAAAAATCTAGTTGAGCCTCACAGTGCTGGTACCAACACCATAGGAATAGCTGGACTTGCTGCAGTTGCTGCTGCACTCACTGAGGGATGCACGCACATTGCCACGGAAAGCCTCAGCTCACTTCGCCAACTCAGCAAGCGAATCCTGTACCCAGAGAAGCAAGGAGATAATGTACAAGGAGATAATTGGAGAAAGGTTTCAAACCTTGCTCGTACCTCTCAGAGTCACACCAGTGGTGCCCAGCTAGAAGCCTCATAGCAACAACACAGTGAACTGTGCAAACAACTTAAGGTGCCGAGACCACTCTCGAGAGTGGAGTCCACACAAGAGTTCTCCAAGTGTGGGCGGGACTATCTATACTGCCCATACCCTGGATTAGTTTTGAAAACTAGACATCGACCTGCAAAGGTCTACCAAACTTGCGCGGAAGCTCCATGTCCATTCTGTGCAATATGCGCGCATTTACTTACTTCAACCAGTCGTGCCATTGAAAACCAAAACGCTCATTATAATCCGGTGCCCTGTCACAACAAAGTCCGAGAGTTTGCTGCATCCTGAGCTCATAAAAAATATCAGCAGTGCCTTTGAACGGCTTGTGCCATGTGTCTCCTTCCTGGTACCATGCACCATCCTGCACAGGCACCATTTGGCAAAGGGTGACCCTTTGACTGAAAACATGCAGTTAGCCTGAATAGAGCTCTAGCCATCCGAGGCTTTTGGATTTTTGTGGACGGGGATCCGAAAAATACCCATAAATACACACACAACATAGTTCTGCCTAGATTCCCTCTGTCATCAGACTAGCAGTGCTCTCCTTATCTTCTCAAACTATGTCAGGCTGAGGATGTGACACAGCCAGAACAGCACCATAACTCTGCCCAACTAACTCAACTGACTTGCAGCACACTCTTGTCAAAGCAGACTCTTGTCATGATCATCATTATGATAAATGTCATTATTCTTCACGAGATTCTGCAGAAGGACACCTAACACTGTAGCTCATTGGGAGTTTCATTTCCGTATATGCGGGTAAAACAACAATATGGTACAAGTTGCACCAACCTTTCAAATTACCCTGAATCTCATTAAGTCTTGGCTTTCTGCTCCTAAATTTTCTATCAGGGAAAGCCAACCTCAGGTCTCCTCCTGCCGATAATATTTAATTTCCTACTTGTCCAGCACATCGTTCACAGTAGTTTGATGAGACCCTTGCTAGCTTGCTAGTTAGGGAACTTTTTCCTTAGTGCACGCGGCCTTTTGGCTGGTGTAGACTTTTTTTTCTTTTCACAGCAGTAGCTACACAGCATGAGAGGTAGAGAGTAAGTAAAGTGGTGCGACACAGGCCAGACAAACTCATCAACCCCAAATTGAAAATCTCCAAATTCAAAGCAGAAGTCAAGTGTTGCAAGGATTCAAGGCCTGGAAACCAGCAGAGCGCTCTCTAGCCTGAAAAAGTCTGAGCTAAGCCTGGTCTGGTCCGAGCCTGGTCTGAGCTAAGAGGATGCCAACGATTGGTGCTCATATGGTGTTTCTGAGGGGGGTTTGCCAGCCATGCCCCTGAACACTTACTGGCAGACCCTCCTATTCCTATTCTTTACTGCAGCATGCCCAGCAACTCCCCCACCCCCCAAGCACCGTACAAAATAATATGCAATTTGAATGCTAGACACTTGGCTGGCAATCCTTTCCTGTCCTTCCTTTTCTATATTTCCTCATACGAGAGGGAGTTGTGATGGGCCTTGCCTGGTGTGTTTCGGTATGAAATTACAGCCGAGGTCAGGTGTGAAACCGGTTTTGAAGCTCAAGGCAAGGGATAACAGGACGACAAGGACAGCACAGGGGTTGCAAGCAAGTACCAAAATCAACGTCCGACGTTGCCAGGAGTCATGGAAGACGTTACCAGGACTCTGGATGGAGAGCGCTCCAACAAAGGAGAAGCTGACAGGCTTCACCCAAAATGTGCCACATGCGTGATCATAACCGTCCCCGTGGATAGAGAGCACTCCAACAAAGGAGAAGCTGACAGGCTTCACCCAAAATGTGCCACATGCGTGATCATAACCGTCCCCGTGGATAGAGAGCACTCCAACAAAGGAGAAGCTGACAGGCTTCACCCAAAATGTGCCACATGCGTGATCATAACCGTCCCCGTGGATAGAGAGCACTCCAACAAAGGAGAAGCTGACAGGCTTCACCCAAAATGCACCACATGAGTGATCATAACCGTCCCTGTGGATGGAGAGCGCTCCAACAAAGGGGAAGCTGACAGGCTTCACCCAAAATGTGCCACGAGCGTGATCATAACCATCCCTGGAAACTTTTGGCACCAAATCCGCAGGTGGCAGAGGGCACAGGGGGCAAGCAGGGAGCAAAGAGGGGAAGGGGGTGAGCAAGCTGCAGTCTGACAGGGAGCTGGCTGGTTTGTCACAATTCATTTGCAGCTGCTCCGCAAATCTTGTAACACGCGCTTAGCAGTTAGATCAGCACTGATCATTACCAGGGGCACCCCGTTTCCTGGCCGCGCACTTGCACCAACCAAGTAGAAACCGTCCACATCAGTTCTAGCTCCAGGTCTGAAGTATGCCAACTGAGACAGTCCGTGAGAGAGCCCAAACACAGCTCCGTGCTCAATTGAGTACCTGTGAGGCACACGTGCACAATCAATCAGCACCAAGCATCTGCACCGTCCGAGAGTGAGTGTTCAAAGCTCATTGACAGATCACCTTCTATGCATCAAGGACATGACGAGTCACAGCTTGGCCATGTCAGGCCCACAGAAAACAGTTATGTGCAAGGGGCAACAAACTACTGATTGTGCACACATTGTACATTGTTCTTCAGCTACAATAGCCTCCCTGGAAGCCATGTCATACAAGGCCTGTACAAAAAAAATGTACTTTGGCACTGGAAGACTGCAGGAGACTTGCAAGGGACGCCATACATTATGCCACCTATTCCAGACTAGTTGTTTATTGATAGCAGTGTCTTCTTGTATCTTGTGAACCTGAATGGTCAGATGTTTGCATTTTACTGAAGGAGGCATTGGATAATGGTCCGTGGTTCCAAAGCAGTGGTCTCTGTTTTCTGCATCAATTTTGGAATCGCGCCAAAAAGTTGAATCCGTTTAAGAGTTATGTGTTTCCCAGTGGCCGGAAGACTGAAACGCAAGGTGCTGGTTTTCTAGAGGAGGGATGGTCGCTGTTTGCATATTGCACAAGGTTGTTTGCTTCTGTACAGCTGAGCTTATATATTTTAGAATGGATGTTGCCTGGCAGCCATTATATAGAAGGGTCTTCCAAAAATGCCTATTTCAAACCTCCAGCCGAGCCAAGATGGATGCGCTGCTTCCAAGGAGTAGAGGATTGAGAAAATATTGAACCGGGGGAGGCTGGGGAAAGGGGCACGGGGTAAATGCCGCACAAGGCTAAGAAGGCAGAGGCACATTAGATTACAGGGTAAGAGTGAAGGCGAATGAGCCCATGGAGGCGTCTGAGGATGAGAAAATGCCTGCAGATACCACTCATGAAGAGATGGTAGGGAGGGATGTCAAGTGGCAGAGATGAATGCATGACTTCCTCCAAAGCCCTGAACAAAATTTACAGTCTTGTGAGCGCCTGCAGCTCCTTTTCCCGTGGGAGGGAAGGAAACCCAGAGATCTGCAATGGAACCATCCAATATGCTTGGATGGCTGTAACCCAAAAGGTGCCGTGGTGACCAATAAGATGCCTTAGATTCCTCACCTGCGCTTCCATTCTTGGGGCGTGATCACCGTCTCATGCAGCACATGGCCCCACAGGTCCTCACACACACCCTCCTCGTGGAACGTCCGAGCGATCGCTTCCCTGCCTGCTGCAACAAGGGCAGCCTCAGTTTCGCTGCCTAGCTCGCCTGCGTCAGCTGTACGGGCCTGCAAGCAAAGGGGCGGGCGCGCGTTTGATGATGCAGGACTCTGCAGGCACAAGGGCAGGACCTGCCCAGCAGGTTTATAGGCTCTTAGTTGGCAGGCACCTCTCAGCCAGAAGGGTGTGCTTGCTCCTGATCGGCAAACACCCTAGGAACAGGGGAGCATAAAACGGATACCATTGCGCTTAAGCTGTCAGGCCCAGCTGAGGTGCTGGCAGCCCAGCCATTCTCAATCATGGAGGACACGATTCATGGAGAGCGGAGTCCCAACATTCCACATCTTACGATCGCTTGCAAGCTTCCCTACGTCTAAAACAATAGAGGGCTTGGCATTCGTCACATGCCAACAACATTTGTGCACCCTGTCCTGCTTGCGAATGCTAGAGGCAGGCAGCAACTGTCACAAGTGCCACTGTAGTGCCCTCCTATGCCACTTTAGTGCCCCCTCCTGTGCCCCCAGTGCCCTCCTGCGCAACCAGAGCTCTCCTGTGCCACCAATGCCACCACTACCCTGCTGTGCCACCAGTGCCCTCCTGCGCCACCAGTGCCACTATAGTGCCCCCTCCTGCGCCACCAGAGCTCTCCCGTGCCACCAATGCCACCACTACCCTGCTGTGACACCAGTGCCCTCCTGCGCCACCAGAGCTCTCCTGTACTACAAATGCCACCAGTGCCACTGTAGTGCCCCCTCCTGTGCGACCAATGCTCTCCTGCGCCACCAATGCCACCACTACCCTGCTGTGACACCAGTGCCCTCCTGCGCCACCAGAGCTCTCCTGTGCTACAAATGCCACCATTGCCACTGTAGTGCCCCCTCCTGTGCGACCAATGCTCTCCTGTGCCACAAATGCCACCACTGCCCTGCTGTGACACCAGTGCCCTTTTGCGCCACCAAAGCTCTCCTGTGCTACAAGTGCTGCCAGTGCCACTATAGTGCCCTCCTGTGCGATCAGTGCCATCGGTGCCCTCCTGCGCCACCAGTGTTACCAGCGCCCCATGCCCTGCTGTGCCACACCTCCAGTCCTCCTTGCGTGTTGCAACACACTACCTCTTGCAAGTTGGCCACCGGCAAGAGCACCATGATGGACTCACAGCCAGCAGGAGCTGCTGTGGGGTCTGTCCTTGTCGGGCAATGCACATAGAAGTTGGGCCTGCATTTCACCATGGTCAGTGGCAGAGCACATGAGCACAAAAGAAGCAGGGGGGTCTTTGGCTGCAGGTGGATTGGGATCATCTAATACAACTGGCGCTTCCATCATGTTCCAGCTTGTTGCATGTCCTTTACATTCTTGGCTGGGATTTCTATCATGATAAGATTGTGAAAAGCATTTGCTAAAAACGTGGTTTCCACTTTCCCTTGCCATGTTCATCAAGGTTAACTTGTGCTAAAAGCTAAGAATTTGACACCAGGCCAGTTACGAGAAGACCAGACAGCGTGGTTGTAAATGATATCGTGCAAGCAGAGTGTCCAAAATAAATTGATTTATTCTTGTGAATAAGTAAAATAAGGCTGAAGAAGGTCAACAGCAAGACGATCACCGTTTACACATACATGCTGCAAAGGCAGGAGAACAAAGCAGGCTTTGGCCTGGCCCTTTCCAGCAGCTCAAGGGCGTTTGGGTGCAGGTGACAAGATGCAGGCCAATGACGCAAAGCATGAAGGGCGCCTTGAGTTGCAAATGCATGCAGGACAGAATCAGTTCCTTGAATTTCCTCCCTGGTTGCAGAGAGCCAGCTGATAGCACAGTTGCAGGTGGCACGAGCCTGAAAGCACCCATACCAATGCCTGCGCGCATTTTTGTAAGCCTTTCAGGTGCAGTAAATGGCTGATTGGAAGAAGAGTAGGACTTGCACCCCTGCTCTTGTATGTGGACAAGCGAGGACCTAGCAATGGGCCTGCTGCTAGGATCTACCTTGGCAGCAAATCATCAGCACGGCGAGCGCGTTTCCAGCTTCGTTCACCTTTGCCTGCGGAGCAAACATGAACAAAGAAAGCTGTGGCAAGCAGTAAGCCTATGTGTTTGTTTAAAATCATGATCACCTGAAAACCTTCTGTACTGGGAGTTTTGGTATGACCCATGGCAAAGAAATCAAATTAGTTCTCCAGAAGGGTCCAAATGCTGACGGTAAATCACATCCACATATTGTCATAATGAGTATGCATATTGCAGTGCCTCTGGACCTGCAGGATGCAAAACAGGAAAAAAGGATGGCGCTACAAACTGTTTAAGAGTGGAAGCAAGGATATGAAAACAGAATGCATGCGGCTGAGCATGCAGGGAAACATATAGAGACAAAGATATTGTGGTGCGGCAGTGGGAGGCATACCAGAGTTAAAAATGTAGGGGTACGGCAGGGGGAGGCGTACTTGAGATGAAGATTTCAGGGTGCAGCAGTGGGAGCCATACTAGAGATGCAGATGCTGTGGTGCAGCAGTGGGAGGCATACCATGGATGTCGGTGTTGTGGTGCAGCAGCGGGAGGCGTACTAGAGATGCAGATGTTATGGTGCAGCAATGAGGAACGTACTAGAGATGAAGATGTTGTGGTGCAGCAGTGGGGTTTGTGCATCCAGGCACAGATTATAGGCGATGACGCTTGCGCTGTAGTCCATGCGCGAGAGGCGCTGCTGCATTTTTGCTGCTGCTGGGACCTGCTGGCTGAGCAGCTCATAACTCAAGGGCACGTCCCTGCATATCCAGCAAGTGTGTGCGGATACATGGTCATCACCCCTGCATGTCTAGAGAGCATGTGCAGATGGTTTCATCCTGCATGTCCAGCAAGCGTGCGGGTAAGAACGTTCAGCGCATGTGTAGATGTGAATTCACATGCATGGATGTGGAACGGCACGTCCCTGCACGTCCAGGATTATGGGCACATGGTTATTGGTCCGACGTATGGGCAGGAGCAGGTGCGCAGCCGCCATGCAAGCTCCACTTGCACTCTTGCTACAAGATGCAGGTGAAGCATCATGACACCTATAGCTGTGCTTAGCTACCATTATTAGCCAGGCCTTTAGGCGGAAGGTCAGGTGGCATGTGCTTGGCTGTGTACCATTCTATCGACTTCACGAGTGATGGAACTCCACCTGTTTGAAATCACCACGTCAGCAAAAAGCTCTTCGCCACTCTCTAGCAGCACTCCTGTAGCCCTGTGTTTGCTCCCTAGGCCCTGCTCCATGGACGCAGTGTTCACGCGGACAACCTTTTCCGAGGTCCGGATCTTGACGCCCAGCTCCACAGCCACATCAGCCAAACCTTGTTTTACCTGCAGGCAAAGAGATGTGAAGCTGCAGCTTGGTGGTAAGCTTACACCCAGTAAGCTCACACACACACACACACACCAGCTGTCAGATCTTTGCTTTGCTCTGAGGATTGTTTGGGACCCGGGTCATTTGACTTAGGGGCATGACAGTGCCTGCTCACCTGCTGGAAACCTCCCATTGGGTAAAAGACACCTGTACAGGGGATAGTTGTTCTACTGACTTAATGAACCAAGTTGGCCACAAAGCAGTGTTCTACTGACTTAATGATCAAGTTGGTCACAAAGCAGTGTCTTGGAAAGCAGGATTGCTTTGCAAAGCTGAGAATAAAAGAAGGCAGGTACGCTCACCATCTGTGATCTCGGTTGCCGCTAGTAAGCTGAAGACGCCTGGAGCTGTGTAGGGTGACAATCCAACGTAGAGGTCCTGTGCAGCAGTAAAGATTAAAGGATCCATGCATCAGCATTTGCATGAGAATCACTCAGTTCTCTGTCTTGCAGTAGAACTGAGGTTCTTGGAGGCGAGTGAGATGTGTAACCTATCCTTATTGCTGCTCATGCACAAGGACACCATCTTTTCCTTCCTCCTCGGGTTTTTTGCAGACTTGTTAGGCATAGTTTAGTTCAGACATGCCGAGTCAGGAGCCCCGTCGTAGCACCAGGTCGAAGGTTTGGAAACAGGACCAGACTGTCCCATTTCCCGCGCCCGCTGGACGCGCTTGTGGCCAGTCTGCCTCAGTTCCCGCGCCCGCTGGATCCATGCACAGCATTTGCATGAGAGCTGGGATGAGCCGCAAGGCAATAGGGCAGCACACATAAGTGAGTCACGTCTGCTAACCTGAAAGCTGAAAAGGGCTTGAAGGCGAGGATCCTTGAATCGTTTAGCCAGCCTACAGAGGATGTGATTTGCAAACGCTTTTCTCGGCAAATGCAAGAGAATAGTGCACAAATTCGAAACTAAATGCTACAAAGCCAGAAGTAATATGTGATGCACAGGGACTGTTGAGGAGGTTGTTGACGTACGCACGAGTGCTGAGGAAGTCGGTTTAGAACGTAGGAGTGCTGATAAACTTGCTTCAGTACACGACTGCCCTAGCAGTGCATCAGCAAGCGCATGAGAAGTGTTGCAAATGTGCATCACCTCTGATGGTGCTGACCCAGGAGCTCAGCAATGTCCACTGCAAGGTGAGGGTTGAAAAAAAACTGTGGCTACTGAAGGGTAATGCACAATGAGGTCAAATCAGACAGACTTGCTGCAAAACGGGCAACAGAATCCCTGGAGCTCAGCAATAGAAGAACGCTCACCTTGAGAGAGTAAGGGCAGGAGTCGCCGCAGGTCGAGAAAATCAAAGATGGAATCAAAATCTCTTTGAATGAACTCACGCAGCCCCACCTGCCACATGAGAATCATAAGGTTTTAAAAAGGCGAAAGGAAAGTCTACAGACCAAAGTCTGTAATGATAAAAGAAGCAGCTACCGGGAGACAGAAAGAGGTTGCCTGTGCTACACTCTGCCCACTTGCATAGCATGGTGATCATTTGAACCGGTCTGTCAATGCATACATTAGAAAAATATGATCATGTAAGTAAACAAGCTAATAAAATAAAGGATAACTAATACAGATATACAAGCTAATAAAATAAAGGATAACTAATACAAGATAACAAAATAAAGGATAAATAATAAATAAAGGAGAACATTCTTGCAAGCCACGCAATACATACACCAGTAAATACAGCAAGATCAAACAGGAGGTTAACAGGAAGTAACACTCTTGCAAGCATCCATCCTCGCGTGTCATACGCTTCATGTCGGCTGATACAAGACAGAAGTCGCTCAAATAACAATTTTTGGGACAGCGCATGGCGCCATTCGCATTGCTGTGACTGACACTGTTCAACTGCCTGCACTTTGACCATACTGAAACGCACCTCAAGCGCTGTGCGGGCCTTTGAGAGCCATCCTAAATAGGCCCTGCCCGCCCCCTCCTCAACAGCATCTAGTTGCGCCCTCATTTCCGCGACATCATATAACATGTCCAGGAAGCCGCCATTGTGAGGGTGAACAGAGGCTGGCATAGGATATGCCATGTGCTTATCAGTTTGTTGCACCGCACTTGGATTTGACGTACCTGCAGGCAGAAAGCATTGGAAACTTGTGCAAAAGTGTGGAAAGGACCACGTCCTGCATGGTCCTTTATTTTGGTCTTCAACTCTGAGGAGCACAGTGTCTGCTTTATTGACGCTCTGGCCTTCAACGAAGCTCTCCTCGTGACAAGGAAGCATGGCGCACGTAAGCCCATGCAACCAAAAAGAGTGAATGAAGCCCAAAATTTGTACAGGACAAGAACGAATTGTCACCTCCTACATTTATCTTTAGTGTGCAGGATATGTTGGGTGCAGGGCAACACATCCTGTACCCCTACAATTTTTCAGCGTGCAGGATGTGTTTGGGTGATGGAGGAAACGGACATGGGGAAAGCATTGCTAGCAACGCCAAAAAATTGGCAAAGCCAGCCCTTCATCATGACCTGTGAGACACGATGTCCAAGATACTACCAGGCCCTGTAGTAGGGCATGCCTTGTGCACGCATGCAATGCCAGTTGCTGAGTGCATGCCATGCAAACTCTCCTCTTAGTTAATGCTTGGTTAATGCTCCTGGAAACCATGAGGTTGTGCAACAGAAACCCACAAACCCACAAGCCTGGGAACCATGAGGCCGTGCAATCGAACCCACAAACCCACAAGCCCCACTAATTCAGGGGTAAGTGTGGAGGTCCTGCTCTTCATCAAACTGGCAATCCCAGCTTTCTCTCTGCTTGCAGTGTACAGCACATTATTGTTATAACCTTTTTTAAAACTCATCGCAATTGGTATTATCACTTAAATCGGACCCAGAGGCAAGCTGATAGGGAGATCCAAATTTTCTGACCATACCACCCCTGGACCCTGGAAGCACATGTTGCATAAATGCAAGAATGCTGGGTGAGCCTATGCCATCAGGTGCTGTTCCGTGCAAAAGGGCTTAGGATTGCTGGGCTGGGTTCCAGAAAGGTCGCCTTCCTCTCAACAACCAAACAAAAATTAGTTTTCTAATACTCGGCCCACTGCACCGCAAGCCACCCAAACTAGGCAGCCCTGGGGAAGAATCTTGCTGGGCCTGCATGCCAAGTTTAAGGGCGGGGGACGCGCGGGGTGGGCCAGGGCACCCAGGTGTGAACTTTGCTGAAAGCCAGCAAACCAAGGGTCTCATGCCCCCCTGACTGGAGCTTCCAAAAATGGTCCCAGGGCAGAGCAGTGGGCCCTTGAGAAACAAAGTTAGGCCAACGGCGTGATCTATGGTTCACCATTTTGTCACTATTTGTGGCAGGCAGCATTTTTGAACAAAGCAAGGAAACCTCCTTTGCTTCTTTACCGAGCAAGCAAATCAAATTGGGAAGCCTTAAGTGCATGCGAGTTGGAAATAGCGCAGGATTGAGCACAGCCACACCAGTTGCTGGGACCTAACTCTGTGCTGATGAGCAAACAATGTTTTCTGTGCAAGCCCTTGCACAAAGGCATTCAGGGTATACAGCATCGTTCCAAAAAAAAGGGCTCCGGCTCCCCTCTTCCAATTGGAAGCCATTCAAAGTTTCTTTGCACGTAACTATGTACCAAAAAATAAGACAGGCTCCATAAATGAATGATTAGCCTGCCTGTTTAGCCGCTGAAACTCCACACCTTCAGGCTCAAACCACACTCTGTAAACCGCTGGAGACACCCTTTGAATGGGCACACGATCCTCCAGCTGTACTCCCAGTGAAGCAAAAGTCTGTGATTGATAGAAGACACATTTTGATGAAGCGTCAAGTGCAGTGAAGGCGAGTCAAGGGCAGAAATCTCATGCAGTGGAAGCAGCAACAAGCTCTGCTGTGGCTTACGGATTCCTAATAAAAGAAATGATGCTCTCCAGGGCCCCTTGACGAGCTTGAAACCAGGGACATGCATACTTAGTGAGCTTTTGCACCAACATGCACATACCTCTCTGTAGGTGTCCGGGAACAGTAAGAGCGAGGGCCCTGTGTCAAATCTGAATCGCCCTTTTTGAGTGTCTGTATACAAAGACTGGCACCTTCCGCCGACCTGAAAAGCAAGACAGGCAACTAATCCTAGATACCGCGGTACACCCAAAGCACCTTCCAACCTTCAAGGCACAAGTCGTGCAAACTGCCTCCGGATCTGGTAACTGTGATATAAACTTTGATGTGAAGTTCTGTTGTAAGAAATGAAAACCTTGTTGGAAAGTTTCCCTTTTCCAGGATGTACCAACTACTTGGATTAAGGACAGCAAAAAACAATTCTGCAGGTATGCCTAAGATCATGCTGTGGAGCTCAGATTGCACGTTCAGAGTCTTTGAAAGTGCCTCTAAAAACCTGATATTTTCATCTGGACCAAAGTTGCAGATGGAGAAAACCTGGCATGTGTGATTCTTATAATGTAATTCTCCTTGCCAACATGAGACAAAAGCGGATTATGCCCCAAAAGTGAGATCGTACCTGTTCGTTTTGCTCCAGCAGTGTGACTTGCAGCCCATCTCCCATCTTGGCCAGCTTTGCAGCAAGCGTGATGCCACCAATGCCACCTTGTGTGTGTGTGTGTGTGTGTGTGCGTGTGTGCATGTGTGTGTGTGTGTGCGTGCGTGTGTGTGTGTGTGTGTGTGTGTGTGTGTGTGTGTGTGTGTGTGTGTGTGTGTGTGCGCGTGTGTGTGTATGTGTGCGTGTGTGTGCGTGCGTTGTGTGTGTGTGTGTGCACGCCCTGCACCATTAGATGGCTGAAAGAGGGGCATCAGTTCATCCATCCCACCCCGTTAATTCAAAGGTGAGTGGCTACACACGCGTGTTGACAACTGACGTCGACAACGCATGTACACACACAGTAACACACAGTAACACACACAGTAACACACACACAGTAACAAACACAGTAACACACACACACACACACACACACACACACACACACACACACACACACACACACACACACACACACACACACACACACACACATTTGTAGTTTGTTGGGAGACACCAGAGCCTGCCACGCATATTTTAAATCATTGTTGCATCTTCTGCCAAAAAAGACTGCTCACCTCCTATCACGATTGCCTGCTGCTTTGCCCGCTGTTTTGTGGGTTGCTCTGCTTGTGATGGTGTTGGTGAAATAGCAGTGCTTGCATGGACAATAGCATGCCTCCTTGGAAGATGAGAATACGGGGAGACATCTGTAAGCAGTCTTCCAGCAATCATCCGTCCCTCTTCACGTGCAGGACAGCTGCAAAGCTGGTGAGCTAGATCTACGAAAGTTACTACGAATCAGATTGTTATGACATTTCTGTGTTATTAAAAATCTAAAACTTCATTCCTTATTTTTTAGGGCTCTTTAGCCTTCCTTCCTTGGCTAGGTTTCTTCTTCTCTAGTTCTTAACCTTGATCATCAGGATGGTGAAAAGGGCCCTCATCTCTTTGGGGGCAGGTGTAGGTATCTCAGCCATGGGTGCGGGGGTCTGGTTAGGCCTCAGAAACCGTGTTGTGGCTATTCCCCCGCTCTTCAAAAGGAAGGCGCGCCCCATGATCACAAGGCCAGCTGCTCTTGGTGGGTCGTGCAGGCAAGACTGACTGTACAATTGAAGAGTTCATGAACTCGGGCACACCTGCTCACCTGAGTGGCACCTTTCACACCTGTAAACACAGGTGCCCCTCAAACAGGCTTGGTTTTGAGCCCAAAAGAGTATCCTATTGTAAGTGAACAAGAAAAAGACAAGCTCATGAGGCTGAAGTGAGGAAGCGATCACAGCTGGTCTCTTCTGCTTGATATTTGGATCACTGCCTCGAATGTGGGCACTGTGTGGCTTCCCTGTACAGAAACACTTTGCTTTCCTCTCTGTTTCCACCCCGAGTCTTCCGGACCCGTGCGCACACTGTTGATGAAGCAGTTGTGCAGGCGTTCTGAGCAGCCAGAAATGCAGCTCTTTCTCCTTGCAAGCACATGAGACAGACTCCTGGATTCCCTTTTTTTTTCATTTAGGAAGCCATGTTTTTATACCTTGCATCGTAAGAAGCCATCACTGCACAAATAGCGCAATGCTTATACAAATTGGAAATATGCTGGACTGGGAGGGTCAAACGCTTTGCCTATAAATGTGTTGCACATGCAGGTCCGAAGGGATGAGAGTGTTGTTGACAACCTGCATGGTGTGAAAGTGGCAGATCCATACCGCTTCCTTGAAGACCCTGACAGCCCAGAGACGCGCGCATGTACGTGCTACAAAAATGTGTGCCTGAAAAGGCTTGGAAAGCTGATGCTATTCCAAGAAAACTGTGTGTGTAGAAGTTTTTCTTTGGGCTCAGCTCCTTCTGCATTCAGGATTCCTGAATCAGGAACATCCATTTAGTCCTTGGTTGCAACATTGAAAGTTGCTCCAATGCTGACCAAACTGTTGTCAAGCACATCAAGCTCCATTCTTTTGCATTCCGTTGTGTAATTGCAAACCTGTAAGTGTTCAGCAGGTCCTGCCGCCTACCAACTCCTACTTGCAGTTGTGGACGCTCAAAATGAGCTCACCGCCAAGGTTCTGCCCCAGTGTGAGACCAGGGAAAACTTCAAGGAACTGTTCACAAGGTACTCTTCTTGAATCCAGTGCAGTTAGTGTGTGTGTGAATGTAAACTATTTCATTGTATGCTTCCCTATAGAGCATTGCATCGTGGAAGACCTTGGCAAGGCCCTTTAATGCAAGTGCTACAGTGCAACCATTGCATAAGCGCTCACCTTCAAGTAGCACAGTTGAAATCCATCATTTTCATCATGAATCCCCTGTTTTCTTCCAATGATGCTCGCAGCTTGTATGATTACGCAAAGCAGGGGACTCCGTTCAAGTGCGGGGACCGCTACTACTACTTCTACAACAGTGGGCTGCAACAGCAGTGAGTATTCCTGGCTTTGCTTTAAAAGAGGGGATATGCTACTGCCTCATGCAGCCTCTGCTGCTGCCTCGTGCAGCCTTTGCTACGGAGCCAGATAAGCTCTTGCAGGTCTGCTAACCCAGGTGAACTCCATTTTTTTAGTCAAAGGAGGGGCATTCACTGATGGAAATAGACGCTGATCTCACAGCTGTTTCTTTTGATGCAAAAAACAACTTTTGAAGCGCTTCTACATGTTGTGCCTGTGCGTCGCGGCGCACCCCCTTCAACTCATCTCACTGTCTCTTAGGTTGCTCTCTTATCTCAATGTTTCTTGTCTTGCTTCCTCTTATTGCACTGTCTCGCTCTATTAGCTCTATTCGCTCTATCTCGCTGGCTCCTACCTTCCTGCCTCTCATCTCGCTGTTCCTTGTTTTGCACTGTGTGGGTGCCCATCAGATGTGCGTCGACCAGGATGTGTGATGCTTGTTTGATGTCGGAAATGCACGTGCTGAAGTCATCGAGCACACCACACACAAACAAGCAGGTTTTTGTCTGTAGCTCAATTTGCAAAGTGGGACGTCAAAAGCGCAGTATGTGTCTTTATTTGGGTTCAACGTTTAGTCTGTCATTTCACTTGCAATGCTTTTGCTTATGCTCCCGCACTTGCAGGTATGTGCTGTATTCACAGCAAAACCTGGATTCGCCTGCCAAAGTGCTTTTGGATCCCAACACTCTGTCCAAGGACGGTACCATTGCTCTGAAAGTAAGTCACCCCATGTGCTGTGTGCATTGCATCATTCTCTACATTGTGCTTGCAGGAGCTGCTGTGTCCACTGCGTCATATGCTGTCTGCATCGCCCCATCCTCTAGAGGATGCTTGCAGGAATTGCCCCCATATCTGCTTGAAGCTAGCTTCATTTCCTTGTGTAACCTCATCAAAGAGGGGCTGGCGTCCCATCAAGTTTTAAAGAATGCCTAGTTTTTGTCATTGCACATACCTTGTGCATGGGGTGCAGCTGATTCACCACTCTTTTTGTCTGCTGGTATCACCCCACAGGACACAGAATTCAGTGAGGATGGCCGCCTCATGGCCTACCAGTTGTCCAGCGGGGGTTCGGACTGGGCTTGGATACAGGTGAGCTGGTGTGGGTGTTGGGTTTGGGGGTGTGGTACTCTCAATGTCACACTGCAATAGATATGGTGAAAAGGTTTTGTTTCAATCTGCTTGGGATGCTGCCTAGGAGAGGCTGAGGGGGAAGGGGATTGGGTGTAGATACTTGTGGATGTGTGTGCAGGGGCGAGTGGGTGTGAGATGGTGAGGAGTTGAAGCCCTCCTTTGGCCCCACTCTGTGCAGCTTAGAGCTGATGCTCAAGCAATTGCTGCTTGAAGCTTTTGCTTGTGCAGCAACCATGCGGCTTCTTAATTGACCTGATAAGTGTCAGTTGGAGCTGATGCTCATGCAACCGCTGTTCTGCAAGCAGCATCAGCTCCTGCTGCTCTTGAGCCCATATGCTCCATTACTGCTGAACAGCATGCTCATTCACATGTAAACATCTCTTAAATAGCACATGCTCAACTGCAGCTTCTGAGCTGCACACACACACACACACACACACATGTACACACACCTGATGGCCCAGGTCATGTCCATTAGCCCCGATGGAGAGCCTAATGTGCTGCCTGACAAGCTGGAGCTTGTGAAGTTTTCGTCTCTGGCTTGGACACATGACCACAAGGGCTTCTTCTACAACAGGTGGCTGCTGCACATTGCAAGGCTTTGATCCAAGCATGGCGTAATCCAATTGTGCATATTACCAAGATCTGTGTATGTTGCGATTTTGAAGCACTTGTCGAGTGCATGAATGTGGGAAAAAGTGGGGCTCCCCGCGCGCACGTGTGTGTGTGTGTTGTGTGAGGGTGTGAGGGTGTGTGCGCGCGCGTGCGTGTGTGTGTGTTTGTGCTTGATGTATGCACATTGAAAGATGTGCTTTGTGGAGCATTTCAAATGTGGCTTGCAATGCGAGGGTTTGGTGAGCTGAGTTGTGTCCAAGATCTGGCTCAGGAGCGCGAGCTTGCTTTGTCAATTGCAATGCGCAGGTTCCCCAAAGGAGGCAAAGAGGGCCAGGAGCTGGGCACAGAGACAAACATTAACACCAACCAGCTGCTGTGAGTGATGAAGAGTAATTGAAGCAAGCATCATCAGCATCTTCATCATCATCGTCACCATCAGGAACCTATTCTCAAGGCCTGACATGCCCTGCCACAGCAGGGGAAAGATGCAAAGTGTGTTCTACTCATGTCCCTGCCCCTTCCCCAATAGTTGAGCAAATCAAGTAATAGATGACCGAGTCAAGCAGCGTGAGGCCAAACAAAAAATGTGGGCTGCATCGCGCTTAGCTTGCTTTTAAGGGATGACATTATTCATTTTCTTTTTCTCCAGGCATCCTTCACTGCGTAGTGTCAAAGTGATGGCTGCCTGAAATTGTACACGTCTCTCCTTTCCCTTCAACCTCTTTTGGATGCTGCTATGTAGCATTGCACCAATGCCTCGGTATGAAACATATGCGTACAGAGAGGAAGCAAAGAGCAATGTCATATGCCAACACGCATGGCTGTAGATGCTGACGGAGACTGCAGCAGCATAGAAAGCCTGGATTGTTAGGTTGCCAATGCGACGGGCATGGCTGCTGACGCTGGCAGGGGTTGTACCGGCATGGAAAGCCTGAATCGTTAGATTGGAGACATACAAGCTCCAGCAACTCAGGTGTTTCAGTGTTGCATAGCGCAAGCGCTGGGTCCTGGCGCTGCACAATTTCTGCTGTTTGTTTGCCCCTGGTGTTAACCTGCCAGGTGCTACCATAAGGTGGGCACCCCGCAATCAGAGGACCCCATTGTGTGGCACACGCCAGCCCAGCCTGAGTGGATGACTGGTGCCAGCCTGTCAGACGACGGCAGGTGCGTTGCTTGGAAAGTCTGAACTGACCATTGTTTGTGTTCTGATTCCAGTCCTCAACCTTGGCTGGTGGGTCCTGGCGTTTGTTCGATACCATGCTGACCGCTTGGCGCAAGCAGACTCTGTTTGGATAGCTTGCCGCATTCTTTCAGGGGATTTCCATCCCTGACATGCTGGTGGGTTGACTCAAATACACTCACTTCTGGAAGCTTGTCAAAGGTTCACAGTGAACCTGCATCCCTGGCATGCTTGGCCTGCACGCGGATGGTTGCCTGTGTGCATACAGTGCTGTAGCTGGCTTATGGACTATGGAACATGCGCGCGCACACACACACACGCACATGCAAGCATGCATGCACACACAAACCGAGGCATGCTGGCTGTGTGCCTTCTGTGCAGGCCGTGTGCAAAGAAAGTACCAGGGTTGTTCAGTGCGACGAACGGCGCACTTTATCGAACTCGCACTTTACACGCATTTTATCGCATTTTTAAAGTGCCGTTCGTCGAACTTTTACCCCCCTCTGCGAAATGCAGCCTGAAAAGTCCACTAGAAGGTCACCTGAAAGCCACTGTTATGTCACATGAACTCATCAGGACTTCTCATATTCATTAACAACGCTTATAATTGAAAGGTCAAGGGATGGAAGGCTTGGACAAGCTTGTATGGGCTCTGCTGACCCCTGGCCCGGCCCCCTACCCTCCTCGATCAAACGTGCGATCGAACAGTTCGACGAACTCGCATTTTACACGCATTTTATAGCATTTTTCATCTCAGAACGTCGCAGTGAACAACCCTGGAAAGTACATGGATTGCTGGATTGCCTTAATACCAATCACTAGGTCACTACGTTTTGCTATTTGGTTCTGTGGCCAGCACGCTTGCCTCCAAAATTTTTGGTGAAAGACTTTAGCCCTCATGTTGGCTGTGTGGCTAGAGCAATTAATGGTTGCAGAAATACCAGATGAGGTCGGACCTCCTTATAGCTCATAACTGGTTTCCATCTTCCTCCTACGGCTCCCTCTTGGTGAGGGTGCCCTTGGCGTTTTGTATACAACGAGAAGGCTTCCTATTAGTGAAGGCTTCCTTTTTGTGAGGATACCAGGGAGGGTGGAGCCTCCCTTTTGGTAAGGGCGTCAGAGGCTCCCTCTTGGTGGCCATCGCCCTTGGCGTTTTGTGTGCAACATGAAGAAAGGTTTCAATTGGTGAAAGAACATTCAGGAACAAATGGTCTGCAATGTGCTGTGCAGGTATGTGCTCCTGTATGTGAGTGAGGGCTGCCAGCCTGCCAACCGTCTCTTCATTGTGGACACGCATGAGCTGACGGAGCGCACCCCGGATGGGTTGATTGACTGGAAGGCCTACGATGTGAACACAGGTGAGCTGGCCTGCTGGATTGACAGGAAGGCCTTCAATGTGAACACAGGTGAGCTGCATTGTGAACACTGGTGATGTGTTGGTTGTCCGGGAGGCCTGAGATATGAATGCAGGTGATTGGCCTGCTGAAGTGCTTCTCACTTTGCTTCTGTTCCTGTCTTTGAGTTGTGCCTGTGCTCGCAGTGCTCTAGAAACAATAATACGTGCTGAAAAGAAAGAGGAGGAAAGACTGCGCAAGCCGAACGGCTGCGCGCGCAGGAAAGGTTCCCGTGTGCATGTGCTGAGTTTGTCAGGCTTGCATTCACTATAAATGCATTTTTCATTATTTTGGGCAGGGACTCGTCAGGGCTTCCACTTCCTCTGGGTTCCAATGGGATAGCCAGTCATCACTGGTATTGTCTGACAGTGGGCCGGAAGGGGTGGAAAATCTACTCTTTAAACCTTTCCAGAAGAGGAAGTTATAGGGCAGAGTAGCGGGAGGCCTAGATCTCACACATAGCACGGCCCATTATGGCACTTGGTCCTACGCTCACTGGAGTGCCCTCTACGTTACGGTACCTTCCTTAGCTTAAATTTGCCCTGCGTTAAGCATATGGTCAACAATAAAGTTGAAAAGTACATGCAAACAAGTAAGGACCCAATTTCTTTGTGCCCTACAATGTCAACACCTCTCATTTTTCTGCGTCAAGATTCAATGCGGTGTTGCCACGAGCTTTCCCTTTCTTCATCCTGGAACGCACTCAGGACGGAAGAAGCTGCCTGTCAAAAAGCTTGTTGACAACTTTGATGCATCCTACAGCTACGTGGCCAATGAAGGTACCACTTTCTATTTCAAGGTGTGTGTATGCGCACGTGCATGTGTGTATGTGTGTGCTTTAGCACGTGCAGTTTGCACGTTGACCGTTAATGTGCCTGCTTCTCTTCGCCTTGGTCATAAATGCTGTGCAAAGGCTGCGCTCTAGGGCCACAGGATGGTGCTCTTTTGGATCTATGCTTGATCTAGCAAATATCATGCTTTGAGTTCTATCTCAGTACACGATTGAAGAAATGTATGTACCTACCATCGCTTTTTGTTAGAGCGAGAAAATGCGTGTTTGGCGTTTCATGCACATGCGCTTCTGAAGTGGACCGTCCATTTCTGTGTACACAGACACAAATTACCTGCTGACTTTCCTAGTATTGAGATTGCCTTGTAACTTGAGCACCAACCATTGGCCATTCCTTGACCATGTCTTCTGCATTGTCCATGTTTTGACCATGTCATATAACTCGAGCACTGACCCTGTCCATCCTAATGTGTTCAACATTGCCCACTGCAGACAAACCTGAAGGCTCCTCGCTACAAGTGAGTTTGCCAAGTGCTTTCGAAATTTGTACAAGGCAGCATGCTTGCTTCCATGGATTTGTTTCAGCAGTGCTCTGGGCCGTAGGTGCACTTCTGCTTGCTGTAATGTGCTGGGCCTCCATTTTGTGCTTGTGCATGTGTGTTGCACTGAGAGCAGCATATGCACTGTGTGTGATGAGCACAGCAGTTTGTTCAATGTGTCAACCCTAGAGGCACAAAATGTGATAGCCTATCCTTGAGTATTTACTGGCAGGCAGTGAGGAAAGGCAGCATGGTGCCTGGCTGCGCATTTTGGCCTTGCACCGTTAGGAGAGCCTACCTTGAATATCAGTTCAGTTCACACACAATGCACTGACAGCGTGTAAGGAAACGCGGCATGGTGTCTGGCTGCACATTTTTGGCTTAACACCGCTAGATGCATACTCCCGGGCCACCATTCATGGTATCGACCTGCCTAGTACCTGCTTCAAGGAAACCATTTCTTTGGCTAGACTCCCAGCTTTTGCGCCAAAGGACCAGCTTTTACGCATGTATGTTATCTGAATGTTTAGTGCCAGAATCCTCTTGTAGTCTTTGCTCAGTTCGGAATACCGGCATCCAACTTCAATCTATTGGAGCTTTCACTCAAATTTATGCAGCGTTCGCCAGTGAAGTCAGTTAACCTCGTGCAACATCCACCAATGCTTTCACTCAACTATGCGCAGCATCCTGCAGCATCCGCCAATGCTTTCACTCAACTCTATGCAGCATCCTGCAGCATCCACCAGTGCTTTCACTCAACTCTGTGCAGCATTCGCCAGTACTTTCACCCAACTTTGCGCATCGTCCGCCAATGCTTTCGCTCAACTTTGGGCAACATCAGCCTGTTTTGCTGCATAGTGTCTGCCTGCCTTCATGCCCGCCGCCTTTTACTTGTGATCTTCAGCCTTGCAATAGCAGCGCAGACGGTGGGCATGTTTACCTTCCAAACCGAATTCTGAAGCACATGCGTGCCCTTTCACACACACACACACACATGTGTTTGCCTGCCAAACAGGATTGTGAAGACTGACGTGGCTCGCCCCACCCCCCCTTCTAGCTGGCAGGACCTGGTTCCTGAGCATGAGAAAGATGTGCTCAAAGGCGCCCTGGCGCTGAAAGGGGATGCATTGGTGACCAGGTAAGCGGAGAGGGTAGGCTGTGAGTGCCCAGAAATGCATCGATGGAAGTGCTTGAAGGCCCCCTGGCGCTGGGAGGGGATGTAGTGGTGACCAGGTAGGCTGTGCGTGGTGTGTCTGAGTGCCCAGAAAAGCACCAATGGAAGCGCTCAAAGGCGCCCTGGCGCAAGGGGATGCATTGGTGACCAGGTAGGCTGAGAGGGTGTGTGAGTGCCCAGAAACGCTCGTATGAAAATCAAGGCTGTGCACTTACGCCATTGAGAATCCAGCACCGTAATTATGGTACCATAGTTCACGCTGTTTGTTTCAATGTACGCCGTAATTGCGCTGAATTTATCGTAAAATTACGGTAGAAATCATAATTGCGGTTGGCGGCGTAACCATAAGGTTCACGGCCCTAATGAAAATGCTCATGGCTGCCCTGGCGCTGAAAGGTGATGCATTGGTAACCATGTAGGCTGAGAGGCTAGGCTCTGGTGACTTGACAGGGAAGGCTGTGAGTGCCCAAAGATGCTCCAATAAAAAGGCCCAAGGGCTCCCTTGTTTCAAAGAAGGGTCTGTTAGGGACCAGGAAGCTGAGGCTCACACCTCCCCTTCCCCCCTTTCCTTCAAGGCCATAAATAATGAAAAAATGTTGGTACCTGTGCCCAACAACGCAAATGTGGCTCCATAACCTATCCACCATAATGTGGCTCCGTCACTTATCCATCACCAACAGGGGGTTTCACCACCAATCCACCATGGGGATGACCCATTCTGAACAGGGTTAGATTATGGGGTTAGGTCACCCTTTTGCATTGGGTTTCCTGTGTATGCTTGAGCCTCTTTCTCAGGTATCGTTCACAGGCACCGCCGCAGGCCATTAACCAGGGTGTGTCTCAGGTACCTGGAACTCTTGGGGGTGGGATAAGGTGACCTCGGCAGGAAGTTGGCATGGGACAAGGCCCCTTCTCTTGCAATGACATTTCAGGTTTACATGCTATAGTGCCTTTTGGCCTTGTGTACAGATGAGAGTCTCTGGAGCAAGCTAGGAAGCATTGAGTACGCCTGGTGTCACACATTCCTGACTTTTCATGCGTTCCTGTGTCACGCGCTCCTGACTGTTTCATGCGTTCCTATGTCACGCATTCCTGAATTTTTCATGTGTTCCTGTGTCACGCGTTCCTGACTTATCATGTGTTTTTGAGTTTTCATGCGTTCCTGACTTTTCATGCATTTTCGACTTTTCATGCGTTCCTGACCAGGGTTCAAAATGTCATGCGCAGCACACTAGCACATGCTGCGTTTATTTTTGGGCAAGCACTGCTCTCAACCCAGCAGGACTTGGTGGGTGCTCAGCGTCCGCGCCACCTGATGCACATTGTGCGCCACAAAAAAAAAATGCAACAGGAGTTCAAGTTTAGAACGAAGTACATGTATGTAACGCTTACAGGTATCTGCGTGATGTGCGCGGGGAGCTGCAACTGCGCAGCCTGTCCACAGGCGCCCTACAACAGGAGTTTGAGCTAGAAAGTGTAGGGAGCGTTACAGGCGTCTCTGGTGGGTTTAATTGAGCAAAGCGTTCATTGTATCTGTTGAAGTGTGCCTGGCTGTGTGTTAGCAGAAGCATTGTCACTTTTTTTCTGCAGGCAAACAGGATTAAGGTGCAAGTGCTCCTGCAAATCAAAAAGAGCAGGAGCAAAGAGCATGCGTGTCCTTCTTATGTGGGGTGCCAGTTAAACAGGCAAAGGAAAGACATGCAACTTCAAGGAGCAAGGGTTGCGCCGATCATGAGGAACAATGGAAATGGACTCAAGGTGTCAGATTCAATCGCGGAAACTCAGCCACGATGTTCAAGGCTGCTATGCCCATACCTTTTTCACCTGTTGCTTCTGACTGTGTTCTTTGTTTTAAAACAAAGCCTGCATTTCAATAAACTTGTCCTTGTTTCATTGCAGTAATTGTGAGGGTCCATGGGCGATTGTAGCAGTTGTATCCTGCAAAATGTTTACACAGATGCACAGTCCTCACTTACACTTCTGCACACATTTGCTGCCATACTTTGTGCTTCGCAGGGCAGCGCAAGGAGTCTGAGTTCTTCTTCTCCTTCACCTCCTTTGTGGAGCCAGGTGCGGGATGGACAAGTTCAAGGGAAAGGGCATGGGCAGGATGGCAGTGCTTGCTTGTGCAAGATGGACAAATGCAAGGGTGCACAAGACAAATGTTATGGAAAGGGTATGGATAGGATTGCAGTGCTTGCTTCTGGAGGATGGACTTATGCAATGGAAAGGGCGCAGGATGGACAGAAGTGATGGGAAGGGTAAAGGATATGGGCAGGGGTGCGGTGCTTGCTTGCGCATGGGGATGCACGAGGTGAACGGGAGAGGAGGAGTGTGAGGCCATGGTAAGCAAGGTCATATAATAAGGACAATTTATGTCACATATTAGTGTGTGCGTCCATGGCAATGTGAGCTGAAATTGTTTTCTGGGGTGCACCAGCGATCGATGCACGGTCTTTCCTCCTGGAATCAAAATAATAACTTCAACGTGACTCGGATTTATGGCTCCAATGGCTTTGTTGATGAACGATCTGTTTTCATTGGCCTCAGGGTCCTTTACCCCGGGATCAAACTGCACCAAATTTTGATTCTCTTGCAGGACCTGCCCATCCTTGGAAATGGTTCCAGTAAGGGCTCGTCCTCCTTGCGAATCCTTGCAACTAATTCCAGTAAAAGTTTCCCTCAAAAACTGCCCCTGCATTCTTCAATCTGGTCGTTTCATTCAGCCAGGTTTGAGACAGTGTGCAGAAACAAATTTGGGGTGAAGGACTTCCTGTCCACAGTCTGAAAGGGATGAAGTCTCACTGCAAGGCGTGCCTGCTGTACATACTTCCACTGCCTGTTTTGAGGTGGCACCAGCAAAGGTCGGTGCCCGCTTCAGTGTCTGGGGAGGCATTTCTCCAGAAAGAAGCAAGGAACTTTCTCCAGAAAGAAGCAAGGAACTTCCCTCACAGCAGCTCTTCGACCTTCAAACACGTGTTCGCGCACACACACACATACACACACACACACTTGTGCTTATGAGGACCCCAAATTCTGTTGCTCAATGCAGGTGCCACTTATAGAGTGGACCTCTCAGCGCCCACCGGCACCAAGCATGTGCCCACCCTGTTCAAGCGCACGGAGCTCAAGGTGCCCCACAACCCAGCAGACTACGAGACAAAGCAGGTGCGGTGAAGCAAATTCCTTGCTGATCTTCAGCTCCCACCTGCTCAAACCTCTTTGCCCATGCCTACAAATGTCACCAAGTGTGCTATGGTGTCAGGTGCCCAGTAGGGATGGCGCGCACATCACCATGCATTTCATGATCTCATGCACTGTGGAATGCACAATTAGAGCAAACATTCTACACTTGTTCATATGAGTGAAACACAGCATGAGATCCAGAGGTATTCCTGCGCAGCTCCTGTGCAAGGTGCATCCCCATGCACATCACCCAACAGAGGTGTGCACTGTGCACCCCAGGTGTTTGTGCCCAGCAAGGATGGCACACGCATCCCCATGTTCATCACCCATAAGAAGGGGCTCAAGCTGGATGGCAGCCTGCCCACGCTGCTCTACGGCTACGGCGGCTTCAATATCTCGCTGGAGCCTGGGTTCTCTGCCACACGGTGAGGAGAAGGAAAGAACAGAACAGAAAATGAGATTGCGCCAGCCAAAAAGGCTGTGTATATTGAGGAAAGGTTTTCTAACTAGCAAGCTAACAAGGGCCTCACTGAGGGTGAGAAATTGAAAGGCAGAAGCAGTCCTTGCTCATGCAGCTGATCCCTTCAGTAAAAAGAGTGAGTGCCTGCTCCTGCTCTTACAGCTATTTTTTTCAACAAGCGGAGCGAGCGCTTGCTTTGCTCATGAACTTTGCTTATCAACAAACAGAGTGAGGGCCTGCTCCTCTAGCTGTGATCCATGCTTTCTTGAGTGGGAGCAGCATCTTGTAGAGAACCTCTACAAGAATCTTGTAGCAAGCAGCCGGAGGAGGCATGTCAAGCTGGATGGCTTGCCTGGTAGCATAGGCAGTGGCGTATTATATCGATACACAAAGTAAACTCGAGTTCAACTTGAATTGGAATACATTAGGTGGAATTGGATTAAACAAAGCGGACCTGATGGGTCCTTGGAGCCTTGTACTGCACAAATAAAAAAAGGGCTGTGTGCGGTGTGCCCAGTCATTGCAGGCCTCATCGTCGAAGGAAAAACTTCCCTTCTGTACAGTCATGCTATGCGTAGAGGATGGATCGCAGTACCATTTGAGGCTTTAATGAAGTTGAATAAGCAGAAACTTTGAATGCATTGCACATGCTTTTGCACGCTCAGTTGAAGCTCAGGTGGCTAGGGAGGGAGGCCAAAAATGTCCCCTCAAATCCCTGTGCCCCAACCCTGTTTCCCCTGGCCTACTAACCTCTATCTCTTAAAACATTTAAAAGTGTCCTGTTAAAAAAAGTGTACTGTTGGTTGAAGTTACCTTTGTATGGCCTTCAGCCTACTTCTTTGTGCCTTAATAAGGCTCCACTGGCTGAACTTTGACACCATGCAGCATGCTGCAAAATTTACAGTGCAATAAAGGTTTGTTTGAAGTGTACAGAACTGTATTGTACGTGTTGCTGCCATGTGTTTTTGAGGACCCTCCTCTCCTGTGTTATGTGTAAAGAGGGCAATGCTCCTGCATGGCCTGCTGTGTGCAATGCACAGAAGACCCTCTGCTCCTGTGTGTCGTGTAAACATAGCCTGCTCCAGCATGGCCTGCTGTGTGCAATGCACAAAGGACCCTCAGCCCCTGTGCGCCATGCGTAGAGGACCCTGCTCGGGCACGGCCTGTTGTGCGCACTGTACAGAAGACATTTTGCTCCTGTATGCCATGCTTAGAGGACCCTGTTCCTGTGTGCCATCTCGCCTGTTTTGGAGTGCCCCGGTCACCATGGTATTGGCAGAGGAGGAGACCGTTTTGTATGGAGTATATAGTCAAGATTCCCCTACCTGTGCTTTCTCTTCTGGCTGTAAAGACCCTCTGACTCCTCACACCCTTGCAGGTGACACCTTGCAGCCTCAGACAAACCTTCATGCGCGGCTACAATGGCGTGCATGCTCATTGTAAAGGCCTTCTGACTCCTCACACCCTTGCAGGTGACACCTTGCAACCTCAGGCTAACCTTCAAGCGCGGCTACAATAGCGTGCATGCTCACTGTAAAGGCCTTCCGACTCTTACACCCTTGCATGTGACACCCTGTGACCTCAGGCTAACCTTCATGTGCAGCTACAAGAGCATGTATGCTCGCTGTAAAGGCCTTCTGGCTCTTACACCCTCACATGTGACACCTTGCAACCTCAGGCTGACCTTCATGCGCGGCTACAACGGCGTGTATGCTCAAGCATCCATCAGAGGCGGCGGCGAGTACGGTGTGGGCTGGCGTGATGCAGGATCCCTGCAGCATAAGCAGAACTGCTTTGATGACTTCCAGGTGCGGCTGCAACAGCCTCCTGATGTGACTCAAAAGGCCTGCAACAGCCTCCTGGTGTGACTCAAAAGGCCTGCAACAGCCTCCTGGTGTGACTCAAAAGGCCTGCAACAGCCTCCTTGTGCAGCTTCCAGGTGTGACTGCAAAAGCATCGTCATGGCATGCTAAAACAACAAGACCAAGCCAGAGAGCAAGACTCAAAGCAGTAAGGTCGGAGACTCAATTCTCACGGATCCACCTTCATCTCTCCCTTCAAGGATGCGCCAGGTGTGGGACTGCATATATAATTATACTGCAAGCAGCTCAACGTGACTTTGAAGCTTCTGGCCTGTCAAGTGCGATAGCTACAATGGATCATACAGGGCCCCAGCCAGAATGTATTATTTTGTGCGCTCAGCAATTCCAATACAAGAGGAACCAGAATTAGCTCCAAGCATCAGCTCAGCCACTTCCCGCGTCTCACCTTATCTTTAGCTTTTTCTTCTGCTACTCCTCCTGCTAACCCTGATGCTGAAATTGCTGAGGACACCTATTCTCTTTGTTTGAACCTCTTCTCTTCCTCAGCACAAAGCATTAGCTAGAGACTGTGTCCAGGTACAGAACAAGCATTCTACCTCAGCCAAGCTAAGACAACAGTGGTCATTACAAATTGGGTTTGAACCCTGAAACCACGGGTTGTGACTTTTCATGACTGTTCCTGCATGTGAAGTGATTTATGACGCTCACCTGAGCTGTATCTGAGCTCAACCCTTTGGGGTACCATTCTTGCAACCAGAGGCACTCCTCACAAGGCATGAACCCCTTGTTCACATGCATGAGAAAAAAAAAGAGTGAAAAACACTTTGGCAGTGAGAACACTCCCTACATTGATTAAGGAAAAGGAAACACATTGGCTCAAAGAGCCGTGAGTCTCCCTCGCTGCATGCACAAAGCTTGCAGACGTGTGCTTTCCCCAACACTCACCCAGGTTGTACCTTTGCCCGAGCCTGATTGGTCCCATTTTTGCACTTTATGGCGCCCTCCTGCACGCTTTGTGACATCCCTTGCACCTCTCACTGGCGTCCCTTAGCATGAGCCCATACCTCGCATGCATGCACCAAGCTTGTAAAACTGTGCTTGCCCTGACAGGCATGTGCAGAGCACCTC
This sequence comes from Dunaliella primolecta, assembly GCA_914767535.2. NCBI lineage: Eukaryota > Viridiplantae > Chlorophyta > Chlorophyceae > Chlamydomonadales > Dunaliellaceae > Dunaliella > Dunaliella primolecta. The sequence continues at coordinate 10,576,068 of OU611755.1, read as the reverse complement.
ATTGCCGCTGGTTACGCCTCTCCAGCCACGCTCACAATCCAAGGAGGCTCCAACGGTGGCCTGCTGGTAGCTGCCTGTGCAAACCAGAGGCCTGACCTGTATGCCTGCGTGTTGGGACAGGTGGGATTCTGTTGTAGGTTGCAGTTCACCAGCAACCAGCAGCCTGACCTGTATGCCTGCTGTTAGCTGCGTGAGCCAATTAGAGGCCTGACTTACGTGCCTGCATGTTGGGATAGATGAGGTTTTTTATATTAGGAATTCCGTGGTGGGGTTATGGCAACTATGCTGTGGTAGTTGCCTGTGCCAAACAAGAGGCCTAAGTTATATGCCTTCGTGGTGGTGCAAATGGGCTGTGGAAATCATGTACTGGGCTTAAGAAGTCATTGGGTGGTGCAGAAGGGCTTAAGAAATTTGTTAATGAGAGCAAACCTGTATGACTGCGTGTTGGGACAAGTGGGGTCAAAGGTTGCAGGTCAGAGATAGAAAAGTGACCTCTTGTCAAGACACCTGGCGGCTAGCCCATTTGTGTATGAAAAGGCGCTTATGGAAGACAGGTAGGTTAATGGAATCATTTGGGAAACTGGAATGGAAGAGAGGACCTGCATTAAGCAGTGCTGGGGCTGCAACCCGGTGCTTGTCTCGTTGTACCATCTTGTGTAAAAGTGCTGCTGGTTTGAGGCAGTCATGCCTAGTGGCTGATTGCCGCAAATCTTACGGGAGTAGCAAGGGGTAAAACAAGTATAGAAGAACTACATAAACTATAGAAGAACTACATAAACTATAGAAGAACTACATAAATCTTGTGGGAGCAGCAAGGGAGGAAAACAAGCAAAGAAGGAAAACTACGGGGGCAGCCATGCTTGGTGGCTGTTTGGGTGATGCATCCATACATGTTGGATCACAACTACCTTGACATGATAGGAGCCAATGTCATCGTATCTCCTTACTTGATGTAGGGAGTGCTTTTGCTGCCTCTGTATTTCTATTTTTTCCTTCTCTGTTTGTTTTCGTTCCGTGCTGCTTCCGTGAAAGTTGTGGCCAATGTTGACAGTGAGTCCCCACAGCGGCTTCCCAGGTGCTCGCCCATTATCAGGAGTGACATTTGTGGCCGTTATTAGGAGTGGCCTTGATCAGGTAACCAGCCTTTGCCAGGCATGATGTCTTGGCCTCTGTCAAGGGCAGCCTTCTGATGCTCAGCCTTTGTTAGAAGAAACCTTCTGATTCTCAGCCTTTGTTGAAGGAAACCTTGGTATTCAGCTTCTGTCTGGAGAGGCCTTTGTCAAGCGTAACCTTTGTCGGAAGGAGCCCTTTGGCCTCTGTCAGGATGGGCCTCGACGCTCTCTCAGGCGTGGCCTTGGTAGTACCGAGTGGGAACTCGTCCTTTGACGGGAGATGCCTTTATGAGGGAGGTGACATTTTCGGCTTGTGTCAGGAGTGGACTGAACCAGGGACTGCTGCTCGCTCACTGTGGTGCTCACTCTCTCCGCTACAGGTGGGCGTGATGGACATGCTACGTTTCCACAAGTTCACCATTGGTCACGCCTGGCAGAGTGACTTTGGCTCGCCGGACAAGGCCAAGGAGTTTGAGTGAGTGGTGCCCTTGGCCCTGCAAGCCTGTGCGTACTCTCCTGAGAGGGAATGGGGTGTGGTGCTCGTTTAGGAGACCAATTTCAGCTCCTAGGAGGTGTGGTGCATTCGTTATCAGGTCATTAAAATCACCATCATCATCATTGTCCTCCAAATCTGCAGGTAGAAAGAAAGAAAAGAAAACCTATGTAGGCAAAGGAGAATCTCCCTACATCAGTTAAGGGAAAGGAAACGCATTGGCTCAGAAGAGCCGTGAATCCCCTCCACCACCATAAGGTAGACCATTAGGCCATCATCATCTTTCTGTTATTTTTCTTCCAGATTTGCATACGGGTACATCTTCTCTAGGGTGCGACATATTATATTCTTAGCAAAAAGGGCTAAGGGTGTCGCAGCCTGTATTGCAGGACATGCTTTTTCCCATGGTTCTTCCTCAGATCAAACTATGGCAGCCATTATTTTTCATTATAAAACAAAATTGATGAAAGCCAGAGGACCCCAGATCACCTCCTGGCCTCCAAGGCCACCCAAAGTGGGCTCCACCCTGGGACCATTTCTCACTCCCAACATGATTTGCTCATATCCTCCATATACTACCGTACAGACATGTAATCATTCCGCACCCCTTAAAAAAAATATTTATTTTTCGATTTCCGCCTCCATCCCGCACCCCTCTCAATATTTAATTCATAGTTTCCCGCATGTTCCTGCAGGGGCAATCAGCCCGCTCATACCCTCTAAACCTCTCGGAAATAAATGTTTTCCACCATCCCGCACTTTCCCGCAGCCCCAAAAATAATTATTTTTCCTGCTGTCCGCAGTCATCCCGCACCCCTTAAAAACATTATTTTTGTGGGATGATACATTGTCTGTACGGTATGCTGACATCCTGCATATATCAAAGAAAGGAAAGGAGGTTAAAAATTGGCCACTTTGGCACCCTCGTGCTGGATATCTTTTAAGGCCCCAGTCACACTAGGCCAAGTTGGAATTCAAGTTGGGTAACTTTCCAAAATTATCAAAGCATCTTTTTGTTGTTTGCAGCTTGAAGGGCACCGGAATAAGCCCAAAGGTGATCAACCTGTTCGCCAAAAGTCCATCTAATTGAATTTCTATTGGATTTCAAAAATTGTGGACCCAACCTGGACTTGGGCTTAAAGGTCAGTCGCATCAAAAGACTTACTCCGATCAAGTTGAAGGAAGGTCAGAGAGGCTGTGATTTACTCAATTTTGGAGCACAGCCATGAACAGAATGACCCAAGCCGGCAAGAGGCCTGGCTTCTGTGTAATGTTTCTGCCCTTTACTCCAGCCCTTCATGGATCATGGATCAGCGCCTCCACTAACAGCTTTTTCATGTTGAAATTAGATGAATAAATCTACAAACACAAGACCAGGCCCGCAGACATGGGGGCAGGTCTGCTTTGCATGCAAAACCTCTCCCTTCCCACCCCACAGTGCATGCATGCGGGTTTCTCCCTTCCACCATGCTCTTTCCGGCTAGCCCATGCCATGTTGTCACCGCTGGTACGAAGGTGAGCCACTGATCTGGAGAATTCTGCTGGTCAAACCCTTCAGAGGGGGTCCCCCAATGTGCACGCTGCCATCCTTCAGCTGTTTATCTCTCCTGCTGCTGCATGCAAGCAGGTAAGCCTACCTGAGGCTTGCTTGCTGCTGATGAGCTGCTGCAGCGCAATCCTGCTCCATCTCCCTCCATAGCTCCCTCTGCAGCTCCCGGAAAGGGAGCGTGTCCTTCAATGCGACACGTCCGTCTCTCTCGCTTGATTCTCGCCTATTACCTCATCACATTATGGTAACCATTATGAAATAGATTGCTTTTTATGATGGTATGTCTTACAGGAATTTTTCCCCACACCCTCTCCATTTTCTATGGCTTGCGGAAGTCCCTCCATGCCTCCCAGGCCGAGTCTGGGAGATGGGCAGACCCAATTGGGAAACCCTATTCTCCCTCCTCTGAGCAGAAAATCCCAGCTTGGACCCCAAATTGGACCCCAAATTGGAAGATTCACAAATAACCAAGTTGTCCCCACCCCCAACTTGGACCCCAACTTCCCTTGTGTGACTGGGGCCTAAGGGAAATGGTTAAAATTTTGTTTCTCACCAACCACTGGGTCTTTTTACTCCATTTCTTTTGCGTTAATGCTTTAGATACAAGGAATCATCACTAAAAATCGCCCAATCCGGTATGGTTAGTGGTCCGGAAATGAAGATTTGGAGGCCAAAAAATAGGTTTCACGCTGTGGTTTGTTAGGCATGTTTCACCTAAGTTTCTGCTTCCAAACCCTTGTGCTACAGACAGCTACCAGAAGCCCAACCTTCAAAGCTGCTTCAAAGCTGCCAGTTGGGGCACACATTTGCAGGGAGCATGCAAAAAAACTCCTGTATTCAGGCATCAAACTCCTCCTGGCAAGAAAGTATATTACGTAATAAATTACGTAATCTCATTTATAACATCATACGTTCCAGCTTGGATTCTGACCTGAGGATAGGTATGGTGGGGCTTTTGGATCCAGGGGTTAATTGGTCATGTCATTGGTCAGATACTCAAGAACCTTGAGACAAGCTCGCACAGGTGTTACATAAGCATGCACACGCACGCACACACTCATACAAACTCGTGCATTCAAACACTGCAACACACATGCACGCACACGCAATGGCTCATGAAGGAAGGCTTTTTGCTCGTTGTGCAAAGCAATGCCTGCACTTTTCTCCCGGGGAAAAATAGCATGAGCCCTGGGGCAGCTCAAAGGCAATGGCAGTGTCAATCCCTGTCTTGATTGCCTTGTGAGCTCAAGCAGGGGGCTCATGACCATTGATTGGTTCGAGAGTGCTCCTTTTTCCTGAATGCTTTCTCGCCTGCACTTGCAAGCCTGCATCTCGTCATCAGCAAGCCTCCATCTGCACAAATCATTAATTTGCTTGCACTTTGAGGTCAAATTTGAGCTACGAGGGTAAATATAAGAAGCTGAAGTACTATGACGTCGAGGGTCAAGTAAACCATTATGTAATTTTGTTTATTACCTAATAATTTGGTGGGCATGTTGTATCCTAATCATTTCATCATCTTCTTCTTCTTCTGGATCTGCATGCAGGTACAGTGTGATGCCATCATCTTTTCCAGATCTGCATGCATGTACATCATCAGACTATCAGGTCATCATCGTCTTCTTCTTCTGATTTACATGCAGGTACATCCTGCCCTACTCGCCCCTGCACAATGTGCGCGTCCCGGAGGTGCGGCGCCTGAAGTGGCAAGGGGCTCTGGGTTTCTTCTTGGACAGGCTGTAGTGTCCGGGGCTCTATCGGCTTCCCGACAAAGGGCTGTGGGGCTCATGAGCCTTTCCTGAGCATGCCGTAGTGCTGGTGTCCTTGTCAGCTTGCCTTTCCGTTTGTGTAGAGAGGCCTCTGTGGCCAGCTCTTATTTCAAGGATGGCCGGCTTATTACGTCAAGTTGGCCTCAAGGCTAGATCTGTGTGCTTGTCGTACAAATGTGGCAAAATGCCAGGACCTGACCTGCCAGATCATCTCTGCTGTGTTGCACTCATTCCTTCATGCACCTTGCTGTTGCAAGGAGCTTTTGTGCAATGCCCTGCAAACCTAGCCTGCTTGAAATGTGTGTGTTGCATGGGAGGGCATGTTTCAGCGCGTGCACGTGTACAACAAAGTCATGGGCCTCAGATTCACATGCCTCTTCAAGCTGCTATTACACTGGAGTAAGAGACGGCACCTCATGCACCTGGACATCCTGCTGGCTCCCAATTTTCTTTTATTAGGTGACAGGCCATGAAGTTCATTTAAGATGTCAGGTGGGCATATTTCCCTGCATCTCGTTTCTTCCGAGCCTCATCCACAGCAGGCATTTCGCTCCCTCAAGAAATTTGCAAGCCTCCTTGCCCTTCACTGTACTTGCCATGCAATGCTCACACTTTGCCTGTGTGTGCTCATTCGGTGCCTTTGTATGCTTACTCTGCTGTGTTCAGGGTGGCAGCCGGCAGTACCCTGCAGTGCTGGTGAGTGCCGGCATGCTTGAATGCCGACATGTTTGGTATAACGAATGTCTCATTCAAGTGCCAGCACGTTTGTTACAGTAGATAACTTGTGTGCCAGCATGCTTGATTTACTGGAATGATTTCTGTGCCAGCTTGCTCTGCGCATGCTTGCACCAGAGTTGGAGCATGTGGTGCAGCATGAGTGCTCCAGGAGCTCTTGGATCCTCCAAGAGCACGTTTCTCCTCCCAGAGCATGTGCATGTGCACCAGCCTTGGAGCATGAGTGCTCCAAGAGCTCTTGAATGCTCCTGGAGCGCGTGTTTCTCTCAGAGCACATGTATGTATGCACCAGCCTGGGAGCACACAGTGCAGCAAGAGTGCTCTGGGAGCATACGCTACTGAGCAGCAGACCTCTGCTCCATGCCATGCTGGCATATGAACGAAAATGTAGATGATAGAGCTCCTTGTCCTGCTTGTCATGCTGAGCATGCCTCTCATGTTGAAGCACGCCCTGCAGTGCGCAAGGTTGTGTGGCAGTGGCAGCAAGGGGCAGGCATCAATGTGTGGGCGCTCACGCCCGAGGCAAATTGGAGCAGCGACCCCTTAACAATCAGTTGTCAGCTCATGTGGATCACTCACACACACACTCACACTCACGCATGCAGCTTACCACTGGCGATCACGATGACCGCGTGGTGCCATTACACTCATACAAGCTCATCGCAGAGCTGCAGCATACATTAGGCGGTCCTGAGAGTGCACAGAGGAACCCCCTCATCATCCGGATTGATGTGAGTGGATCTGAGCTTTGTGTCGATCAAATAAATTGAGGCATGTTGCAGGGGACACCATATAAAAAGGGGCTGTGAATGTCAGCTCTAATTATGTTCGGCCACTTATCATTACAATTGTTTTGGAACCTTGAGGCGTCTTGGAAGCTGGAAGCTTCTTTAACTCGAGCCCATGTACACAGTTTTGGTTATGAAATATCAGTTACGTATGCATGCTTTCAAATTGCATGTCCTGATTAGTGCGTGATTGTGAGACAACCTACTTTTGCTAAAAGACCTCCTTAATGGCAAGGCAGACAGAGGGAAAAAGAGGATTCAAAAGCATGTGCGGGTGCGGTTGCGCGTGCAGGTTCGCTCAGGCCATGGTGCTGGCAAGCCTACCAAGAAGATTATTGAGGAGGCTGCAGATAGCTTTGGGTGAGTAAGCTGTTGGTGTGGGGCACATGCGTGAATTGTTTGTGACAGAGGGCTGGATGGATGTCAGGCTCAAAAAGGAAATTGTGATAGGGAATTTGTGGAAACGGAGTTTTTGACAAGGAAGCATGCCAGGCAAATGAAGGATGTCAAAATACAAAGTGTGTGGTGACAGGCACAGAAATTGGTGTCACTTCTGAAGCCCACCCCTGTAGCCATGAAATACAAGAAATAACGCTCATTCCAGAACAGGCTGCATGCATACGCGCCAGGTCTAAGCGGCAAAAAAAGTCATCAACCCTGCCAGAAGAGGGCTTTTAAGGAAGAGAAATGTCTTGTGTTATTTCATGACTTCCATCCTGTTTTTCCTAAACATGCAAATCCAAGGCAATTTACTGCATGGTAACAAGAAACGTGCCTTATGCTATTTTGCAAAATTAGTCTGATCAAGTGAAGAAAAGGAGACCTTGACGTTTTGTGGCAACCCATAATGCCTGTTGTTATCGAGACCTTATCAATGATGTGTATGCGAGTGACGTAGTAAACAGTACTGTTTGCTGCTCTGCTTGACCATCAGAATCTGGCAGCTGCATGCGTCGATGCCCCCATCCCTACCGCAAATGAACTGTGATAGCTTTTAAATCGCCATTGATAAGCTGGAATGAGCTTGTATTTTGCCAACGCTGCCTTTCCTCCTATTGAACTCTGCTCTGCAGCTTTGCTGCCAAGTGCATGCGAGCAAAGTGGGTAGATGCACCTTTGCCAAAGCCTGACCAACCTGAAGCAGCCACACCAACCCCGGCATCAGCTAATGCCTGATTGGGCATCCAAGTGGACGCTTGGTAGACCTGGTTCGTTTTGAATACTTGGGCCCGTTAGTTGTGGCCATGGATGATGTCAAGGCGGTGCAGAGATGCGCTGGTACCCTCCTGTTGTGAGGTTTCACAAGCTGGACCATCAAGGCACAGGTTGTGACTTTGCAAGGCACGTCACCTCTCCTTGGTGTTCATGAGAGCACCAAGTGCTCCCTTTGCATTGGGGCAGCTGCTGCAAGGGGCAGTGTGCTAGGGTGTGTGCTCCTCTCCTTGAAATCTTTTTGTGGACTTATGTAAAGGTCGAGTTGAAGAGTCTTAAGGATGACTTGTCAAACGATCTAGATGTACCTACTTGAAATCATTTTTTTGCATGATTTTACAGTAGGGTATTCCGAGGGATTAACCAATTATCGACTCCAATTTCTGGAGCCAGATGCTGCAAGCCATCCTTCCTGGAGGGTACCCACTAGCTTTCCTTCAACTTTTTTTGGCAAGAGAGATTTGTGGCGTATCATGCCATGTGTCTCCTTAATTGTAAGAAGAAGAAAAAGAAAAAGCTACGTAGGCAGAGAAAACTTTCCCTACATCAACTAAGGAAAGAGAGACACATTGGCTCAAAGAGCCGTGAGTCTCCCTCACCAGAAGATGAGAGGGGAGTTAATGTGGATCAGGTGGGTTTCTGGCAGCACGCTGCTCCAGGGAACCAGTGTTATGATGAGTGTTTTTATTTTCAATGGCACATCTGGTAGAGGTAAGTTTGTGCACAAATTGTACAGAATGGGCATGGAGTTTTCTTGCAAGTGTTTCAGATCTCTGTGAGTCAATACCTAATTTTTTGAATTGATCAAGGGTACGGGCAGTGTAGGTAGTCCCACCCACACCCAGGAGGATTGGGTGGATAGTGATCTCTGTACCTTGGAGTTGTTTGCAAAGTTCACTGTGTTGTTGCTGTGAGGCTTCTAGCTGGGCACCAGGCCTCGTATCTTCACAGTATTTGATTTCTATCAAGTGAATGTGGCGGGCTGGAGTTGTACTACTCCCCACACTGCGCAGTACCCAGTTTGAGGGTGGAGTGGGTGGCCTGTTTGGATTAGTTAGGTGAGGAGTAACCAAAATTGCATCAGGGCGGCTGGAGTTGCGTCTGGTTTGCATAGAAACCGTGGGTTTGAAGAGTTTGGGAGGTACAGCCCGATTAGAGACTTGCTCAGAGACTTGCAGGTCGTGCTGGGCCAAACGATTTGTGTTGCCCTCATCCAATTGCACAAGATTGGCCCCATATGAGCCTTCACTGACCAGTTTCAAAATCATCCTGCAAGCAATATTGTGACGCTCAGTTACCATGTTACGCATGACGGGGCATTGGCAGCCAGATAGGATGTGGAGAGCGCTATCCATGTGGTGGCAACCAGGTAAGGGGCATGTAAGGCTAGTGGATCTTTTATATCGGACAGCATGTTTTTGATTGTAAAGGGTGCCTGTGCGGTATTGGAAGACAGTGTGTTTCATTCGAGTTGAGAGACTTGGCATATTCCAAAAAGCATTGCTGATGCTTTTGTTTACATGAGGTAGCAAGCTCTGGTAGTAAGTGCAGTAGCCTGTCTTCCGGTCAGCATAGCCCAGCTTGTGCTGAGCATGCATATGGGATTTTAAAGCATTTTTAAGGTCTGGGAGGTAGCTCAGACGAGGAGAAGAAGGGTGGGATTGAGGAGGCCTAGGATCTGTCTCTTCCCGAGCCAGCCAGATTGTATTGTGGAAGGGGTTTCCTCCTGGGCCGGCGCTAGGGAGACCAGTATCAGTTAGGTTGCCATCTCTGAGGGAGGCCTGGTATTTAGCAACCTGATCTGCGCATTCATTCCCAGCTATTCCAGCATGAGACTTCACCTTGTAGAAAAAGATGTGATCTTGAGAGGCTCGGGCAAGGTTTGAAATCTTCTTCAAAACATCTCCTTGCACGTGATGTCTATGCTTTTCTGGATACAGGATTTGCTTTCTGAGTTGATGAAGTGAGCTAAGGCTGTCTGTGGCAATGTGTGTGTAATCGTGAGTGAGCGCAGCAGCAATGGCAGCGAGCTCAGCTCTTCCTATGGTATTGGTAATACCAGCACCATTAGGCTCAACTAGGTTTTGTGAGTCACTCATAGGATGGTACACACCTGCCCCTATAACTGTCTTGCCGTTCTGGACCTGGCAACTGCCGTCTGTGTAGGCTCAAGACCTCCAGTTTGCGACTTTAAGCTGGAGGTTGGGATGGGACTGACAAGGAGCATTAACAGTATTGTCTGAAGCGGGTCTTTTGGGGCCCTTGGAAATCTGTTTCATGTCTAGGGGGAGTTTTTCACATTTCCTTATCCCGAGCATCACTTCGTGTCTTGCATTCTGAATGGGGTGGTTGCTGACGTTCTTGATAATCCATTTGGCCTCAGGGATGGCTTTGGCTAGATCCTGAAGCCAGGTATGGTTCTGATTATTCAAATTATTTCTTGCAGCTGTATTCCAAACTGCAATAATTTGTAAATCCCAGGTATGCTTGGGTAGGGCAGTTTCCTGGCCGACCCAGGATTGGGATTTGTCATAGGTAAGTTTGCTTCTAGGAATGGTCCCGAGCTTGTAGCAAAGGTGTGGGTAGGCATTGAGGAGTTGTGAGTAGGGGTTGGTTATCATATGCCTGCCACTTGCTGGCAGAAGCATGCAGGTGGCTGTAGCCTCTGTATTAAGGATGGCAGAGTAGATAGCATGTCGTAGTGTTAGTTTCATGGACACTTCATCATAGGTGGGATGGCAGATAGACATCCCGGAAAACATGGACGAGAGAGAATTGTAGTCAGCACCAAACAAAATGTCGCGGGGTCAGAGCTCCAGTAGTGATGGTAGTGAACGTTATAGTCCAAGGGAGAGGCCATTTTCTCTTGAGTGACATGTGCCCATTTTTGGACAGCGGAGTGAATGTGAGGTGGGAGGGTCCGTGAGAAGGAATCTTTAATCTTTTTGCTTTGATGTTTGTCTTCCAATTTGGTCTTGCAGGCTAGGAGCCCCAGTATCTCGGATGCAAAGCTTGCTGGTGGTGGGCAGATGCCATCATGCAGACCTTCTGCTTTGGACCTGTGGAATGCTCTGGAAAGGACGTCAAAGCATTGAGGGGTTATCATCCCGACACATTCGCCATCTGTGTTACAGACACAAGCCACTCTTGATTAGTAGATATCAGGGAGGGTGAGGGTGGGTGGGATAGATGGTGTGGGGCTTTCAGGTGTTTTTCCTGTTGGGAAATGGTTGGAGGATAAGTTAGAATTGTGTTTGATAAGATCTTTTTCTTGAACCCATTACTCACAGGTGCCTGTGGGCTTGATGTCCGTTTGCGGATCGGTAGGGTGTATGTCAAAGATGATTTTGTTGCGAAGTTCAATGTCTAATTTCTGGCTCCAGGTGCTATTTGTGTCAGATTTGTTTAACCTTTGCCTCTCTAGGTTGGAGAGGGTAGAGTCTGCCAGACTCTAGCAGTGCTGTGGGTAAGAGAAGGTTGGGTTTGCTTAGCTGCGATTCAAATTCTTGTATGCGCTGGTCAAAGATGGGCCAGCTAGGTTTTAATCCTTCTGGTTCCCATGATGGTAGCCAAAAAAACCCCAAGTAGTTCTTCGTTAGACTTATATGCTCCGTTATTTTTTGTCTTCGTTGCTGAGGCTAGCACAGGCGGGACAGGCCCAGGCTTCAGCTACATTGACCTCTTGCCTTTGTTCATCATTATAGCATCCGAGTTCTCTCATGCATTTCCAGTGGTAGGTACGTTCACACACATCACGGACATACATGTCAAGGAAGTGGGGCTCCGAGTTGATAGGCTCTAGGCCTCCGTGGTAGTTGCATATCTGGCAACATGCGCACTCAATGTCTGTGCGAGCAGCTGTGCAGATGCTTGCTGGTTGAAAGCCAGCTTTCTTGAAGATGGGCAAAGCCCACTTCTCTATTATCATGGGCCCGTAGTGTGTGTGGTACTGCTTCTGTTGGGATGAGGGGTCATTGCTCATGTCCTTTCTCTTGGCTAAATAGATTCTCCATGCGTCTATATGTGTGACGTCAATGTCATTATAGTATACAGCATTAATGGCGTGGTTGGCTGTGGCTTCTTGAGCCAGTTTTTTCACCAAATATTCTTTGTACCTCCAGACATCGTTTCCTTGCCAATTTGGAGCTAGAGGGTAGATGGTAAGGGTCTGAAGTTCTGCCTCTATATGAAGCAAAGCTTTCCTCTTTCTATTATGACTCTGGATACTGTTCTGTGTATTTGAGCTGCTCGGGATGTTGGAATGGGTATGGGGGATGGAAGGCACGCCATTTTGTTGATTAACACTAGATCCCTGAGTGTTCTGGCACAGGTGCTGCTGTGAACGTCTGGATTCTTGTTTGTTAGCTGAGCGTGTGCGTTTGCTGGGAGGTCCATCTTCGTTGTGTGGACCAGACTGACTAGCCTGAATGGTGGGAGCACTATCAGGAGGTGAGGTTCCAGCATTAGTGGTCTCTAAATTGACATTTTGCGTGAGAGACAGACGAATAGGTTACAAATAGGTTACAATGGGGGGTGACCTTCAGCCAGGTCGTTTGGCTGATCGGCTTGTGGCTGGTCTCTGCCAGCCAAAAATAAATCCAGAAGCTCAGACACAAAAAAGAAAAGCTTTGTGTTTCGCTGATGAAGGAACTGATAAACAAATTGAGAGCTCACTTGATGCAGTAAAAAAGGTTGCATCTCAAGAATATCCTGGAAGTAAGGTTCAAAAAGCACTTGATACTTGCGGCGCAGAGAACAAACGTGTTCATCAGTACAGTTAAAAAGGACATGTGCTTCATCTTGAGTTTGGTTGCAAGGACACCTGTCACACACAGAGGTACCATCATCCTGCCAAACAGCCGATTCAACTTTCTAAGTATGAGCACGAAGCCGGAACCTGCTCACATTACGCATAACTTGCTTAGGCAAATCCAAAAAATGATACCAAGGCAGGGGTGCATAGGTTTGGCGAGCGTTGCAAGCAAAAGGAGTAGCAAACCAAGCTTGGTAAGTAGCTAGTTTATTGTTGTTTCCCCTCGGATCCACTGACTCAGCTTCTCTCCAAACTCCTTGCAATCTGTACCTCAAGTCTGCACTAAAATCATTTATAGAAATGGCACCTCCTGACCTCACAGCCTGCTCAAAAATTTCAGAACCACGCAAACCTTGGAAGGCTTGAATTAACTGCACTGTCCAGCACTTGTCATCCTTAGGTTGTAACTTCAAATCGGCTTGCATAACACGGCGTAAAGTACTACTATTTGTACCAAGCATGCTGTTGTACAGCTTGACTGCAGCTCTAAACCAATAGTACTGCAGTGGTTGATGCCCACATTCTCTCAAAACAGCCCAGTTAGTGGTAGTTCGCTTCACACCCAAGGTACCTTTCAAGAAATTCAGACGCAAAGTTTGCAGAGCAATAGATAACTCTTTGCCTGCCTGCATGTAACCTGTACCCCACACCTGACTCGCGTACATACCAGCTGGAATAACATATGTCTTTGCAAGCCACAAGGAAGCATGCGGCCTATCTGCAAGTGTGTGCTCACGTACAAAACGACGAATCCTATAAGCAGATGTAAGCATAGCACGAGCTGCATTTTCTGCCGATTTAGCCATGTTCAAGGTCCTGTAAAACATCATGCCAAGATATTTAAACGAGTCCTTATGAGCAAGAGTGTCACTGCCAATCGTAAAAACAGGGAGATTGATTCCTTTTGAGTTGAAGTGCACAACCTCTGACTTTAAGGTGTTGATAACGAGATGCTTCTTCCTAGCATACACATTCAGCCTGCTTAACATGGTTTGAAGAGCACCTGGCTCATTGGAAAGCAATGTGAGACCATCAGCATACAACATGTGGGTCACGCAAACATTCTCTGTGCCAGTCACTGCCCCTCTCACATCCTCAGCAATCAAGTCAACATCATTGATGTAAAGTGAGAAAAGGAGAGGAGAATTGACATTTTGCGTGAGAGGCAGGACATTGGATGGAATGGTGGTGTGAGCTGTGTGAGCGGGGGAGTGATGGGTGGATCTGCCCTGGGAGCGCGTTCTTTTACTGGGTGGCTCATCTATGGGGGTAGTCACAATAGTGGGTATCACCTCCTGTGTCAGGGGGCAGATTTGCTGTGTGGCTGGCATAGTAATGGGTTGGTTAGTGTTTTGTGACACAGGATGGGTTGTGTGTGCTCTGTTTGTACTAGAAGGACATATTGTAGGAGTTCGACGAGAATTGGGTGTCCTTAGGAGGCGACGCCCAGTAATCTCATGTCTGTAGTGCGTTGTGGAGGGAGGTTGTGGTGTAGGTACCACCTGTGTTGATCAGTTTTCGTTCCTTTGAGGGTGAGCATGGATGCTAACGGAGGGGTTAAACTCTTCATTGAGTTGGGTATCAATGAGGCCACTTATGTGGGTATTGTTGATGCAGCGGTGGGCCACATGGACTCTGGCTTCAGTGTTCTTGCAGGTGAGGATTTTTTTGACAACAGCAGTGTTAAGCTCTTCGGTGGCTGGAAGGTTGATGAGGGCAGCCAGTCTATTAAGTGCCATTTTACATTTGGTGTTAATCCCGGAGTATATTGTCTGGAGTTGAGCCACTGTGAAAAGCATGGTTTTGCAGGGGGATGTGAGGTCATGCATTCCATTAATACCAAGGCCCATGAGTGGTTGTATAATACATGTGATGAGGTTTGAGAGGTTGCGGGGTGGTGGTTTATGCAGTGACAGGGCTTTGGTTATGATTTTCAGGTCCTCATGGAACATGCTTTCCCCTTCCTTTCTTAGGTGGAGTTCACTGAGGTGGATGCTGATTAATTGGCGTGCTCGCATACAGTGGTTCAGTTGTCTTTTTATGTGAAGGTTGGTCTTTACGCCATTGTTAAGAAAGTCCACCGACAGGTCCTTGAGATGTGCTATTTGATTGTGGAGGAGGTTAAGTCTAACTGCGTGATGTCTGGCTGAGGGGTCCTCTAGGCTGGATGTAAGTGCGGAGGCCATACGCCTATGGTATTCAATGCAGATTGAGGGGCGCCCTAGTCCAAAGTTGTTCACATCCTCTCGAATCATTGCTGCTGCTGTGCTGATTGAGAGTTTTTATTTATGTTTAATGGTTCTGTCAATCATTTTGTCCCAAATGATAAGGTCTGCTGGGGTGCATGGAGTAACTGCAAAGGCATAGGCAAGACTAGGACTGATAGCTATGCAAATCATATCTTTGGCTTGAAGGGGGGAGGTCTGGGAGAAGTTGGCGTTTTCAAGCTCTTTCTTCAGGTTACAAGTCATACGCTGGATCTGGTGCTTCCAGTTTAAATCCATGGTAAGTTGGACTCCAAGGTAAAGGAAGGGCTCATCAGATGGTAGGAATTGAGCTTTCTGTCCTTGGATGTCTATTTTGCCTTGGAGGTGATGCCTGAGGGCTTGGGAGGGTGTTACCCCATTATTGTCTTTTGGGGGGTGACTGTGGAGGATACCGGTGGCCTTTATTTTGCTGCCAGATATGATGAGTGCTGCCCAGTCTGAATACAGAGTAAGCTTGTGGGCTTGGACTTTGAGGTCTTTAATTGTATTAGTAGGGCACAGGAGGTAATCAGCAAAGGCCGCGCTGCTCAAGATATTAGCAAGGTGGGTGTCAGTAGCATTTTGGTTTGGGATGCAGCTGTGCTGGTACCCACGGCCCCCTAAGTGGAGCCATCGAAGGCGTGGTTCCATGTAGAGCAAAAAGAGAAAGGGAGATATTGTATCACCTTGGATTGTCCCCCTCTCAACAGGTATTTGTCTGGTGCTTCCTCCCGAGGGTAGCCTGACTTTTGTGGTAGCATTTTTATAGAGGTTTTTGACCGTGTCAATAGCATCAGTAGGGAAGCCCAAGTCATACATGATCCAAAGCATTCGGTCGTGATCAGTGGTATTAAAAGCGGAGGTGAAGTCTACAATGAGGGCATGAATGTCTTTACTAAAAGCTTTCGCATCCTCGAGCCCCATGATGACATTCTGGAGCTGGTGGATTGTGTCTTTTTGGTTACGGAACCCAGCTTGAGTGGAGCTCAATAGGGAGTGTGCTTCTGCATACTCATAGAGTGTATTTGTGACCATGCGAGTCCACAGTTCGTAGAGTGTGTTTGCGAACCCAATGGGTCTGTAGGATGAGATTTCTGTCTCCTCCCCTTTATTTTTGTCAATCAGGATAGTGTCACTAGTTTTCCATGACACTGGGGTAAGGCGGGTGGCCCACATGATGGTGAAAAGTTTGTGGACGCATTCTTGGATGTCATGCGGGAGCATTCTCAGAATCTCGTTCACTATGCCATTAGGGCCTGGTGACTTGTTATTGCTGAGTGATTTGATGCATTCATTGAATGTACTTTTATCAAGGATCTTGTAATGTAGCCAGTCTCTTTGCTTAATTCCTTCTTGTTCCTCTTTTGTTATTTGAGATTGGAGCGTGAAGGGATCCGGTACAGGTTGTGTCTTTCTAGCCTGTTCCCAGGGGTAGTTGCGAGGTGCTTCTTCTGGTAGATATTTGCCATTTTTGATGTTTATGGCGCTCATGGCTTCTGTGTAGTATTTTTCAATAATCTGGGCCTGTCTTTCTGGTTCACCCTCAATAGTGTTAGTTCCAGGGTCACGAAGGGCTTGTAAGCCTGCTCTAGGCTGTGCACCTTTATCTCTGAAGATTTCTCTGTGTGCTTGTTTTGGATTTTTGTTGATCATTTTGTTTAGCTGTTTACGGGCAATGTTGTTGCTTTCCTTATTCCGTGTTTCATCTATGTATTTCATGGCTCCTTTTGTGCTACTTGATATACTATCAATTTGCTGGAGGAGGGGAAGGTCAAAGTCTATTTTGTCATGCTATTATTATGTCATGTCAATTTTACTGTTTTGGCAGTTATTTGGGAGGTAGTTGTTTTCTCAACTCGGTTCGTGGGACTGGCTCGCCGGTCTGAACTAGTGGTGTGTTGTTTCACGTCCAAGGTGGAGGAACGCTCCATCAGAGGACAGAAAGGGCTGCAAAACTAGCAGCGCTCGTGTTCATCAAGGCTACAATGATGCGCATCAAGCCAACTCAATCTTCTGTACAGCTTTGCTGGTTTCTCTACTCTTGCTCAGCTGCCTGTTTTGCTAATTCATCAATACATACACGTTGTGGGACCAGCGGTGGCCGCCGCTGTTCCCTTCCCCGGGGCCTTATTGGTTTACGTTTAAGCACATTGAGGGTCTGAAGTAGTTCGTGCTGCCAGACCCAAATATTATGCAGAACGTGATCTGCGCATGTCAATTTATTCTAGCCCCGTGATGGCATTACATAGGGCTTGGTTCTCCTTGTGTTTGTTCCATGATGGTTTTGGCACTGTCAACCTCGGGCTGGGTACTAACAGGGGGCTTCAGTTGGGACTGTATGAATTTAGTAATCCCAAGCTTCTTCCATAGGGCACGCCGCTTATTGCAGATTTAGATTTAGATTTACACAGGGGGACCTTCAGCCAGACTGTTCGGCTGATCGGCCTGCGACTGGTCCTCGCCAGCCAATATAATGTCCATAAGCTCAGAAACAAACGAAAAAAAGCTTGTTGTTGTGTTGCAAGAGGAAATCAGAAACATCCTGGACACTGGCTTGTTGTAAAAATGGTTGCTCCATTGAAAAATCACCAGAGAAACAGTTGAACAGGTAAGCATACTTTCTTCTCAAAGCACAAACATCTGCGTCTCTGCACACCAAAAGGGCATGAGCCTCATCTTGAATCTCATCACAAGAACAGCGATCACACAAAAGAGTGTTCCGAGTATCCCAAGCTGCTGTCTCCACCTTCAGTGTGTGTGCCCTTAGTCTGAAACGGCTAACATTCGTCATGACATGTGGAGACAAATCCAAATGCATGTGCCTTGGTAAACGGGCAGGGGCACGCACGTTATGGTCAAAAGGCACTGCAAAAAGAGACTGGTAAGTTGCCAGCTTACTATATGTGTCCCGCGGGTTCACTCCCTCAACATCTCTCCACACTCCCCGCAGCCTGTGTCTGAGGTCATCAGTAAACTCTTGAATAGGGATAGGAGTGCCCTGCCGCAGAGCTTGCACAAAGGAATCACAGCGCCGTAAGCCTTGAAAAGCATCTAAAATTTGAGCAGTCCAGCAGGCTGGCTCACGTGAATGAATATTCAAATCTGCTTTTAACACTCTTCTGAACGTCTCACTGTTAGACCTCAGCATGCTATTATACATTTTGACAACAGACCTAAACCAGTAAAACTGAAGCGGCTCATGACCAAACTCCCTCAGGACAGCCCAGTTTGTAGTGGTACGCTTAACACCCAGCGTGCTTTTAAGATAACTCATGTGCCGCACTTGCAGATCACTTGCAAATTCCTTGCCTGCTTTAATGTATTCAGTGCCCCACACTTGGCCTGCATACATTCCAGCTGGAACCACATACGTCTTCCCAAGCCACAGAGACACGTACGGCCTATTTGCCATAAAATTCTCACGAACAAATTGACGAACCCGAAATGCAGACGCCATGAAGGGGCCAGTTACATGCTCAGAGGACTTGGCCGCGGCGGCCATGCTCATGCACTTGTGAAACATCATGCCAAGGTATCTTAAAGACTCCTGGCTCATCCCTTATTGGTATGGATGCCTGCCGTAATGAGAGACTCTTGGATCAGGGGATACAAGTCCCAGAAAACATATCACGAGCCATTCCAGACTGGGTTTTTCCTAATGGTACTGGCTCTTCTGCCCGGCACCAGAGCCGCCCTGATGTTATCTTTGTGAGATCCATCCCAGGTAGACAAGCTCACCTTGATCCTTCTAAGATCCCTCCTCAAGACAGAGACATTCACCTCGTTGAACTGAAATTTTGTCCAGACACCAACCCTTTCATCACTTTAGAAACTGCAGCAACTCAACATGCTCACACTATAACCAGACTTAAAACCCGCAGCTCAAGGAATCGAAACAGGAACAACAAAGTGACTCTACATATCATCCTGATTGGTGTGGCTGGCACTATTTACAATGAGTACACGATCAAACCTCTTGTCAATTTGGCATAGTTGCACAGTACGTGAGTACGGGTACGAGTACGGGTACGGGTACGAGTACGGCAGCTTGTAAGAGAGCGGTACGGTGTGTGCAAACACACTGTGGTGCCCCATCCATGCGTGACTTTGCCAGCACAGGTGCTCTAGCGTGTATTCAAGCCACAATCAAACCATTTCAGACATAGAGAAGTAGCCTAGCATCCTGCATGATGCATCATGCGCTCATGAGCCATGAAGCAGCTCCTTATGCGTTGCTTGCGCATGCCCATGCGCCCATTCAAGTGCATGCATGCACTGCTCATGCCCCGCTCCTGAACATGCTTGGGTCCTGTACCTTACCCAGCTCCATCATCTCCTTTTACCTCAAGGAAAGGGCACCCTCTTGGTCTTCTTCCCCTAGTCAAACCATGCAACGCGGTGCAAGAGCACGTACGCATTTGAACACAACGCAGGGCGTATTTTATAATTATAAAAATAAAAAAATATTGCATTGAGCGCCGCGTTGCAGACGTTTGGCTGTTGGCTCCAGACGGGGTCGTTGGCCCACCTCTGCCTCCCGCCCCACCGTGCCTGTAGGCCACCATTGTAAACCCCTTAAACCCTTATCCTCCCGCCCCACCGTGCCTTCCGTGCCACGTACTGGTACGAGTACGGGTACTGTGTAAGGGTTTACTGTGTAAGGGTTTACAATGGTGGCCTACAGCCCGAGACTCTGGCTGATGGCAGCTGGTGAAACAAGCTCAACCAGTATCAAAAATTGACTAAATCTGACACAAATCTAAGAAGTCTGTATGAGTCTTGATTTAGAAAAGCATTGATCTCAGAATCAGTGATAGTATGATGGCAAGCCAAGAATGGAATAAAGTCAGCGTTTGAAGGCGGAGCAAACACACGCAAAGTCTTAAACATCTCCTCAAAAAGGTCCTTGTATCTCGTGCGTAGCTCACGCACCTCAGTACATTTGCAAAAGAAAAGCACATGTTTTTCATCCTGGACTTCCCCACACTCACACTTATCACAGATACTTGAGCCCCCAAGCCATTTACAAGACTCCACTCTCAAGTGATGAGCACGCAATCTAAATCTGCTAATGTTTCTCAAAACATGCTTGTCCAAATCCTTGAACAGATACGAGGGGATACGAAAAGGAGCACCTCTGGGACCACTCTCAGAATTCCCACACCACTTATGGTACATCACTACCTTCTTGTTAACTGCACGAGGACAAAAAACATCGGCCCCTCTCCACACTTTCTGCTGTCTGTATCGCAAATCACCAATGAACTCTTGCATGGGGATTTTCTCAGCTCTCAGCATGTTCTGTTTGAACGAATCACCATTCCGCATCCCACCAAAAGCATTAGAGACTTCAGCAGCCCAGCAAGAGGAATCAAAAGAAGCCAGACTTAAATCAGCCCTCAGCACACGACGCAAAACTTCACTATTGGAGTCAAGCATGCTATTAAATAACTTGATGGAGGCACGGAACCAGAAGAACTGCAGAGGCTCCTGGCCACACTCTCTCAACACCGGCCAATTTGTAGTACTGTTCTTTACTCCAAGAATGCGCCTCAAGGAACACAGATGTCTTTTCTGCAATTGACTATCAAACTCACTGCCTTCTCTCAAGTAATGAGTTCCCCACACCTGGCACGCATACATCCCAGCAGGAATGCCATACACCTTAGACAACCAGAGCATAGCATGAGGCCTGTTTTTCAGGTCATGACCCTTGGCAAACTCCGAAATCCTTCTCTGTGCAGCCATATAAGGCCGCACCGCATGCTCCTCAGCTACCTTAAAATCCATCTTTTTATCCAACAGCACTCCCAAATATTTGAACCTGTCCTTCTCTGGAAGGACCACTCCATCATACGTAAAAGGATTCTGCAGAGGAGAGACAGACGTACTGTTGAAGTGCACCACCTCAGACTTAGCTGTGTTTACAGTCAACCCTTTTCTCTGAGCATACACACGGAGTCTGTCCAGCATCTTCTGCATTTCACCAGGGTCATTCGTAGTTAATCCAAGGTCATCAGCGTACATCATGTGGGACACACCATTCACTCTATCACCAGTCACAGCACCCTCAATGCCCTCACTTATCTCTCTGCCCATATCATTGATGTACAGAGAGAAAAGAAGGGGGGACAAAGGACAACCTTGCTTAACACGTTCGATGGCTGCACGCGCGCCCTTTTCTCACCATCCATTAGAATGTACTCATCATTATCATACATGTCTCTGATCACACTGAGCAGAGGAGTCGGCATTGCATTGCGCTGCAAGTGAGACCAAAGCTGCTGTCTGGGCACGGTGTCATAAGCTTGAGAAAAGTCAATGAAAGCAACGTGCAATCTGGAAGAATTCCGTGGCTTCAATTTTTTCGCAGCATGCTTGAGGTGCCTCAGAATGAGTACGGGTACGAATGGTACGGGTACGCGTACCAGAGCCTCTGGTACGCGTACCGTGCAACTATGCAATTTGGGCCTATCCAAACACAAAGCAAAATCCCTAGCTTCCAAGCTGAGCTGTCATGCCATACAGAGACTAACCACTATCAATAACACCAGACATGCTCTTTGCTTACTGGGGGCTTCCGGGGGGGGGTCGCTGAGCGCGCGGAGATGGATACAAGGAGAAGGAGAGTCCGGGCGTCTCGGGGCATGGCCGACAACCCGCCCGATCCTCATTAGTTCAGTCTCTTTCCCTCTCCTAGGCTAGCTGTAGCTAGTGTAGTTCTGAGGGACCTCTGGTGGGGCCCTTGCTAGCTTGCTAGTTAAGGGACCTTTCCTTAATGCACGCGGCCTGTGGCCTGCGTAGACTTTTCTTTTCTTTCTTTTCTTTCTAGTGACTCCTTGTGTGCCGGTGGCAACCCCCCAATATGAAAAACAGGCAGGTACTGTTTGGACAAGCGGGGTGACCTTGACCCGGGGGGACCTTAAACCCTAGTCGACTTTAGGGCCTTTCCCCCACTTTTAGGGCCTTCCCCCCGACGTTTAGGGGTTACAGGTTAGGGGTTAGGGGTTAGGGGTTTAGGGGTTAGGGTTTAGGGTCCCCCCGGCCAAGGTCACCCCGCTTGACCAGGCAGTCAGGCAGGTCCGACCCAGAGGAACTGAAGTGCACCACCTCAGATTTAGCTGTGTTGATGACTAAGTGCTTCCTCTGAGCATACGCATGCAAGCGGTTCGACATGGTCTGCAACGCAACAGGATCGTTGGCCATCAGAGTCAGGTCATCAGCATATAACATGTGCGTCACATAGAATTTAGCCGTACCCGTGACAGCACCTTGCACCCCCTCCGCAATTTCATCAATGTCATTAATATACAGAGAGAAAAGCAGAGGGGACAAAGGGCAGCCCTGTTTCACACCTGTGTTAGGGTGCACCTGAGCATTCTTCTCTCCATCCTTCAAAATATACTCATCAGCATCGTACATGTTTTCAATGACGGACAAGAAAGAGGTGGGCATGCGTGTGCGCTGCAGGTGCTGTCAGAGTGCCTGCCTAGGGATGGTGTCATATGCTTGCTTGAAGTCAATGAATGCAGTGTGCAGCCGGCTAGATTGCCCAGGCTTGATTGTGCGTGCAGCATGCTGTAGGTGCCTTAAAATGTAGATGGGCTGGAGGGTGTTCCTTCCAGGGTAAAAGCCAAATTGTGTGTCTGGAATCTTGTTTGAGGCCACACACCAGTCTGTGACAATAGAACGAATCACATTAGCATACAAGCGGTACATTGTGCCACTGAAAGCCAGCATGCGATAGCTATTTGGTTCAATGAGGGGCCCCTTTTTGTACAAGGGGGTCAGCTTGGCCTTCTTCCAACATTCAGGAATGCGAGCCTTGTCATAGAACAGCTTGAAAAGCCGGGCAATGTACGGCACCAGCACATTTACCCGCTCAGTGCCCCGGCCATTGACCCGCGGGCGCACCACAGCAGCATATTTGATAAAAGGAGCAGCCACACAGTCAAAACCAGGGGAAGCACGCCCATTCATCTTCCCAATCTGTTTGGCTACCAGCCCTTGCATCTCCTCCTCTGAAGGCACAGCAATTGTATCCGGCTCAGGCATCCAATTATTTTGAGTGCCCTGCCTCAAAAGAGCCTCAACGTTGCGCCCACGACCCAAAGGAACAGCCATATCCCTTGCAGACAAAGCCACACCCCCACGAACTGATTGAGCTGCCTCACGGGGCTGAAAGTGCGCTTTTAGATACCTCTCCCACACAGACTTATTGCTGATGGGCCTTGGATTGTAATGGATGTGGTCAGAGGAGATGATTTTTGTGCTACACGTTTTGAGTGCTAGTACTTGCTCTTCAGAATAAGTACGCTCATCTCTTCTGTGAGACTCCTCCCCAGACAAGAGTTTCCCTTGGTCCTACCAGTTTTTACTGTCATATTAATGAGCACGTTAGTGAGCACGATTGTCACTTTTTTTAGCAAGACTCAAATTAAATGTATTTTTTCTTTCTGAGATCATGGACGTTCTTTGTGTGGCTGGTAGAGACCAGCAGGCTGAGCAGTCAAATCACGTGGCTGAAAGCCTTCCCGCACTGTTGTATGATGGTGACAGCCTTCCCTACACAGATTCTTTCAAATATCTGGGTATGGTCTGTGATGAACGTCTCAACCTTTCTACTGCTGCTGAGGCTGCTCTGAGACCATGCATAGCGGGGACTTACTGTGTTAAAGCCTTTACAATGAGTTACAATGGGATTTGACCTTCAGCCAGGTAGTTTGGCTGCTCGGTCTGCTTAACTGTTCCAACAGCACAATAAATATCCATGAGATCAGAAATAAAACGATAAGTCTCATTAGTTTGCTTCTGCAAGAAATGAATAGCATCCTCAGAGCTAGCTTGAGAATAGTAGAAAGTGCCTGAATCGTCCAGAAAAATTCTATAAGACGAGGGTAAGTCAGAAAATAACTGTGGTTAAGCCCTTCGAAGAGAACACACAGAAACGCAAGAACAAAGGAACACCGCATGCTTTTCATCTTGGAGTCCTTGTTCACATCTATCGCAAGTTGATGTGTGCTCCTGCCAAAGTGATGTCTCAACTCTTAAAGTATGAGCATGTAAGCGAAAACGTGCTATGTTTCTTAGCGTGCGCTTGCCCAAATCAAGATGCAAATACCTGGGGACAGAAAAGGGCGCACCATGAACAGACAAGGGTCTCAAAGGAAGTGCCATCCAGTGATGATATTTGGCTAATTTGTTCGTGTGTTCACCATGTTCTGCCAAGGCATCAGCATTCCACACACCTCGCAGCCTTTTTCTCAGATCAACAACAAACTCCCTCATGACTATAGGCTGCCCTGACCGAACACAATGAGTAAACACGTTGCACCTGTCCAAGCCTGTGCAGGCAGCCAAAAATTTTGAGGTCCAGCATTTATGGGAATGGCTGCTCATTTCAACATCTGCTTGCAGTACCTTACTGAGTGTAGTGCTGTTGCTGCGCAGTAAAGCATTGTAAAACCTAACTGCTGCACGAAACCAATAGAACTGTAAAGGTTCATGCCCACACTCGCGCAGTACAGACCAATTAGGAGAGGTGCGCTTTACCCCAAGGATACGCTTCAAAAAGCACAGATGTACAGTTTGCAAATGACAGTCCATTTCAGCTCCTTCTTTCATAAATCTAGTGCCCCAAATCTGGCATGCATACATGCTAGCAGGGAGAGCATATGCTTTAGTCAGCCAGAGCATGGTATGTGGCCTATCTGTCAGGCGGTGCTCAGATGCGAATTGCCTAATCCGTCTACAACCAGCCAGGAAAGGGGCACACATGTACTCAGCAGTGGCTTGCGGGTTGCGTTGTTTTGTGAACAGCATGCCTAAATACCTAAAAGAATCTGCACACGCCAAACGAGCTCCACCTAACGTGAAAGCTGGCACATTATCACCCTTTGAATTAAAGTGCACAATCTCAGATTTGGCAGTATTGATCACCAACCCTTTCCGCTGAGCATACGTATGTAGCCTATCTAACATCAGTTGGAGCTGATCAGGAAGGTTACTAGTGAGGCACAAATCGTCTGCATACAGCATGTGGGTGGCTCGAACGTCCCTAGTGCCTGTAATAGCCCCTTGCACATTTTCTTTAAAGCCTTTAAAGCTAACGATCACAACCTCACGAATCAGCTGCATGCGTTTATCTGGCTTGAATACGTCAGAAATTTCAGGGCTCGGCTGAAATGCGTCTGAAGCGGCTGAAGAGCGGCTGAAATCTTTTCGTAGTACATATGCTATCCTAGCAGGAATGCATGTCAGCCAGATATGGGCCACTCTTTACTTATGGCAGGGCACAGAAATGGACAACTAGTTGCAAAGGTGGATTCTGAACGTTTTGCCGGAACCTTCTTGGGGTGAAAGCCTCTACACCATCTTGGAGCATTCTATGAAAACGTGGCACTGAGGCTTTTCTGTGCAATTGATATCGTGCCACTGCAGGCATGCTACAACTCGCTTACTCGGTGCAAAAGTCACTCTTCAAAGAGGTTCTCCATGCAGACCTCAGCCTTAGCTCCAGGACTGACTCTTTTTGGGCATCACACCTCTTGTCTGCGCTGGATGGTCAGGCACAATTGGATATGATGAGGCGTCAAATTGTGGCTTGTGACCCTGTGAACCTCAGTCAATTTGTGGTGGACCTAAGATCCAGACATCTTAGCTCCTGGAATTGATTCACAGCCCCTCGTCCCAGAGTAAACAAAAGTAAACGGCTGACATATCATCAATGGTGCCTACTTCCTGTCAGAGATGCACATGCAATATTCACCCTCCTTATACAATTCCTAAATTCATGTGCTTGGATCTTCCTCATCACGTTCTTCGCAACACTGCCAGATTCAGGCTACAGGTTCACACTCTTTGAATTGAACAGGCTAATAAGTCCACAACAGTACTTCTCCAATCTGTGATATCTGCGATTCTGATGACATAAAAGAGGAAAAACATGTGCTGTTCAGATGTTCCAACCCCAGGTTTGCTCTCTCCGACAAAAGTATGCCTCTCTTTTTGAGCACAACTTCTCTTTTCTACATTTTCATATCTCCCACAGAATGCCCTGACTAGGTACCATTCACCATGGGAATTCCCAGGCTCATGATTGTATTTTTTGCAGCTGCGTGCTCCTGCCAGCGCAGGCTTTGTGGTTCCAGAGTGTTTCGAGTGTAGGCCAGAATGCTCTTCATGGTGCGTTAACTTGACCTTGCCTATTTTATTTGAAAATGTGTGTGGAACTGTACACAACAGGAGCACTTTAAATCAGCAAAACCACACTCACGGTTTGCATTTGCAAATCACATCATCTAAACAAAACGTTGACAGCACATCTTGGCTTGTTGCATCGATCACTTTTATTTTTTTGGCAGTCCTTAGCTTACTGGCTAAGACCAGGTTGTGTTCTACCTCTTTGTTTTTAGCACGTCAGCAGTGCCTAGCAAACATTAATGCCTATCAGCCCACCATCTGTGGCTGCCGGTTTCTCACCATTGTAACCATTAAATTCCCAGGATATTGATATCTTTCTAAACCAGGATAACAACAAACTTCCTTTTTTCCTTTATGGTTTCATGTGCATTTATGAACAG
Organism: Dunaliella primolecta; assembly: GCA_914767535.2. Classification (NCBI taxonomy): domain Eukaryota; kingdom Viridiplantae; phylum Chlorophyta; class Chlorophyceae; order Chlamydomonadales; family Dunaliellaceae; genus Dunaliella; species Dunaliella primolecta. The sequence goes on along the minus strand of OU611755.1, from coordinate 10,549,769 downwards.
GCTAGCGGTCAATCGTCCTGACGGACAAAAACAAGATGATATCCATGTCCTCCTCATGTGCAGGAATGAGGGGTGTGTGCTCTAAGGCGGATACGCTTCGAGCTATTTCAGACCTTACCTGATATTTCTATTGCACAACCTGTCTTACAGCAACAACTTCGCATGCAAGCTGTATTTAATTTCCTTTTGTAACACAATGACAAGCTTCCCTTTTTTGAGCCTGAGCTTTTGGATTTTCTGTTGGCAGGCGAGGACCAGCCACAGGCCGATCAGCCGAGCAGTCTGGCTGAAGATCTCCTCTTGATATAATTCAACATAATCTTGACTGAGGCCTTTTTCCCCTGTAACCCTGATCAACCCTTCTGCATCACCATTCATGTTTGGATGGAACTTTTCTTGCTCATGCCCCTCATGTTCTCCAATGGGTATTAGGAACAAACTTACTTGTAGAAACCTGCCTTGTTTACTTGTTGTTAACCTTGAAAGCTGGCATGAGTGTTTCGCCAGCGACCAATCAGCCAGAGATTCGGGCTGTGGGTTAAGCAACGTAAACCAATATCACGGCCACAGTCTGTTGTATTGAGTGTGTGCTGCAAGTTAATAGGCCACATGCTCTGATTTGGCTCTCTAAGGTGTATGGCATTCCGGCTGGGATGTACGCGTGCCAAGTGTGGGGTACAGAGTATTTACGAGAAGGCAGTGAGTTCAGAAGCCAATTGCAGAAAAGGCAGAGAGAAAGGGGGTACAGAGTTCGGAGATATCATGATCTTGGCATCCTGAGAAAATATGAAGCTCGCCTCGCACCCCCATCCATCCCCTTTCAACTTGGCTGGCCAGCTTTCATGCATGACATAAGCTGCTACAGCAGGCAGGCACAGTTATGTGTAGTGTCTCATTTTCTTTCTCTAGCTACACAGTAGGTAACCAAGAATCAGGGTAAGCACACCAATGCTGAATAAAGCAGTTCTCTTCAGCCAAAATAAACAGTAAGAAGGTAAATGAAAGCAAATGTAAGAATGTTCAATCAGGCGGATGTGTAGTTAATGGCTGATCTTGCAAGTTGGCTAAAGAAGATGCCACAAGGAACACCATTCAAACGTTGATGAATCTTGGTGCTAGTTTGAACTGATTGCACAACTCAGACAAGCTTAAACTGACAACCTGTAGTCTGTGCTTCTTGGATTGTTTGATACCCAGGAGCAAATGGTGGCCACTCCCTTTACAATGACGTTCAAGCACGTTCCAGGATCCACTTAGTGTGATATGCTTGAGAGGCAAACGACAGGAAGCACGAGCAGCAAGATGCAGATGTGCCACCTGAAGAGTATCCTCCAAGCAAACATGCCTCACCAAGCATACCAAGCATGCATGTGAACAAATGCCAGTCGAGGGCCAACGAGTGCCTGAGCTGACGCAAAAGCAGTAAGCTGTGCACATGAGCACTGCAAGAGCAATGAGGGATATATCTCAATTATGAACTTTGATCTGCCTGAATTATGTATGATCTATGATCTGTCTGAGCAACTCTCTGTCCCACCTTAACCCTCCTTCTTTTGCTGCGTCACTCGGCCCTTCAGAAGGCTCCTTGCCCACCAACTCTGATGCATGCTCCCAGCCATAAGCAAGTGAGGTCACTGATCTCCGTCCTCGACCTTGAAATAATCACACTCTAGAAAAACTTAGCAGCAGGATTACAAGAATTAGACCCAGCATAACACACTATGATCAGAACTGCAGGACCTCTCCAAAATTGACGAGACAAGAGGGACATGATAATTGTCTCTCCATTTTTCACACAAAGGAATCTCAGGGCAATAAAGCTGCGGCACCCAAATAGTGCCTATGAAAGGGTCCCGGATCGACCGCCAAGCAATCAATGGGATCAATCTTCACACAAAGGCTGTAGTAAATGAGTCTTTACCAATCACTTCAGAGAATAGTCTCCATAAAGTAGTCAGCTCGTCGCCTAATGACTTACATGTCATCATAACAGGCACGTGCATAGGATCAGGGCAGTTTACAGGGTGTATTTTACTTCTCGGCAGCCTTGCAATCCTTGCTGGGCACTCATATCCAAAGTCGGCTCCACCTTCCATTTACATGCCCCCAGGAATAACCCCCTGCGCTGAGTGGATGCATCAGTTTTCTCCCATGAGTTAAATGTAATACGCATTGCAAGGGGGGTCAAAATCAGCGCAGGCACTTGCGCTCCCTCTGCACAAAAAGACAAAGACTGGTTGGGGTACGATGGCCATCCAGGGTGCCCTTCTGTTCCCTCTTCAACACTCTGCTCACTGTCCTCATAGGTGCACAAAATGCTGTCCTTTGCACAGCAGGTCTGCAGTGAGAGCCCAAACATGCCTCCCAGCAAAAACAGGCATGCCTGTCACGAGGTCGAGGGTGTCGCCTCGAAGGAAAGGAAGCGCAGAATATATTGGCAAGCCTGGCCTATCAATCAACTGACTTTTTATTTAAACATTGCGCAACTATCAATTCATGTGCGAGTGTTGCAGCCTTCCAGATTCTTTAATGAAAACAGGAATCACGCACACGCACTCAGCGGGCTCGGCAACTGCCAATGCTCTTTGATGAGCTTTGACGGGGTGAGCAATAATTATAATACGTTTTGCTTTTATCTAAGCACTTCAGTGTTCAGCGGGCATAAGTACGCGAGCACCAACCTGATGTGTCTTGCAAACATTCCTCTCCAGGCCTCAGAGGCCTTCCATCTGCATGTCCACCCGCCATCCATCCTCACAGTAAATCCATCCCCCCATAGCCATTTTGCAGATACCCAGTATCACTGAAAGCGAACCTCCCTCCTGACCAGGACACTGGTGCCGTTCCACGCATTTAACATGCATTGCCGCCACTGCCACCATGGCCCTTGGCTTGTTCAAAATTTGTACCCAGACCTTGCAGCTGCGAACAGCACCCAGTCTTGCTGGCAGACACATCAGGAGTTCTCTGTGTGCACCTGACCTTGCAGGCAAATAGTATGTGAGCACCTGGACTGGTTGGCGATGCAGCCCCACTAGGATCTGTGGGCACAAGTTAGTGACATCTTCCCTTCATGGTTCTTCGCTGTGGCCCCTTTGGTGCACTCAAGCAAATTCCATGAAGACAGAGGCCTTTACCCACCTTGACACACGCACACAATCTTTCACACCAACCCCATTATTTTGCGCACACCTTCAGGCAGCCTACAGTCCAGTGCAGCCTGCCGAGCTCACACTCACATGCACACACACCCACAACACGCATCGCAGGCAGGCCCCGCAACACCTGCAGGCTCTGCAGCTACTTTTGCAGGCTCTGCAGGCCCTGCTTAGCTGCCAGGCCACTCAGCACCCAACCACTAACACATGCATCACAGGCCCTGCTATGGGCTCTCCTACAAGCTCTGCAGGCCCTGTTACAGTCCCTGCTACTCGTGCACACCCTGCAGCATGCTCAGCTGGCGCGCACTCAGCACCAGGCTGCCGCGCCGTTGTCTGCCTGATCCTTGCGAAGTCCTGTGTTGCTGCTGTTGCTGCTGCTGCTCCGGGTTGGCGCCCGAGGCACCGCCGATGTGCGCATGCGCCTTGGCCAGGCCCTTATAGATGTTGTTGGCGGCGCTGAGGCTGGCTTGGGAGCGCGACTGATGGAACATCGCATTGCTGCACGTCAGGCTCATGCTTGGGCTGAAGGGCATGTTCTGTTGGCTGGCTTGCCGCCTGAGTGAAGACAGCCCGTGGCCTTGAAGGGCGCTCTGGAGGGTGCCCGCCCGGGCGGTCGACCTGTTGGACCCAAAGCCTGCCTTGTTGGACAAGACCAGCTTGGACGCCAGATTCGCTGCTCGACTCTGCATGCGCACGGTCGCCACGAGCAGGGTCTAAATAAACACTTGACTGACCGCTTCCTACTAACATCAAAAATTCAGGTGCGCCGCTCAACTGTGCATACGCAAGGTTGCGGAACAGGATAGATCAACACTTGAGTAGCCACTTCCTATCAAATTCGAGTCCAGCTTGTCAGATTCACTGAAGTGGGACGCAGGGGGGAGCGGAAGGAGTCCAAGGGTGACTGCTGGTTAGAGGCAGCACCATGCAAAGAGCCTTGTTTGTTTGAGCCGGAGATAATATTATTGTTAGAGCGCTCCGGTGTTATTACAGAGAGCGCTATGGTAACATCATAGAGAGCACCAACAGACAGGTACATTTGCCATGTGATTCAACTGACACCTTGCAGCTGTGATGCTTGGGTATCGTTTTTCCTGGCATGAGTCTACCCTATGAACCTATATTACGTCTAAAACACGAGTCTACACCGTACGTGGCATGGCCAACTGACACCTTGCAGCTGCGATGCTTGGGTATGGGCAGCTTACAAGGGTGGCACTAAGGTGGAGAGTGTTCCATTTTGCAAGTCACAAGCTTATCACACGAAATAATGGCCGATTCATTTCTGGCTTTTGCCTTGCAGTGGTGGCAATGTTAAGGCAATCGATCATACATACATACATACATACATACATCAGAGGGTCCTAATTTGGCAAATTTGGGGGGGTTCTGTCACAGGAAACTTTTCTGAGCCTCTCTAGCCTTGCCTTTTCCCGAAACTCTTTGCGCAGCCCTATTCCATACTTGTAGAGACACAACTCTGTATGAAGTTTTAGAAATTTGGCTCACTGTGTGTGCTAGAGTGCTTGAGAAGGGGAAAAGGGGACAATGTGGTGAAATATAGCCAAATTCAATCCCACCCCATTTTCTTGAAATTTCCCTCAGTTAAGTAGCAGTGATACAGCAGGTACCATCACAAATGATTTGGGTAAATTGGTTGTCTGGTTGGGCAAGGGTGGGCGAGAACGTCTGGGGGGTTGGTGGGCCTCTGAGTCCTCATCTCTGTTTTCACTCAGGGAGCACTTGCCAGGAGCTTTTTTCACCTTTTCGTCTGTATCAAACCATCTTTCTCACCACAATTAGGCCTACGCTCAAATTTGGGGTCAAAATTCCAAGGTTTGTTCGGATTTCAGGCCAAACTTTGACTGGCCTAGATTGGGCCCCAACTCTGGTACGGAAATGAAAGGTAGTGGTGCTGAAGAAAGCCTTCCGACGCAGTACTTCTCATCCTGGCACCAGAGTCGGGCGCAAAGTTATGGCAGTTCAAAGTTGCACACATGAGTTTTGACCTTCTGTGCATGCATACATACATACATAACATGCAAACATACAATCACATATATGCATACGCACATATATACATGCACACAGGCATCGAGGCAGTTGATCAGAAAGCAAGCTGCAGGGTCCTCATTCGTAACCACTTGTAGCACAGGTGGCACTGAGGAGGGAGGTGCGCAGGGTTTATGTGTGAACCATGGGCAGGCAAGCACGCGCTTATGCCTACAAATACTGCACATAATGTACGACATTACCCGCAAAAATAGTTTTTTCAAGGAGTGCAGGATGATTGCAGACACCCAAAAAGCTAATTAGTTTTGAGCTTGCGGGAAGGTGCATGATAGTGAAGATTGAATATTACTCTTTATAGTTTTATAGTTATTTGGGTATGAGTGAGAACGAAAGCCTTGTAGTGCCAGAGGGGCTTCGACGGCTGGAAATGAGAAGCTTCCTGAGTCCCATTCCTAAAAGGAGCCCTTCCTCATCTGAGGAGTGGAAGTAGCAGGAAGCAAGAGGGCTTGCTGTTCAGCTCAAGCAAAGCGTCAGATGAGCGTACAGCAGCGTGTTAAGGAGGCACAAAAGCAGGTCTTCAGATGTTGTAGCAGTGTGATTAGTTGGATCTTATGCATTTTTTAAGAGCTTGTTTTGAACAAGTGCAAGGGACTGTATAGACTGAGCAGGTCTTCACCGTAGAAGCAGTGTGTTGTTGGCTTCATGGGCCTTTGGAAAGTAGCTCTCAGAATACCGGAGCGTCATTAATTAACGTACAACGACGCTGCCCCATTGATCGAGATACCAAATAATCTGATCACTTTATTTTTGAGTATGAACGCTTTGCAAGGACCGCCAACAAAAAAACAAAATTTGTGAACTACTGCGTTTTCACGTCTCAAACACTGGCTCTCGGTCTCTCCTCATCCCCTTCTTCCAAACCTCCATCTCTGGTAAGAGAGCTCTCAGGAAATGGTGGTGGCTTGCAGGTGCACTACCTGGGCCACCTGGGCAGGCAGCCTGACATCCAGCCCCAGCCCCAGCCTGCCCAGAACAGGTCCCACTCTGCTGCCTCTTTGCTGTTGCTGCCTGCTGTGAGTCATGTGCAGGTGAACTGCCTGCCTCCCGCCTGGAAGCCCATCAAGCCCTCATTGATAGGGAGAAGGTGAAGGGATTGAGAACCCATGTCACCCCAGCCAGGCTGCATGGGCGTCAGCCTGCTTCTTGTCAAACGTGTTCTACCCTCAGCGCAACGCATACGTCAGAAAGGGTTCTTTGCACCTCAGCAGCATGGGGCTACATTTTGGGGCCTCAGAGAGTGCTTAGTATAACGCTGGACATTTTACGAGGCCTTGACAAATTTTTGAAGCTTTTAAAGACACCTCATTTTGCCTTGACAAATTTTTGAAGCTTTTAAAGACACCTCATTTTGCAAGTGACCCCAATAATCATAAAATTAATCCCCCAACCCCCATTTTCGCGACCAAGTCACGATAGTGCTTTAAGGGATTGAGTATCTTTACATGCAGGAGCAGTTTCAAACAAACAAGTCTTAGCCTGCATGCTCATTTCACCCTCTCTGGAGTACCTGGGCAAATTGGGCTGATTGCCCTTGCGGGAGCATGCGGGACACCCAAAAATAAATGCTGAGGGGGGTGCGGGAAGCAGGAGGGATTTAAACATAAAATGACAAAGGGGTGCAGAATGATCCACATTATGTACGGTGTATCGCTTTTATCATATTTTTATTACACTTGAAGTGCACCATGGTCAAGCAAGCACACGTGTATCATCTACAAATTGACATTTGTAGATGATACACGTGTCAACATACCAAACTATTATAACATTGGATGTGCACCATGGTAAGTACACGTACACAAGCCTACACCTGTCCGTCATGTTATTACAGCGTATATGAGTGTGCGTGTACACCCCGTTTGGGCACATCCCTGTCACTGTAGTATGTTGTTAGCACAGCACAAATAGAGCCACCAAACGTTGTCTTCTTAGTAAAGTGGGTTAATAGTCTGATGAGCTCAGCGCTCATAACACTCTCCACTCTGCTGTTGTGTGTGTGAAGGTGTACAGTGGCAAAGCAGGCACTTTGCCTGTGGATAATGCTGGTTCCAGCTTACATGCGGATGGACATGCATACATGTGTGTATATGTGTGTGTGCGCGCATGTGTATGTGTGTGTGTGTGTGTGCGTGCGTGTGTGCGTGTGTGTGTGTGTGTGTGTGTGTGTGTGTGTGTGTGTGCGCGCGCGCGTGCACCTCTGCAGGCCTGGCTGCGGTGCAACCCCCCACCTTCCCAGCAGTGTTCCCCACAGAGCTGCGGTCCTCCTCTTGCTCCCCCCCCTGCTGCCCTGATGCGGGTGCCTCCTGAATACGGAACACGAGGGGTGCGCTGAGCATGTTGTTGCTGTTGGCAGCCGCGTCCTGCCTCCGCGCGCAAGCCGCGTCCTGCTTTGCAGTGCTGCTGCTGCTACCGCGCGCATTGCGGGCGCCACTTGTGCTGCCGTCATTGTTCACCGGCATCAAACATGGCATGCTCGCTGCCACTATGGGGTCTGCGTCTGAGCTGCTGGATAACACGCTGGATGGTTGGTTGTTCAACAGTTTGTTGCTGTCCGGCTGCTGAACAATGTTGAGCACAGGAGGACAGGACTGCTTGTTGCTGTCTAGCGATGTGCGCCTGCCCGCTGCGTGCCTGCCATGCAGACGAGGGTTCCATGCCAGTAGCACGTGCTTGCCCTGCAGCCGCGCTTCCCACAGCCCTCTCCACTCATCAGGCACGCCATCGCCTAGGTGCGTGGCTGCTGATGTATGAGAGGGGTCGCTGTTGCGTGTGTGCAGGGTGAGCATTGCGGTGGGCCCCAACTGCCCACGTGCTGCTGCAGCTGCAGCGCCATCAGCAGCAGCAAGTGTGTGCGGCCCACTCTGCTGAGTGCCGGCAGCTGCATGGGGTTCCACACTGCGCAAGCACAAGAGGTGTGCGTGCGTGCTTGCGTGCGTGTATGTGTGTGCGTGCGTGCATGTATGTGTGTGCGTGCGTGCATGTGTGTGTGTGTGTGCGTGCGTGCATGTATGTGTGTGCGTGCGTGCGTGCATGTGTGTGTGTGAGTGTATGTGTGTGTGTTTATGTCTGCACGCATGCGTGTGTTCCTGCAAAAGTTGTCGCACTAGGTCCTTGCATGCCGTGGACAACCCAAGGAAAAACGGCACAGAAGCAAGCTGCCAAAACAGGCTAGCCCAGCGCTAGTTTCATGCATGGCAGCAGCCACACAAAGCAAAGGCACGGTCTGACCCAAGCACCCACCTGAGGTGTTCATGCTTGAGGAAGGGAGCGCTGCCGCTGGACTGGCGTCTGGGGTTTGAGGAAGGGCTGCTACGCAGCGACATAACTTGTGCAAATGAGCTCCACGCGGCCCTGGTTTGGCCAGCGATAGGGATGTGATTGAGTGTTAAGCTGGGCAGGTCCTTGCTGGAGTCTTGCGTGGAGACCTGCAGTTCCTCGGGCAGGACGTGCAGCCGGTTCCATGAGGAGCTGTCCACCTGAGTATGTGAGTGTGTCACAGGGGAAGGGTCTGCCTGCTAGTGAAGCTTCCTTCCTACCAATCATGGCCTCAGCCAATGCCCAGCAAAAAAGGGCCAGTGAATCCCACCCACAACCGATGGCTCAACTGCCCGGCAAAAAAAAGAGCAATTGAATGCCACCCACAACCATAGCCCAGCAAAAATACAGAGCCAGTGAGCCCCGTCCACAACATGAGCACCAACCTGGTCCCCATTTTGCAAGCTCCAATTATTATTGCAGCTGGTCCCTGCAGAGAGGGAGGCCCATATTTGGGAGCCCATTCATGCGCAGGCAATGCCCTTGCGCACACATTGCCCTTTGGCAGAGAATTCATGCGCAGACAATGCCCTTGCGCAGGCAATGCCCCCTGGCGAGGCCCCTTATGAATGTGCAAACTGATGAACATTTCGAGCCTTGCTGGCATTGCTTGCATGTGATCAACATGCAAGGAGCCTTTGCGTGCGCGTGGTTGCACATTGCTTGTGTGTGGTTGGCGCGCACCAAAAACATTTGCTTACATGTGGTTGCACATTGCTTGTGTGTGATTGGCATGCCTTTGCTAGTGACAGCGCTGGAGCTTTGCATCTGCACCCTCGATGAGAGCTGTTTTGGCTGGGCAGGTTGCAGGCCTCCATGCTTCCCCTGTTGCAATCAGCTGCCCCGCCAAGCGGGCGTGGCTTTGTCACCCTTCCAATCCTTCAACCAGGAGCACATGCTGCTGGATGCGGCACGGACACCACATCAGATCTGTTGATTGGGAGCACTCAACATGCTACCGGGCACCGATGAGATGGGGGATAGGGTGGGGCCTTTTAGATGGCTGTCGTGGCACCCTACAAACCCTTGGACCACACTTGATCTGTCGCATGGAGCACTTACCATGCCGCTGGACACCGATGAGATGGGGGACAGGGTGGGGCCCTTTGAATGGCCGTCGTGGCACCTGGAGGGGAGCGTGGCAAGCCTGCAGCACAGCCATCAAAAGCAAGCAAGCAATGAACCAGCAGTGAGCCAGGAGCAAGCAAGGATGCGGAGAGCCTGCAGCCATCATGAAAAAAAAAGCAGTGGCCTGGAAGCAAGCAACGACTATGACAAGCCAGCAGCCCTGATGAACGAAAAGCAAGCGATGAGTGTGGCACTTTGTTGCGCGGGCAATCCTGCCCTCATCATCTGGGCAGCCCTACCGGCAACATAGCTGTCTCAGCAGGCAAGGGCAGTGCAAAGCAGAGAAAAGGGGCAGAGCAGGGTGCTGTGTGTGTGTGTCTGTGTGTGTGTGTGTGCTGGGGGAGAAGGCATTTGGGCGTACGCAAGGCGCAAGGGGCAGACAAGGGCAGTGCAAAGCACAGACAAGGGGCAGACAAGGGGCAGCATATGGACGAGTCAAACATGACTACACATGAGCAGTTGCATGCCCTGAGCACCCCGACAGGCAGCAGAAACAGGACAAATTAAGCTCACTCCCTGCCCCAATGCCGGGGTCTCAGACATTTATGGACTGGTCCACTCCCAGCCTCCTGTTGCTGGACCTTGCTGCATTTTGAGTGGCCTTATAGGCAGGAAAAACCGCGCAACCCTTCCCCTCTTTACGTTACCACTCCTTACCTGTCACCGGACTGCTCTTCTGCTCGCTCCGTTCCCTTATCCCTGCCGCCTCCCTCCTGCATCCCCTCCCCGCTTCCCCATGCGCCATATGCAAAGCCCCCTGGGCGTCCTTGCCCCCCCTCCATGCTACGTCCCCGCTGCTCGCCCTCAGCACCCTGCTGCTGCTGGTCCTTTTGTTGCATGGGCCCCTCTGCACTGCCGCCATTGGGGTTGTTGCTTGCCGGCGCAGAGATGCATGACACCCATGTTGAGTTGTTCCCTTGCCCAAGCTGCCTGTTTGGAGGTGTGAACGACTGGGAGGAGTGGTGGATTAGGTATTCAGCCCTGACATTATCCGCCTGCGCGGCAGTGAGGACGCCGCTGCTGCTGCATTCGCCAATGGGACCCTCCTCATGCAATGCCCTCCTCAGCACTGCACCCTTCTTCTCCAGAACCACAGCTTCCAGCTCGTCGTGAATGACACTAGTATTGGCTACATTATTGGCGTGAGAGGTTGCGATGGGCTTAGGGGAGTGGGGCACGTCTTGAAGGTTAGACGGCAGGATGCTGGCATTGGAGAAGTTAAAGCTGTCTCGCTTAACCTCTGGAGCTTTGGGGGCCTCCTCCTGGAAATCTTGGAAGTATTCCTGAGTGAGAGAGTGTGTGCGTAAGTGCGTGAGTGAATTGAGTGAGTGCAGGGCGTGGGTAGTGATTGTTCGTGCTCATGAGTATGTGTGAGTGTGGGTCATGAGCTCATGTGCAAGCACTTTGAGCAGTGCTTGTGAACCCTGGAACACACACAGCAACCCCGCATATAAGTCTACACTTTTACCAACATATCGCACACCGCATATTTAGGTTACCCATTGACTAACCCATGGCAAACTGTATACCTGCTGGTATCTGTCCTTTGATCGCACACTATTTGAAACTGTCAGTGCGGGTGATCACACATACACAAAGTGAAGCAACCGTCGCGCCTGAGACGCACCAACTGCAACTTGCCCTTCCAGAAGCTTGCACACTTCCCCGTGTTCCTTTGCATGCTTCGAGCTTACCTCCTCCTCCATGGGACCTGGTTCTGAGCCTGGATCTGGGCTAAAAGCAATTAGACACACACGCACGAACACACACAGTGTTCAGCGGGCAACACAGATGAGGCGTGACATACAACATGCTCACCCAGAAATTTGTTCACTGTTGTACTCCGATACAATGCGCCTACCTCTTCCTCCATGGGTGCTGGCTCTGAGCCTGGGTCTGGGCTGCAGAGCCGATGCAGCTCCTCTATTTCTGAGGGCAGGGGGGGCACCTCATCCCCTTCCCATGCCTGCTGCCACTCAGGTGGAGAGTGCCACAGCCACGTCTCCATGGTACCCTTGCCCTGCAAGGCAATGAAGAATATGGACACAGCGCGTGAAAAGGGCCTGTGGGTCTTGATACCCTTCCCATACCAGCTTGCAGAGTGTGAACAAAGCGTGTGAAGCGCGCCTGGCTAGTGCCACAGCCATATCTCCTTGGTGCCCTAGCCCTGCATGCCATCGCAGATCGTGAGCAAGCAAGTGGACAGCGCCTGTTTGCTTCTGAGCAAACACTTTGCATAGCATTGCGATGCATACATGATCAGTGGCGCCGAGAATTGAAGCAAGAAGCATCATGAACATACCTGACATACACCATTTTCAGAGTAGTGCTCTTGTCTACTTCTCTGAACATCATGCACGAACACGGAAGTGTAATCTTTTTGTCTGGAATTCAACATTTTCTGCAATCCTGATAAAGTACAAGTGGATATACTTTGCATGCTTGTTTCATGGAGAGTGACAGTGAGTGTGATTTTTCATAGAAATTGACACTTATGAACTCAGCAGCAGGACTTGTCTCCTCCTCCGATCAACATTTGTACAAAAGATTGGTTTGGTTTGGTTACAGGCACTTTTTGCTTCAGGTGCACTTGTAGGCAGGTACAGCAATGTAACCCTATCCTATCCTATCCGAAGCAAACACATCATTGGCTGCAAAACACCTCATCACAAGCCTAAGTACGTGCCCATGTTGGAAACCAGGCCTTGTCATGCCCTGCCCTACCCTGTTCAGCTACCCTACGTCCTCTCACCCCTGCCTTGTGTCCTTCACCTCTGCCTTGTGTCCCTTCACCCCTACCTTATATCCTTTCACCCCCTACCCTGTTCACCTGCCCTACGTCCTCTCACCCCTGCCTTATGTCCTTCACCTCTGCCTTGTGTCCCTTCACCCCTACCTTATACCCTTTCACCCCCTACCCTGTTCACCTGCCCTACGTCCTCTCACCCCTGCCTTATGTCCTTCACCTCTGCCTTGTGTCCCTTCACCCCTACCTTATACCCTTTCACCCCCTACCCTGTTCACCTGCCCTACGTCCTCTCACCCCTGCCTTATGTCCTTCACCTCTGCCTTGTGTCCCTTCACCCCTACCTTATACCCTTTCACCCCCTACCCTGTTCACCTGCCCTACGTCCTCTCACCCCTGCCTTATGTCCTTCACCTCCACCTTGTGTCCCTTCACCCATACCTTATATCCTTTCACCCCTGCTTTGCGTCCCTGCACCCCTTGCCTCGTGTTCTCGCACCTCTGCCTTGTGTCCCTTCACCCCTACCTTATACCCTTTCACCCCCTACCCTGTTCACCTGCCCTACGTCCTCTCACCCCTGCCTTATGTCCTTCACCTCTGCCTTGTGTCCCTTCACCCCTACCTTATACCCTTTCACCCCCTACCCTGTTCACCTGCCCTACGTCCTCTCACCCCTGCCTTATGTCCTTCACCTCTGCCTTGTGTCCCTTCACCCCTACCTTATACCCTTTCACCCCCTACCCTGTTCACCTGCCCTACGTCCTCTCACCCCTGCCTTATGTCCTTCACCTCTGCCTTGTGTCCCTTCACCCCTACCTTATACCCTTTCACCCCCTACCCTGTTCACCTGCCCTACGTCCTCTCACCCCTGCCTTATGTCCTTCACCTCCACCTTGTGTCCCTTCACCCATACCTTATATCCTTTCACCCCTGCTTTGCGTCCCTGCACCCCTTGCCTCGTGTTCTCGCACCTCTGCCTTGTGTCCCTTCACCCCTACCTTATACCCTTTCACCCCCTACCCTGTTCACCTGCCCTACGTCCTCTCACCCCTGCCTTATGTCCTTCACCTCTGCCTTGTGTCCCCTCACCCCTACCTTATACCCTTTCACCCCCTACCCTGTTCACCTGCCCTACGTCCTCTCACCCCTGCCTTATGTCCTTCACCTCTACCTTGTGTCCCTTCACCCCTACCTTATACCCTTTCACCCCCTACCCTGTTCACCTGCCCTACGTCCTCTCACCCCTGCCTTATGTCCTTCACCTCTGCCTTGTGTCCCTTCACCCCTACCTTATACCCTTTCACCCCCTACCCTGTTCACCTGCCCTACGTCCTCTCACCCCTGCCTTATGTCCTTCACCTCTGCCTTGTGTCCCTTCACCCCTACCTTATACCCTTTCACCCCCTACCCTGTTCACCTGCCCTACGTCCTCTCACCCCTGCCTTATGCCCTTCACCTCTGCCTTGTGTCCCTTCACCCCTACCTTATACCCTTTCACCCCCTACCCTGTTCACCTGCCCTACGTCCTCTCACCCCTGCCTTGTGTCCTTCACCTCTGCCTTGTGTCCCTTCACCCCTACCTTATACCCTTTCACCCCCTACCCTGTTCACCTGCCCTACGTCCTCTCACCCCTGCCTTATGTCCTTCACCTCTGCCTTGTGTCCCTTCACCCCTACCTTATACCCTTTCACCCCCTACCCTGTTCACCTGCCCTACGTCCTCTCACCCCTGCCTTATGTCCTTCACCTCTGCCTTGTGTCCCTTCACCCCTACCTTATACCCTTTCACCCCCTACCCTGTTCACCTGCCCTACGTCCTCTCACCCCTGCCTTATGTCCTTCACCTCTGCCTTGTGTCCCTTCACCCCTACCTTATACCCTTTCACCCCCTACCCTGTTCACCTGCCCTACGTCCTCTCACCCCTGCCTTATGTCCTTCACCTCTGCCTTGTGTCCCTTCACCCCTACCTTATACCCTTTCACCCCCTACCCTGTTCACCTGCCCTACGTCCTCTCACCCCTGCCTTATGTCCTTCACCTCTGCCTTGTGTCCCTTCATCCCTACCTTATATCCTTTCACCCCCTACCCTGTTCACCTGCCCTACGTCCTCTCACCCCTGCCTTATGTCCTTCACCTCTGCCTTGTGTCCCTTCACCCCTACCTTATACCCTTTCACCCCCTACCCTGTTCACCTGCCCTACGTCCTCTCACCCCTGCCTTATGTCCTTCACCTCCACCTTGTGTCCCTTCACCCATACCTTATATCCTTTCACCCCTGCTTTGCGTCCCTGCACCCCTTGCCTCGTGTTCTCGCACCTCTGCCTTGTGTCCCTTCACCCCTACCTTATACCCTTTCACCCCCTACCCTGTTCACCCGCCCTACGTCCTCTCACCCCTGCCTTATGTCCTTCACTTCCGCCTTGTGTCCCTTCACCCCTACCTTATATCCTTTCACCCCCTACCCTGTTCACCTGCCCTACGTCCTCTCACCCCTGCCTTATGTCCTTCACCTCCACCTTGTGTCCCTTCACCCATACCTTATATCCTTTCACCCCTGCTTTGCGTCCCTGCACCCCTTGCCTCGTGTTCTCGCACCTCTGCCTTGTGTCCCTTCACCCCTACCTTATACCCTTTCACCCCCTACCCTGTTCACCTGCCCTACGTCCTCTCACCCCTGCCTTATGCCCTTCACCTCTGCCTTGTGTCCCTTCACCCCTACCTTATACCCTTTCACCCCCTACCCTTTTCACCTGCCCTACGTCCTCTCACCCCTGCCTTGTGTCCTTCACCTCTGCCTTGTGTCCCTTCACCCCTACCTTATACCCTTTCACCCCCTACCCTGTTCACCTGCCCTACGTCCTCTCACCCCTGCCTTATGTCCTTCACCTCTGCCTTGTGTCCCTTCACCCCTACCTTATACCCTTTCACCCCCTACCCTGTTCACCTGCCCTACGTCCTCTCACCCCTGCCTTATGTCCTTCACCTCTGCCTTGTGTCCCTTCATCCCTACCTTATATCCTTTCACCCCCTACCCTGTTCACCTGCCCTACGTCCTCTCACCCCTGCCTTATGTCCTTCACCTCTGCCTTGTGTCCCTTCACCCCTACCTTATACCCTTTCACCCCCTACCCTGTTCACCTGCCCTACGTCCTCTCACCCCTGCCTTATGTCCTTCACCTCCACCTTGTGTCCCTTCACCCATACCTTATATCCTTTCACCCCTGCTTTGCGTCCCTGCACCCCTTGCCTCGTGTTCTCGCACCTCTGCCTTGTGTCCCTTCACCCCTACCTTATACCCTTTCACCCCCTACCCTGTTCACCTGCCCTACGTCCTCTCACCCCTGCCTTATGTCCTTCACTTCCGCCTTGTGTCCCTTCACCCCTACCTTATATCCTTTCACCCCCTACCCTGTTCACCTGCCCTACGTCCTCTCACCCCTGCCTTATGTCCTTCACCTCCACCTTGTGTCCCTTCACCCATACCTTATATCCTTTCACCCCTGCTTTGCGTCCCTGCACCCCTTGCCTCGTGTTCTCGCACCTCTGCCTTGTGTCCCTTCACCCCTACCTTATACCCTTTCACCCCCTACCCTGTTCACCTGCCCTACGTCCTCTCACCCCTGCCTTATGTCCTTCACCTCTGCCTTGTGTCCCCTCACCCCTACCTTATACCCTTTCACCCCCTACCCTGTTCACCTGCCCTACGTCCTCTCACCCCTGCCTTATGTCCTTCACCTCCACCTTGTGTCCCTTCACCCATACCTTATATCCTTTCACCCCTGCTTTGCGTCCCTGCACCCCTTGCCTCGTGTTCTCGCACCTCTGCCTTGTGTCCCTTCACCCCTACCTTATACCCTTTCACCCCCTACCCTGTTCACCCGCCCTACGTCCTCTCACCCCTGCCTTATGTCCTTCACTTCCGCCTTGTGTCCCTTCACCCCTACCTTATATCCTTTCACCCCCTACCCTGTTCACCTGCCCTACGTCCTCTCACCCCTGCCTTATGTCCTTCACCTCCACCTTGTGTCCCTTCACCCATACCTTATATCCTTTCACCCCTGCTTTGCGTCCCTGCACCCCTTGCCTCGTGTTCTCGCACCTCTGCCTTGTGTCCCTTCACCCCTACCTTATACCCTTTCACCCCCTACCCTGTTCACCTGCCCTACGTCCTCTCACCCCTGCCTTATGCCCTTCACCTCTGCCTTGTGTCCCTTCACCCCTACCTTATACCCTTTCACCCCCTACCCTTTTCACCTGCACTACGTCCTCTCACCCCTGCCTTGTGTCCTTCACCTCTGCCTTGTGTCCCTTCACCCCTACCTTATACCCTTTCACCCCCTACCCTGTTCACCTGCCCTACGTCCTCTCACCCCTGCCTTATGTCCTTCACCTCTGCCTTGTGTCCCTTCACCCCTACCTTATACCCTTTCACCCCCTACCCTGTTCACCTGCCCTACGTCCTCTCACCCCTGCCTTATGTCCTTCACCTCTGCCTTGTGTCCCTTCATCCCTACCTTATATCCTTTCACCCCCTACCCTGTTCACCTGCCCTACGTCCTCTCACCCCTGCCTTATGTCCTTCACCTCTGCCTTGTGTCCCTTCACCCCTACCTTATACCCTTTCACCCCCTACCCTGTTCACCTGCCCTACGTCCTCTCACCCCTGCCTTATGTCCTTCACCTCCACCTTGTGTCCCTTCACCCATACCTTATATCCTTTCACCCCTGCTTTGCGTCCCTGCACCCCTTGCCTCGTGTTCTCGCACCTCTGCCTTGTGTCCCTTCACCCCTACCTTATACCCTTTCACCCCCTACCCTGTTCACCTGCCCTACGTCCTCTCACCCCTGCCTTATGTCCTTCACTTCCGCCTTGTGTCCCTTCACCCCTACCTTATATCCTTTCACCCCCTACCCTGTTCACCTGCCCTACGTCCTCTCACCCCTGCCTTATGTCCTTCACCTCCACCTTGTGTCCCTTCACCCATACCTTATATCCTTTCACCCCTGCTTTGCGTCCCTGCACCCCTTGCCTCGTGTTCTCGCACCTCTGCCTTGTGTCCCTTCACCCCTACCTTATACCCTTTCACCCCCTACCCTGTTCACCTGCCCTACGTCCTCTCACCCCTGCCTTATGTCCTTCACCTCTGCCTTGTGTCCCCTCACCCCTACCTTATACCCTTTCACCCCCTACCCTGTTCACCTGCCCTACGTCCTCTCACCCCTGCCTTATGTCCTTAGCCTCTGCCTTGTGTCCCTTCACCCCTACCTTATACCCTTTCACCCCCTACCCTGTTCACCTGCCCTACGTCCTCTCACCCCTGCCTTATGTCCTTCACCTCTGCCTTGTGTCCCTTCACCCCTACCTTATACCCTTTCACACCCTACCCTGTTCACCTGCCCTACGTCCTCTCACCCCTGCCTTATGTCCTTCACCTCTGCCTTGTGTCCCTTCACCCCTACCTTATACCCTTTCACCCCCTACCCTGTTCACCTGCCCTACGTCCTCTCACCCCTGCCTTATGCCCTTCACCTCTGCCTTGTGTCCCTTCACCCCTACCTTATACCCTTTCACCCCCTACCCTTTTCACCTGCCCTACGTCCTCTCACCCCTGCCTTGTGTCCTTCACCTCTGCCTTGTGTCCCTTCACCCCTACCTTATACCCTTTCACCCCCTACCCTGTTCACCTGCCCTACGTCCTCTCACCCCTGCCTTATGTCCTTCACCTCTGCCTTGTGTCCCTTCACCCCTACCTTATACCCTTTCACCCCCTACCCTGTTCACCTGCCCTACGTCCTCTCACCCCTGCCTTATGTCCTTCACCTCTGCCTTGTGTCCCTTCATCCCTACCTTATATCCTTTCACCCCCTACCCTGTTCACCTGCCCTACGTCCTCTCACCCCTGCCTTATGTCCTTCACCTCTGCCTTGTGTCCCTTCACCCCTACCTTATACCCTTTCACCCCCTACCCTGTTCACCTGCCCTACGTCCTCTCACCCCTGCCTTATGTCCTTCACCTCCACCTTGTGTCCCTTCACCCATACCTTATATCCTTTCACCCCTGCTTTGCGTCCCTGCACCCCTTGCCTCGTGTTCTCGCACCTCTGCCTTGTGTCCCTTCACCCCTACCTTATACCCTTTCACCCCCTACCCTGTTCACCTGCCCTACGTCCTCTCACCCCTGCCTTATGTCCTTCACTTCCGCCTTGTGTCCCTTCACCCCTACCTTATATCCTTTCACCCCCTACCCTGTTCACCTGCCCTACGTCCTCTCACCCCTGCCTTATGTCCTTCACCTCCACCTTGTGTCCCTTCACCCATACCTTATATCCTTTCACCCCTGCTTTGCGTCCCTGCACCCCTTGCCTCGTGTTCTCGCACCTCTGCCTTGTGTCCCTTCACCCCTACCTTATACCCTTTCACCCCCTACCCTGTTCACCTGCCCTACGTCCTCTCACCCCTGCCTTATGTCCTTCACTTCCGCCTTGTGTCCCTTCACCCCTACCTTATATCCTTTCACCCCCTACCCTGTTCACCTGCCCTACGTCCTCTCACCCCTGCCTTATGTCCTTCACCTCTGCCTTGTGTCCCTTCACCCCTACCTTATACCCTTTCACCCCCTACCCTGTTCACCTGCCCTACGTCCTCTCACCCCTGCCTTATGTCCTTCACCTCTGCCTTGTGTCCCTTCACCCCTACCTTATACCCTTTCACCCCCTACCCTGTTCACCTGCCCTACGTCCTCTCACCCCTGCCTTATGTCCTTCACTTCCGCCTTGTGTCCCTTCACCCCTACCTTATATCCTTTCACCCCCTACCCTGTTCAGCTACCCTACGTCCTCTCACCCCTGCCTTATGTCCTTCACCTCTGCCTTGTGTCCCTTCACCCCTACCTTATATCCTTTCACCCCTGCTTTAAGTCCCTGCACCCCTTGCCTCGTGTTCTCGCACCTCTGCCTTGTGTTCTCGCACCCCAACCTCGTGCTCTTGCACCCCAACCTCGTGCTCTTGCACCGCTGCCTTGTGCTCATGCACCCCTGCCTTATGTCCTTGCACCCCTGCTTGGCGTCCCTGCACCCCTGCCTATTGTCCTTGCACCCCTGCTTGGCGTCCCTGCACCCCCTACCTCGTGCTCTTGCACCCCTTCCTCGTGCTCTTGCACCCCTTCCTCGTGTCCTTGCACTGCTGCCTTGTGCTCTTGCACCCCTGCCTGGTGCCCCTGCACCCCTGCACCGCACCCACCTTCATGGCCACAGCCCCATTGTGCACAAGCTTTAGGTCCAGGCTCGGCAACAGGCTCTTTGTGGCGTTGCTGATCTGGATGGTGGTCGGCACTGCAGTCTGCTCAAGTCTTGCGGCTGTGTTCACAGTGTCCCCAAACACCGACCATTTTGGCACATCCAGGCCAACCAGGCCACTGACACATGGTCCAGTGTGCAGGCCGATGCGCAGCTTGACTGGCTGGTCATCCGGCATGCGCACCTGCGCGGGATGAGCGAGCCCAGGGGCGCGCGAGCATGATGTGCATGAGGTTAAATGACTCAATGAAGAGAGGAGTGGTGGATGGATGGATGGATGGAGAGGTATTATCATTGGCATGTCAATCCGAGAATGGCGTTTGCAACAACCAACGAACTGAGATGAAGCAGCTTCACTTCCTGCTCTTCCTGCTCATCTCTTGACGGTAAGACGACTCAGGTCCATTACTCGAGTGGGAGATGCTTTGCAAAGGTATCACCTTTTTGTCCACTTGCTCAAGCATGCTCACTCCTGATTTTTAGGAGTAAATCAGGTGCAAGGCTCAGCTTACTACCACGTGGACACTGTGCCCCAAAGATCAGGAGCTACACCCTGCCTACTCCATTTTGACTTATTTATCCTGATTGTTTTGTATTAGATCAGTTGCAATACTCAGCTTCCACCAAGTGGACATTGTGCCCCCAAGAAATCAAAACCTGCACCCTGCCTACTCCACTTTGGCAGAGTGTCTGAGGGGTACACGTCCATGAGCCACTGACAGGGTTTAAGCAGAAGCCTGGCGCTAAGTAACGACTAAATGTCATCCAATACCCACATTTATTTCTTCGCCTTATCCCCAAGTCCAACTGCCACCTCCATTCACTTTTTTCTGTTGTTAGCACTTCCCTACAACCACCTCTACTCCTGCTTACCTCCAGGGCAGCACGCATCATGTCCACTGCCAGGCTCATCATGCGCCCCGCACCTAGCGCCGCGTTGTGGAACTCATCCACAGCCCAGAAACCATCCTCATCAGGGGCCAGAATCCCACTGGCCACCAAATAGGCATCGCCGATTGTATCTGAACACAAGAAGCAAGACACACAAAAAGGAAGTTTGATTTGACAGGTGTAAGCAGACGAGTGGAATTAAAAGACGCATTTAAGATAAGGAACAGAAGGGAGCGACAATGGCTAGGCAGCAGCATTTGATCCAGGGCACAGCTGCAGCATACGACAGGCAGGTTGGGACAGCTGCAGCTGACGAGGGACCATTTAGGTAGATCGGAATAGCTGCAACTAGCGAGTTATCATTCAATTGTAAACCACGAAAACAATGCCTCACCTATTTTCTGCACCTGGTACTTCTGGACCAGCCTGCAAGAGGGAGCAGAGGGAGGTTTTGGTGCGTGCTCAGGTTCAGGGCATGGGTTCTAAGCAAAAGCCTTCCCTTCCTTCTTTGTTCCTGCTCAGCTCTTACTTGTCAAAGCGGCTGAACAGGATGTTCAGGAATGTGATGACTGACTCCGGGGTCACACTGTCCTGCAAGCATGGAGAGAAACAGAGGAATGTGTGGTGGTGCAAGCATGGTGGTGCACGTGCGTTGGTGCAAGCTCAGAGATAGGAACAGAGGAGCGCGTGGTTCAGAGCCTGAGCGAAGCCCAGCTGGGGCAAGAGAGAACATGGAGGCACATTGAGGTATGCGCTCCCTAAGTATACAGCCCAGGAGGGCTACCTCGTGTCCTACAGGCGCACTTGCGCCTCCTAAGGGTCCTGAATATCAGTATGATGATTTGATTCTATATACTGATGTATCCTATGTTATACTAGACATACTGCACTGTCGAATATTTATGTATAACATATACTGATATACTCTACATTTTTGATCCTAGTTTAAAAATGCATTGCTTTCACAGCCATGCATGATGGTGTAATAAAACCTTTCCCCTTTTTCGCGCACGTATGCAGTCCACTCCAACAAAAGCTGGCCTGCACAAGCAGCTGAGCAAGAGACAATGCAACTTTTTTTTGCGCCTCACCTTCCCACACGTTGATGTAAAGGACACGATATCTGCAGGGTGAGAATGATTAGGCAAGAACTGACCATTATGAACCATAACAAGACACACATCATCAAGTAGAACCCTCGTCAGTGTCCTGCTCAGGAGTGGCTGTGGGGTGAAGCGTGTGCCTGGAGTCCTAAACAATCCGAGTCACTTGGAGCCAGAGAAAGGAAGCTTGTCATCTCCCGAACACCTCCCATGAGATGAGGCCATTTAGGCCACATTACATTACAAGCAAAAAAGGCCTCCGTCAAACCGACTGACTGCTAGCCGTTTAGGCCACATTCTTGCTTGCAGTTGCAGACTCAGGAGGGGTGGCAATTATGCCATGCGTTGTGATTGTAAGCCATGGGTGAAGCCACGCATTCAAGCCGTGGCCAAGCCATCATTCAGGCCATGCATTTGAGCCACTCTCATGCATGCAGTTGCAGACTACAGGCGAGCGAGCTTGCACCACACTTCTCACAGGTCCCCAGCACTTGGAGGATTGAGCAAATGAGGAAACTGTGGAGATGAGCCTGAAGTTCTCACAAAGTCTATCGTAAAGAAGCGCCAGCACAGCAGCAAGCGTAAGATATGGGAGACGGAAACCCTGGACTTACCAAGGAACAGAATGGTCACATTGGCATGTGAGCATGTGAGATCCGCAATATTGTCCAATGTGACGGCACCTGTGCAAACCGTGAAGAGGGAGAGCAGGTCATCGGCAAAGTCAAGGGAAGTTTGATGGCCATTGCACACTTCAAGTTGGTCAGGGATGCATCAAGCAGACAAGTTCATGGCATCTACTAGAGGGATCACGACAGCAAGACTTCTAAGAAAAAGAGGAGGAGAGCACGAGAGGTGGTTCGCCGTGGCCGCCTTTTAACCCAGATGTTTCTCTTGCTAGGCAACGCATACACTAAAGAGGAAAAGTAAAGGCAAGCAAAAAATCAGACTGAGTTCAGCATGAGTGCCTCACCGTCTGTGCTGAGCGCATGAATCACGTGCCGCGGGAAGATCTGCAGCAAAAAGACAGCATTGTGAACCAGGAGGCTGTGTAGGTCCATACACACCCTGAGGTGACCTCATGCAGGGTTTTGGGGCTACTTGCAAGGCTTAAACCAGCCTATGCTTCTCTGTCCTTGCTTGCGTGAAAGCAATACCCTGTCTTTCCATCTTTGAGTGAACAGCTCAGAGCATTTTGTGCAAATCAAATCAAGTGCAGGCTGTCGTGCCCTGCTGCACCAAAAGTTGGCATGCTCAGGCGAAATGTCCTCACGCTCACGCAAGCTTGCTTCACAAGCATTCCCTACCGTTCTTCAGCATCCATGCAGAGATAAGTGAAGCACCCTTCGCCGCCGATGGCCTCAGTCTCAGCAAAAAGCTTGCAAAGGCAGGCGAGTCCATCTCAACGGGCAGCACACAACAGACGGCCAGATTTATGTTTGTCTTGTGGCCAAGACTGTTGTCAAATGAATGCAGGCAGCCCAGTCGCATCTGCCTGGCACCTTCAGGATCAGCTGTTGTGTTTTTTGTTGCAATGCCCTGTTAAACTCCTCCACATGCCGGACAAGGGAACGCCCTCCTGTTCACCTGGCTCGACAAGGCCTCTGGTCCTCCACCAGCTGCTTGCATCCATCTGACAACAACCTGGGACTAGAAACATGCGATGTAGTATCACCCACACCCCCCTGTTCACCTGGCTCAGTATGGCCACCTGGTCCTCTGTCAGTTATGAACAGCACACCACTGCTCAGACCGCACCACCTGCTCACCGGGCTCAGTATGGCTACCTGGTCCTCTGTTAGATCAGGCAGCAGGTTCTCTGACTATGCGAGGTCTGATATTTGAAGACATCTGTACTTGTTTGACCCCCATGCTCACCTGGCTCAACATGGCCAGCTGGTCCTCTGTTAGCTCAGACAGCACACCTCTGCTCAGACTGCACCACCTGCTCACCTGGCTCAACATGGCCAGCTGGTCCTCTGTTAGCTCAGACAGCAGGTTCTCCAACTCCACTTGCTCTGACACATCTCGTTGGAGGAGAAGGAAAGCAGGCCTGTGTTTACAATCGAGGGTGTACGAGCATTGCTGTTTAAACTGCACTTGCTCTGACACAACCCGCTGAAGGAGAAGGAAAGAGGGCATGCACAACGGAGGGTGCACAAGCATTGCTTTTGAAACTGCACTTGCTCTGGAGCATTTTGCGAAAGAGGAGGCGTTTGCACAACCAAGGGTGCATCAGCATTGCTTTTCAAATACTATGTGCTCTGACACATCCCACTGGAAAGCAACGTAGCAGGCCTGCACGAGAGAAAGTTTGCAAACAATTCAAGTGGTGCTTGTAGTCATTGGGCCTCATCAGGTGGCTGCAGCCTCTTGTTAGCCTCTTATTTATCAGGGTGCACCAGCATTGCTTCTCAAATGCTATGTGCTCTGACACCCTGGAAAGCAACGCAGCAGGCCTGCACGAGAGAAAGTTTGCAAACAATGTAAGTGGTGCTTGCGGTCATCGGGCCTCATCAGGTGGCTGCAGCCTCTTGTTAGCCTCTTGTCTATTAGGGGGCTGCTGCCAGTTCAAAACAAGGCGCTAAGTCAGGCGCAAAATCGTGGGCCTGTGAGTGTGGAAGTAGGTCGGTTCTCCATGCCCTACTTCAGCCTTGAACGTGCACCCAAGCAGGATCTTTTGTTTCTGAGGGGCCTGCGTGCCTGGGAGTTCACTGAACGAGTGAGTAGCACTGATTGGACTGGGTGCACTGGGTTTTGAGGGGCCCGCATGCCTGAAACTTCACTCAAAAGATGCGTAGCACTGATTGCACTGGGTGCACTGGGTTTGGGGGGGCCTGCAAGCCTGGAAGTTCACTCAAAAGATGCGTAGCACTGATTGCACTGGGTGCACTGGGTTTAGGGGGGCCTGCAAGCCTGGAAGTTCACTCAAAAGATGCGTAGCACTGATTGCACTGATTGCACTGGGTTTAGGGGGGCCTGCAAGCCTGGAAGTTCACTCAAAAGAATGAGTAGTACCCTTATGCCACACAGATGCATGGGTTGACCAAGCACTGAATTGGCTTGCTTCTCAGATTTGCCTGGATTTGCCTGGCAAGCTTATACAACCAAAAAGAACACTGCAAGGATTTGC
Source organism: Dunaliella primolecta (assembly GCA_914767535.2). Taxonomy (NCBI): domain Eukaryota; kingdom Viridiplantae; phylum Chlorophyta; class Chlorophyceae; order Chlamydomonadales; family Dunaliellaceae; genus Dunaliella; species Dunaliella primolecta. The sequence goes on along the minus strand of OU611755.1, from coordinate 10,524,921 downwards.
GCAAGCCTTCCTTGGCAAGGTGACGCTCCTGCGACACAAGGGGAAGGTGAAAGCAGGAGAGGCTCCAGATTCACCTCCCCCTGTAAACCCTTGTGAACCTAGGCCACAGAGGGTTGTTGAGTACAATCATGCACTCCGGATTGTCCCACTCAAAACAGGTACGCAGCCCCTTCCTGTCAATACAATCATTATGCACCCGGGATTGTCCCTTTCAAAACAGGCACACACAGCCCGTACCTGTCAGTCTCTGGGTCTGTCACAAGCTTGATTTCAACCTCATGGTACATCACAGCCTTGTCCTGGGCGGGCGGCTCCAGGTCCAGCTGGTTCAGCAAGTTGGAGTGCGAGCGTCGCCTGCTCCTGGCCCTTGAGAAGCTGCTGTTGGGGTTCAAAAAAAGAGGGAGGGAGGGTGTGAGAATGCGGATTCTGGCATTAGAAAGCAGGTTGTGTAGAAAAGCAGGTTGCTGCTGGAAGGAGCGTGCAGTGACGCAAGGGGCTGCAAGGAACGCAAGGGGAGGAATGCCACGGGCTGCGAGGAACGGAAGGGGAGGAATGCAGGGGCTGCAAGAAGCGCACAGTGAAGCAAGGGGCTGCTCACTCCAGCGCTTGCAACCCATCATCTTCCACAGCTGGACAAAGAGGAACGAGTATGGAACACTGAGAGCAAACACCTGCAAGAGCCCAGGCAGCCATGCACGGTGCACTTTGAGCAGCCATGCGTCTGCCCTGTGGGCAGCCATGCACCGTACATTGTGGGCAGCCATGCAGGTGTGCACTGTGAGCAGCCATGCATCGTGCAGCTGCGCACTTTTGCAACTTCTTGCCGGCGGAGCCCTTTGTTAGGTTTGCCAGCATGCACCCAGGGCACACCACACATGGAGACTGCGGAGTCCGTGCAACACAAACAATCCTGCATCCATGTGGGTCAGCTCTGCTACGGACTTCCTCTGATGCCTTGCCTTTTCAGTTATTTCTAGCTTCCGTTCTTCATGCAGCCATTTCACGATATCCAAATGCCCATTTTTTGCTGCAAGGCGCAACCACCCTTGGATGCCTTGTTACATCCTTGCACCCTGCAGGCTCCTCACTGCAACAGACTGCCCCAGCTCCGGGCCAGTACCGCTCAATTGCTTGAACACACTCAGCCCAGAAGCGCGCACAATAGATCGGATCAGACTCAACTCTGCGCAGCGGTCATTCTCTGCAACAGCATGCATCCAAGCGCACGAGCATGAGGACGTGCATGTGCACATATGCACATTCGCATGTGCTAAGAAACGGAGTACAGAGACGCAGAAGTGCACGAGCCAGCCAGACGCCTCGAGCACCGCACCCACCCGCCGTCTGCACTCTGCTCCTGCAAGATGTTGCTGTGGCCCTCCTCCATGCCCCCCTTCTGGTCCTGCCTTTGTACGTGCCCCCCTTCCTGGTCCAGCTGCTGCTGTTGCTGAGGCTGCATCTCTTGCCCTTGGGCAGCACCATTGCATGCCTGCGATGCCTGAGAATGTTGTGCCTGAGAATATGATGCCCGAGAATGTGACGCCTGAGAATGTGAACGTGATGCCTGATGATGCGATGCCTGCAGCATAGCATGCGTTTCCTGGGGCCCGTGGGCGTGCGTGTGCTGCGCCAGCTGCCCGGAGCTGATCTCATGCAGGCCCGCCACCTTCTCCTGGGAAACGGAGACCCCTGCGGGAGGCCCCACCAGGGAGCTGCTGGACAGGGGCCTGCCGCTGGTCCGCTTGCTCTCACCACCATCACCAGCTTCAAGGGTGCCCCCATGGCCAGAGAAGCGCACGCGTAGATGGCGGTCCACAGAACCAGGCCCTGCCTGCACCTTCAGCTGCTGGCTGAGGCGCTGTTGCTGCTGCTGCTGCTGCTGCTGCTGCTGCTGCTGCTCAGAGAACCGCATGGGAAGGAACTCGCTGTGCCGCCGTTTAAGCAGCTGCTGGTCGTGGGGGGTTTCTTGCTGCTGCGGCAGCTGCTGCTGCTGCTCTGCTGCATCCCCATGCGCCACGCACGGCCCTTGTGGGCTCCGGCTTGTTTGTGCAGACCAACCTGGCCAACCTGGCGAGTCTGGCGTAGCGTGGAGTCTGGCATCGCTGTGTCGACGGCCGCACTGGCTGCTACTGTAGCTGGCGCCACCAAAGGCTGTGATGTTGGCCTGGTGTTCTGAGCGAGCCATGCACGGGTGCTCCTGGCTCGCAGAGTGAGGTCGCGAGCTGCAGTGCGGGCGACCATGCTGGCTGCTGCTGCTGTAGCTGCCGCCTCCGGCAGTGCCTGTAGCTTGGCGCTCCATACGTGCAACATACTGGTGCACCTGACTCATGGAAAAGTAGTCTGGGGTGTCGGTTTCGGCGGCCCCCAGAGGCACGTGGCGAAAGCCAGAGCTGCTGGGCATGTTGGAGGCTGTGGTGAAGAAAGCACTTGACGGCACCGGCTCGGATGGCCGGCGAGCAAGGGACGGCTGCTCTGCCGAGGCCTGTGTGTGTGTGTGTGTGTGTGTGTGTGTGTGTGTGTGTGTGTGTGTGTGTGTGTGTGTGTGCGCGTGTGTCTGTGTGTGTGTCTGTGTGTGTGTCTGTGTGTGTGTCTGTGTGTGTGTCTGTGTGTGTGTCTGTGTGTGTGTGTGTGTGTGTGTGTGTGTGTGTGTGTGTGTGTGTGTGCATGCAAGCATGCAAGTATGTGACCCTGAAGTCCTTGCCTGCAAACTGTGAGCAGGGATGGCCATTTCGGCACCATGCACGGTCCCAACACGGCACAAGCACCTGTGCTGTGTGCACAGACACCTCTGGAGCGTGGTTGCCTGAGATGAGGGCACACCAGCATCATGGCACTGCGATCCAGGACCTCCATCCCTTGCTGCTCCTCTCCTCCAGCCTTCAGCCTCAGGACAGCCTCCAGTCTGCATAGCGCCGAGGGGCTACTTAGCTTTTGCTTAGCTAAGCTGCCCTCATAGGCAGGTACAGCTCTGCAACCCCTCCCTTTCCTTTCCTGTGTCAAACGACACTGGCCCAGAAGAGGTACTACATGCAGTTTCTTTCTGCACCCACAGGCCAAAAAGCTACTACTAGCAGGGACAGCAGTCCTCACCCAGGCGGACACAAGCTGCAGGGCAACTCAGCCCTTTTGAGCACATCCCCCACTGCTCATGACTGCTGTGATGAGATGGCACGCACCTGGCGCTCCAGCAAAGCCGCCCGTCATGGGCAGGTGCCGCTGTGCAAGGAGGTCCCCAGCTCATACTCGCCCCCTCCCAAGAGCAATTCCACACGGCAAGGCATCGACACGGCATGCCTATAGGACCACCTGTCATCTGGCATATCTACAGAACAGCAGGTATATCGCAGTCCTGAGCTGCATCCTTCCATCAAGTTCCTGGAGGCCCTCCTCTCAGGACAGTTGCGCGAAACAAACATCTTTGTGCAAAAATATCAAAATTATCACACACACACACACTCCATGCTCCATGTCCCATGCCCCTGAGCTTCCCCCTTGCCTGATAGGCCAGAAGTCAGACGCTTAGACTGGGGGCCTTCTGCTCCTTAATCTGTAACCCCACCTGGTAGGACAGATGCACACATGCACGCATGGAAGGGGTGGTTCACCGTCATGGCGGCTAGCTGTGAGGCCACTCCAGTAATTTGTATCCTCAGCTGGTAGGATAGGTGCACGTGCTCATGGAAGGGTGATGCATCATATTACCTGGTAGGACAGATGTAGGCGCTCATGGAAGGAGTGGTGCATCATCTTGGCGGCTAGCTGTGAGGCCAACCGGCTGTTCTGGTTGCCACGGTTGGCTGCTGCTGGCCCACAAGTGCTGTTGCGGTGGAAGCGCTCCAGGGGCATGGGTGGAGGGCCCAGGGCGCCTGTGCTTGCAGGTCGTATTGCCTCTGCGAGTGCGCATGCGATGCATGTCATGCAGGTTGAATCTCCCGGGGGGTTATTGCAACAGAGTGCCTGCATGCTGGCACGCTCGGCTGCGCACAGTGCTTCGAACACACTAAGGGAACTGGCCTTGAGAGAGGCACGTCTGGGCGCAGAGGAGGCTGAACTGATCTGCTTGCTTCCTTTGTGTGAGCAAGTAGGAGGCACCTCAAAGCAAGGTTCCCTGAGCCTGTTGGTGCAAGGCACTCCACAAGAATGCAGACACTTCCCACGCATCTTGCACTGCGTCACACTGCGCCAGGGCACATCACAACCTCGCTTCACCTACACCTGTGCATCATCACCTCGTGTGGCACTCATTCAGCGGCCCACGATCGACACTCAAATGCAGCTGACAAAACCAGCCAGAGGGTGGCAGCAAGTCGTAGCCATCAACAGCGTGCTTGGAGCGGGATTGCTTGCGTGTGTGTGTGTGTGTGTGTGTGTGTGTGCGTGTGTGTTATCTCAATGCTACGAGCCCCACCTGCTTCACGAGAGTTTAAACTGGGATACCGGCCCATCTGCCCTAGGCTCACAGCCGCTGTGGGAATGGTGCAGGATGCGTGAGAGGCAGATTGGGCATCAGGATGCTGTTGGGCAGCGGCCTCTTGCCCCACGTAGGAGCAGCTCTTGGACAGCCGAGGGTTGAGCGACCGGGACGAGGGTACTGCCGGGGGATGAGCAGAGGAGCGGGGGTGTGCTGTTGGGGTGGTGCTGTTGTGAGCCTTGTAGGAGCCAGACCCGTGCGAGCCTGGCCCATTTGAGCCTGGCCCATTTGAGCCTGGCTCCATGGCTGTGAGCATGGCCTGGAGCTGGCCCATTTGAGCCTGGCCCATTTGAGCCTGGCTCCATGGCTGTGAGCATGGCCTGGAGCTGCTGGTGTCGCAGGACTCATTGCAGCCTGGCACCTCGTTGGCGAATCCGCATCCTTGCACCGCGGCGGCGGAGGCGTCTTTGGGTGGCAGAGGGAGGTGGAGCTCCTCCCCTCCTGTGCTAGCGGAGCTGCGCACCATGTGCAGAGGGGTTGTTCGGGCTGAGGGCTGAGGGCTGAGGGCTGAGGGCTGGCTGCAGAGCGCAAATGCGGAGGCAGGGCCGCAGTATGTCGAGTTGGCACGCGATGTCTGCTCAACGCCGCGGGCCATGACCTGGACGGTGCCCTTCCATGGCCCACTCTCTGGGTGCATCAGGTGCTGCGCAGGGAAGCAGGCGCGAGCACAGGGAAAAAGACAAGGTTGACCCAAGCACTGAGAGCTTGCCCTTGCATAGCCCGCTCTTGCAAGTTCAACAGGTGCTGTGCACAAGAGCAGGCACGGGCATAGGAAAAAAGATGAGGCTGGCCAAGCACTGAGAGGCTCGGTGGAGGCGCTCTTCTGTGGCCCACTCTCTAAATGCGTCAGGTGCTGCGCATAAGAGCGGGTGCGGGCACACAGAGAAAGATGTCGTTGATCTAAACACTGAGAGAGACTCGGAGGGACATGCACTACCATGGCCCGCTCTGTGGGTACATGAGGTGCTGCGCATAAGAGCAGGCGCGGGCACAGAGAAGAAGACAAGGGTGATCCACACACTCAGGGAGAAGTGCCGGAGCAGAAGGGAAGTGCAGTGCTAGCAGTGCTGCTGTTTGACCTCCGATCGGGGCTGGCGCCAAAGCAGGCTCGCTGGCAGCATGCTTGGGCTGTCAGCATGGCTGCATGCAAAAGGGAAAAGGCTTCCGTACAGTGCCTCTATCTGCAATTTACACACTGCATCACAAGGGCAGCTCCAATTGATGCACTGTGTCCCACAGCCTAGCCCTTACCTGGGCTGAGGCATGCCTGCCTGGAGAAACTCTGACTACAGGGCACGACATGCAAAAGGAATGACATCCACCTACATTTCGTACTACAACATCGTATGACAGGGCACGAAAATCGTGCTACAGAGAACCGTGCTACAGGGCATGACATGCAAGAGGGATCACATCCATCTACATTCTCAGGCAAGGCTTTGGTGTGCCTGCCTGCTCCTCCTCCGAGTTGAGACTACAGCAAGATCTGCCCCGAAGCCATGCTTGTGCCAGGTAGCTGCCCAGACAGCCTAGCCCCACCTCAATCACTTCCTCAATTGCCTCAGGGGCACGTACCAACAGAGGTCTGCTCCCACCTCAACCACTTTAATGGCTCAGGAGCACGCACAAATAGCTGCATCAAGGTACCCCTGCTCCTACCTCAACCACTTCCTCAAAAGCCTCAGGGGTGCGCGCAAACAGCTCCCCCAAGGTGCCTCAGTCACTTCCTCCAAAGCCTTAGGGGGCACGCACAACCAGCTGCTTTAAATGACGCCTGCTCCTACCTCAATCACTTCCTCGAATATCTCAGGGGCATGCACAAACAGCTGCTCTAAGGTGCCAGGGAGATCATGCTCAGAGCCTCTGGAGCCTCTGGAGCCCAAGGCCTCCTTCCACATGTATTGGCCCACGATGTTCCCGAAGTACAGGATGGAGTTGTTGTTTTGCTCAAGCACGCAGCCATCCTGCAAATACGACGTCACATGACAGGCGGGGGTGTGCATCGCAAGAAGAGCTGCCCTCGTCAAAGCCGGCCCCTTCTGACATGGTGTTGGAAATGCGGTGCGGAAGGAACCCACGACTGTGCCTGGAGCACTTTCCCTTGGCATGAAGCTTTTAATAAACAGAGCTCAATGCTTTCATATAGGCATTAGGAAGCAGCCAATGAAGCAGTCACAGAGCAAGCGGTACTAACAACATCACAGCAACGCTCAAGTGACTGCCAACAGATAATCTTCAAAAATTGGCCAAACAGGCAATGTCTGTCTGGACCAAGCATGCTTTGCTATGGCAGGTTTGTGCCAACCCAGCTGCCCCTGCCAGTCATGTGCATACACACATACACACACAGACACATACACGCACACTTCCATGGGCAATTCGAGCTGACTGTGTGCCTGAAACACACAAACTCACTGTACAGGGCAAGGCAGCAGGGTCTACCGCTCATCATGTCGGCAAATAAAAGCATGCAAGGCTCGTGCCGTACTGATCCTGAGCGCCATGTGCGGAAGTGACCTCAAAGCAACGATGCATGCTTTCATGGCCAACAAACCCTTTGGCGCACAATGTGCGCCGCACATCAGCAGTGCCCTGGGCAGCCTTGAAGAAAGAGTGGGCAGTCACCTGGGAGAACAGGGTCAGCAGGACTGGCACCTCCGCCTGCATGATCTGTGCGCGCTGCCAGCGGGTTGGTGTCAGTAGCTGTTTGCTGGGTTTGCCGCTCTCTCGCTCACTGGCCGCTAAGTTGAAGTTGAGTCCAGCACGAGGGACCAGCTCACTGCCAGGGATTACTGGCTGCAGGCTTGCCGTCAGCTGTGAGGCGGGCAGGTGCTCGATGTGCAGGACTGGCACTGCAGCTGCGGAGCTCTTTCGCATGGTGGTGTAGTGCATGCGGATGCGGTCAGATGAGCTGCCGTTGCAGGCCTTGATAGTGGCCCTCCAGCTGGGGGGTGTTGCCATCTCTAGGACGGTCATAGGACGCAGATGGGCTGATGTACCCTGAGTCGTAGAGAGGGGACAGGGTGCAGGCATTGGAGGAGCCGCCTGCTGAAGCTGGAGTGCAGCTGTGCACACGCGCTGTACATAAAATGGGCTTGGCAAGACCTGGCTGCAGGAAGGCTGCAGGAAGGCTTGGAGGCTTCATGCTCACTCCTCTCAACAATTGAGGCACCCAGCTGTGCCGAAGTGCCGTGCTGGAACAAACAGCGACGAATGTGTGCCCCATACCATGCAATTCCATTCCGCAATACAAATATTTGGTCACCAATGTAGATTTCCGGCTACCAATGTCATCTGCGGACGTCCGAAATGCTGCTGCACCAAGGACCATGCATGCAGGCTGCTTGCACGTTAGCCTCTTCCTTGACCCTGCTTAATAGTATAACGCCCTCTGTGCAGTCCAGGAGACTATGCTGCAACAGTCTTGCAACACTTTAGCCTGACTGTAGTCACCTACATGCAGAGGAGAAGAGCCCTGCCAGTCCTTGCAGATCTATCTGGCCAGTCAAAGCATGTCAGGCTTTCCTTCTGCCACTGGGGACAGGCAACAGTCGTCCCGGGCACTGACTGACTGACGAGCAGCCAATTACATTGCAAAGCTATTATAAGTGAAGGTGAGAAAGGTGCCCAACGTATTGGGCAACGACGAGTCTGAAATGGGGGGCCACACTGGCACTATCGAAAGAACTATCAACATTTGCCGTAAACAGTCATGGATGCCTGTGCAAATCGAAGTCCCACCGCCTTGCATGAATACAAGAATGGAACATGACTGCATAGGCTTTTCAGCCTTGGCTTGCAGGTGCCCTGAAAGGACTCCTCCCTTTCCCCCTCTAGTGCTGTCCTGTGTTGCCTGCCTCGTCTCACCTTGTAGGTTGAGTTATGAAAGGACTCCAGTGCTGCCCTGAATAAGCCATCTTTGTCTGCAAATTCTGAAAGGAGCTGGGCATAGCTTTCTTTCGTTAGGGCTGGTGGTGCGCTTGCGCAAGCAAGCAGGGGTCCTCCTTCAGCGATGCGCACTGTAGCAACCAGACCAGGGCAGGTTGCGTCCTCCCAATGCTGCAGGTGTACCAGCTGCCCATTGGAGTGCCATTGTGGACAAGCAGCCTGGGAACACGGCAGGTGGTTGCATTGACACAGTCAGTGTTGTGTTCAAATGACTCCTCGGCGTCCCGACGTCCGCCCTGTGTAGGTCGCCTCCTCACCTGCCCCTTTTGTGCCTTCCTGTGGGATACATCAGTGATGTCGCTCTCTGAGTGCTCCTTGGTTTTTTTTCTGCTGCTGCGTCCGAAGCATGAGAACATCGCACAGTGCAGAACAAACAGAAGAAAAGACCATCACAATAAATACATTTTTTCCGGGCTTGCAGTCTCCGCGCAAAAAACGCTATTTATGTGCGATGATGCAGTTTCTGCACGGTATGTGCCTTTTCTATATGTGTATGTTTGCTTTGAGAGGTGGTGAAGGGAACATGGTTGCCTCCACTCTTAAAATGTGGTTTAAGGGTCACAAGAAGATATTTCAAGGGATTGGCCTACAAGTTAACTCTGGCTGACCGGCTACGGGTGAGACATTCTCGATCAACATCGACCGCGAAGAAAAGAAAAGAAAAAACGCTCCCCACATCAACTAAGGAACCCCTTCACCAAGAGAAACAAAAGAAAGAAGTCAAATGGGGATCAGGAGGGTTATTAGCAGGAGCCCGTGCCTGATCTTGCTGATGAGAGTTGAAAGAAGTCTTCTTTAAGCGCGCTTGCAAGTGCTAGCAAGTTTATAAGCGTACTGGACAGGATGAGCATGAAGCTTCAGAGCAAGCTTTGTGGCTGTATGAGTGTACACATGTCAAGACCAAGCTCTTTAAATTTAGGGGGATCCATTTTGGAGGGGTGTAGCTACACCTATAGGTGAGGGGTGTAGGTGACCCCACCCACACCTAACAGATTAGTGTGAAGGGTAACTTGAGATCAGGCCCTTGAAAGATGGCAACATAGATCACGGTGCTGCTGCTTGGAGGCCTCAAGCTGATTCTTAGGCCGGGTGTCTTCATAGCATTTGACCTCCACAAGACGTGCCTCTGTTCTGGAAGGAGCTGACTAGGGTGATGGACCTTGGAAGTAGTTGGAGTAGCTGTGGCTGGCGCGGAGTGCTCCTTGCTCCACCCGTGCCCCTTCTTCTTCTCAACGGATACCGGGAAAATAAGAGAAGAAAGAAAACTACATAGGCAGTGAACACTCCCTACATCAATTAAGGAAAGGGGGCCACATTGGTGCACAGACTGTATGACCCACCCACCACGAAGTTCAGACTGAGAGAAGCACGGCAGACAGAGAAAGAAGACAGGTCCAGCAACGAGAAAGAAAGCAAAATGCTAGCTGAAAGACTGATACCGGGAATTGGTCCTTTTCATTGGAACAACTAATATGCATCAGGGCAACGAAGAGTGAGCCTTTAATTGTCAGGGAACCAACGAGGAAAAGTATTCTTTGAGTGTTCAGGGATCTGCAGGCCCTGTAAAGCAAGACGATCTGCGCTGCCAATGTCTAGCCTGCATAGTTTTTTTTCTGCTCTATTGATTGTGTTAGTCGGTCCATGAAAATATGGGTGTATTGTGCAAGTGATGGTCTTAGAGTGATTGATGTCTTCCGGGATGAAGAAAGATGTTCCTGATTGCTGTGTACCCCTGCTTTGAGAGGACATTGATACTGCCATCAGTGTATATCATGAGTTGTCAATCTGGGATCTTGGGCTGTAGAAGCTGCATGTATAGTTGTATGCTTGGTGTAAGAATTGTCTTTTTGTACGCTGACTGCAAACAGGTTGTAAGTGTCTTGATGTAAAAGCCCAGACCTTTTCCTCCAGGTGCTTGGTGCGTTAAAAGGGAGCAATGCTGTTTGCTTATCTGCATGCTCTTCGCTACAGTTGTGGCACCATGTTCTTTCTGGAATTCCACATTTCAAGCCCTCGAGCCAGTGAGGGTTGTTATGAAGAAGGGTTTGCTTTCTTTAATTGTTCCAAATTACAGCAATTGCATAAGCTTTGTGCTTTTTTAGGAGGAGCTAGGGTTACAAGGGTTACAAGGGAAAAAGGGCCTCGGTCAAGATGTTTGCCTGCTAGCCTGTTTCTAAAAGCACATGAAATCATAAAGGAAAAAAGGAAGTTTGCTGTTAACCTGGTTTACGAAAATATTAATATCCTGGGAATTTACATGGTGAATTGTACCTAGACAGGGCAGCCTGTGGGAGACATTAAAATGTGGAAAAGAGAGATTGTGCTCAAAAAGTGAGGCATAATTTTGACTGAGAGAGCAGACCTGGGGATTGGAACATCTGAACTGCACAGGTTTTTCATCTTGAATATCATTAGAATCACAAATATCACAGACCGGAGAAGTACTATTGGACCAAATAGCCTGTTCAATTAGGTGGAGCTAGTGGAAGTAGATAGACTTGGGGTTGTTGGATTGCCAAACCTTCTAAGGGAAACTTTGCCAGAACTCTGGCATATGAAAGTCAAGCAATTCAGACCATATCAGCCCAATTGCACCTAACCATAACTAATTCTATTGACTGTTTAAGCTCAACACAATAACACCATCATGTTCTATGATAGAAAGCTATTGCCGAGTACATCTAACCTTCCTCTCCTATTCCCAACCTGATGTACTTCCCAGACTGTAGGTATGCTTCTAAGCCTTGTATGCATGCTTAACACAGGTTTGGATATGCAGCCCGTAAGACAGGCTATTACACTTATTACCAGAATTTTCTACCTCATGCATGATGCAAAAAAGGGCATTAGCAATGCTTTCTGGAACATACCATGTGTCTCAACCTGTATGAAACGCACAATCTTCCAATACCGCACAGGCACCCTCTACAACCAAAAACATGCAGTACGCTTCAAAAGATCCACTAGCCTTGTATGCCCTCACCCAGAATGTCATCATATGGATAGCGCCTTCCACATTCTCTCAGGTTGCCAATGCCCCGTCGTCCGCAACATGGTAACTGAGCGTCACAACATTACCAGCAGAATGATTTTGAAAGAGGTCAGCGAAGGCTCTTATGGGTAAAATCTTGTGCATATGGATGTAGGCAGTGCAGAGTGCCTGGCCCAGCATGACCTGCACATCACCGAGCAAGTCTAATCATGTTATACCTTCATACCTCTGTGACCCCAGTGTTCCTGATTAAGCTAGATACAACTGCAGCCGCCCTGATGCTATCGTGGTCACTCCTTGCCCTACTAACCCAAATAGACCACTTACTTCCCTCTCACATCGGGTACTCTGCATCATGAGAGGTAACAAAGAGGTAAGGAGCGGCATATTTAAGTGAATGTCAACCCAGAAGACAAGGATACTCTCAACACCCCACCTAAAGATGGTTCCACTATCAGTGCTAACCTGCCCGGGAAACATAGAGTGAACCCCAAAGATGGGCCTCCCAGCAAACGTACACGCTCTTCAAAAAAGCAAGAATCTAGGTATACATTGCAGCAATGTAGCCAAGACACCTCAAGACCTGGTGTCAATCAACGTAACACTCTACCAGAGACACTTCAAATCTGCCCTCAGACGGAGGAAATTCTAGCTACAAGATCTACAGAGCCGATAGCGAGCCCCCCAGGAAAAGAAAGCGCTCCAGATACAGGGCTAGCACCACTCTCCCTGTGCACCTAATTCCTAACCTCTTACTATACACGACCCAATTCAACCTCTGCTAACTCATTAATGCAAAAGTTGTGACTCTCCACACCATCCTTTTGGGTGTTGGTGGGACCTGCTATACTGAGCACACCTTTAACCAGTTTAAACAACTGGGACTTGACCACCAACGTGCCAATAAACTTGCTCGCAAACTTCATGCCCATTCTGTCATGTATGCCAACAAGCTTGTTACCACTAGACGTGCTATTAAAAACAAGAATACTTCCCGCAGCTAGGTTATGGAGCCGGGTGCTTCCAATAACCCTCCAGATCCCCATTAGAATCTTCTTTTGTAGCTGCGTGGTGGAGGGGATTCAAGGCTCTTCTGAGCCAATGTGTTCCCTTTTCCTTAATTGATGTAGGGAGAGTTTCCTCTGCCTACGTAATTTTTCTTTTCTTTTCTTTTCGACCCAATTCAACGCACTGCCCCTCTCCCCCGATGTGAACTCACAACCTAGGAACGCTTTCAGCACACCACTTGGAGATGCCCCCAACATCAGAGCTAATCTGCTTAGCCTACAAACAGAGCTCCCTGAAGGCGGGCCTCCCAGCAAACGCACACGCTCTACAAAAAAGGCACGACTCCAGACTTACGCCCCAACATTGCAGCCAGGGCATCTCAGGATCAAGTGCCAATGACTATGAAGATTGCATTTGTACAGAACCTGACCTCTTATACACAGCATCCACAAGCCAAATCGGCATGCCTTCCATTCCCCTCACCCACCCCAACACCCCAAACAGCCCAAATACACAGATTGGCAGCCATAACCCTAGGAAAAAGAGGAAGAAGTTACTACGTATAGAGACAGAATTTCAGACCCCTACCATCAACCCTCTAGCATCAAATCGTGATGGGGGTAGTATCTGGAAGTACAGAGAAACCTCTGTAAAGAAGTTGGCTCAGGAGACCACAGCAAGTCACGCCATCAACGCCTTCTACTACTATGACTTTGGCATCACACTCATAGATGCATGGAGGATCTGTCCAGCCAAGAGAAAGGACATGAGCAATGACTCCTCACCCCAACAGAGGCAGTACTATACACACTATGGGCCCATGACAATAGAGAAGTGGGCCCTGCCTTTCTTCAAGAAAGCTGGCTTTCAACCAACAAGCATCTGCACTGCTGCCCGCACCAACATTGAATGTGCATGTTGTCAGATATACAACTACCCCGGAGGCCTGGAGCCTAAAAAGTTGGAATCCCCCTACCTTGGCATGTACATTTGTGATGTCTGCCAACGCACTTACCACTGGAAATGCCTGACAAAGCTTGGTTGCTACATTCAATGCAAGTTGACGAGCAAAGACACTAGGTCCACATAGCTAAACCCTGGGCTTGCCCTGCCTGTGCTAGCCTCAACAATGACGACAAACTCACTATAGAAACATATTCTAGGGAAGATCTACTTAAGGATAGCTGGATACCATCAAGGGAGCCAGAAGAAGAAAAAACAATCAGGCCAACCTTCCACCAGCGCATGCAAGAAGTTGAAGTCCAGCAAAGCAAACCCAACTTCCACCTGCCCACAGCAAATCTAGCCCTCTCAAATCTAGAGAGACAAGGATTCAAAGAAAAAGAAAAGAAAAAGGCTACGTAGGCAGAGAAAACTCTCCCTACATCAATTAAAAAAAAGAGAGACGCATTGGCTCAAAGAGCCGTGAGTCTCCCCCACCAGAAGATGAGAGGGGAGATAATGTGGATCAGGTGGGTTTCTGGCAGCACGCTGCTCCAGGGCACCAGTGTTATGATGAGTGTTTTTATTTTCAATGGCACATCTGGTAGAGGTAAGTTCGTGTGCAAATTGTACAGAATGGGCATGGAGTTTTCTTTCAATTGTTTCAGATCTCTGTGTGTCAATCCTTAATTTTTTGAATTGATCAAGGGTATGGGCAGAAGACATGGGGCCTGGGCATCAGCTGGAAGTGGCACAGCGGCAGCATGCAGATCTGTGCAAGAATTTAAGTGCTAAAGCTGTGACCCTTCATACCATACTCCTCGGTGTTGGTGGGACCTGTTACACTGAGCACACTTTGAACCAGTTTAAAAAATTAGGACTTGACCACCAGCGTGCCATTAAACTTGCTCGTAAGTTGCATGCTCATTCTGTTGTTTATGCCGACAAGCTTGTTACCACAAGACGTGCTATTGAAAACAAAAATACCTCCCACAGCCAGGTTCGGGAGCCGGGCGCTTCTAATAACCCTCCAGATCCTCATTAGCTCTTTCTTTTTGAACTTCGTGGTGGAGGGGACTCACGGCTCTCTCGAGCCAATGGGTCTCCTTTTCCTTAATTGATGTAGGGAGAGTCTTCTCTGCCTACGTAGTTTTTCTCTTCTTTTCTCTTCTATGGGCAGTGTAGGTAGTCCCCCCCACACCCAGGAGGATTGGGTGGATAGTAATCTCTGCACCTTGGAGTTCAACAAGTTGTTTGCACAGTTTGCTGTGTTGTTGCTGTGAGGCTTCTAGCTAGGCACCAGGCCTCGTATCTTCACAGTATTTAATTTCTACCAGATGGATATGGCGGGCTGGAGTTGTGCTACTCCCCATACTGCGCAGTACCCGGTTTGAGGGTGGAGTGGGTGGTTTGTTTGGGTTAGTTGGATTCAACAAACCGGATGCAAGTAACACCTGGAAACAGAAATTAGACACAGAACTTAGCAACGAAATTATTTTTGATATACACCCCATCAATCCACAACTTGTTTTTGAAACAGATATCAAACCCACAGGCTCCTGCGAGTTTTGGGCCCAGGATATTGACCTTGTTAAACATAATCCTAAGCCACCCCCTAATCAGACTCCAACAGGTACTGCAACCCATACTCCCCCTCCGACTGCCCTACCTAGTCAGACTCCAATAGAGACTGCAATCCATACTCCCCATTCAACTGCACCACCTACCCTTATCCTCACAGGAATCTACAGATCAAGGGTGGCATGTATCTACAATACGAACGGCAAATGCGTCGGGATGATGACCCCTGATCGCTTTGATATCCTCCACAAAGCATTCCACAAAGCCAAAGCACTTGGCTTACACAGTAGTATCTGCCCTCCACCAGCAGATTTGCATCTGAACTAACAGGATTCCAAGATTAAATTCGACAACAAATATCAGAGCAAAAGGATTAAAGACTCCTTTTTACGGACACTTCCACCTTATATTCACAATGCCTTCCAAAGTTGGACACACGCCACCCAAGAGAAATGGCCTTTCCCTTGGACTATAACACCCAATACCTACACTACTGGAGCTCTGACCCCCGTGACATTCTTTTTGGTGCCCAACACAATTCACTCTCATCCAGACTTACGGGGATTTCCATCTGCCACCCCACTATCACGATAAAACCATGACACAAGTCCTGCGACGCGCTATCTACTCTGCCATCCTCAATACAGCCTCTGAGAGGCTACGGCCACCTTCATGTTTCTGCCAGCAACTAACCACTTGAAGTGGTAATCTGATGATAACTAATCCTTACTCCAAACTCCTTGCTGCTTACCCGCATCTTTGCTGCAAGCTTGGGACCATTCCAAAAGGTAAACTTACCTACGACAATCCTGGCCCACTGGCATCCAGGAAATTGCTCTCCCTCAGCATACCTGGGACTTACAAATTATTGCAGTCTGGAATACAGCTGCAAGAGTCCACTTGAATAAACAGAGCCCTACCTGGCTCCAAGGTTTAGCCAAGGATATTCCAGAGGTCAAGTGGTTTGTTAAAAATGTGAGGAACGACCCCATCCGGAATGCAAGGCACGCCATTATGCCTGGCATAAATGCGAGAAGCTTCCCCTATACTAGATGCAAATTGCCAAGGTCCCCATAAACCAGCCACAGACATAACTGCCCCTATTCCTTGTCAGTCCAATCCAAACCTCCAGCTCAAAGACTGGAAGTCTTGGGCCTACACAGACGGCAGCTGCCAGGTTCAGGATGGCAAGACAGTTATTGGGGCAGGAGTGTATCATCCTATGAGTGACTCAAAAATTCCAGTTGAACCCAATGGCGCTGGCATTACCAACACCATAGGAAGAGCTGAGCTGGATGCAATAGCGGCCGCACTCACTCACTCACTCACAAACACACACAAACACACATAGCCACAGGTAGCCTCAGCTCACTTCACCAACTCAGAAAGCGAATCCTGTACCCAGAGAAGCACAGGCATCATGTACAAGGAGGTGTTCTGAAGACAATATCAAACCTTGCCCGCAACTCTCAAGGTCACATCTTTTTCTATAAGGTCAAATCCTACGCTGGAATAGCTGGGAATGAATACGCAGATAGAATTGCTGAATACCAGGCTAGCCTCAAAGATAACAATCTGACCAATACCGGTATCCCTAGCGCTGGCCCAGGCGGCAACCCCTTCTACAAAATTGCTTGGCCGGCTCGAGAAGAGGCAAGGCCGAGTACACCTAAATCTTCCTCCCCCATTCCCAATCTAGTGTACTTCCCAGACCTTAAGGGTGTTTTAAAATCCCATATGCATGCTAAACACAGGCTTGGATATGCAGATTGCAAGACAGGCTATTACACTCATAACCAGAGCTTGCTACCTAATGCAAATAAGGGCATTAGCAATGCCTTCTGTAACATACCATGTGTCTCAACCTGTATGAAACGCACAATCTTCCAATACCGCACAGGCACCCTCTACAACCAAAAAAATGCGGTACGCTTCAAAAGATCCACTAGCCTTGTATGCCCTCACCCAGAATGTCATCATATGGATAGCGCCTTCCACATTCTCTCAGATTGTCAATGCCCCGCCATCCGTAACATGGTGATTGAGCGTCACAACATTGCTAGCATAATGATTTTTGAAGTGGTCAGCGAGAGCTCTTATGGGTCAAACCTCTTACAGATGGATGTAGGCAGCGCAGACCGTCTGGCTCAGCATGACCTGCACATCACTGAGCAAGTCTCTAACCGTGTTATACCTCCCTACCTCCTTGACCCCAGCATTCCTGATCAAGCTAGACGCACCTCCAGCCACCCTGATGCTATCTTGGTCACTCCTTGCCCTGCTAACCCAAATAGACCACCTACTCCCTCCTCACATCCGAGTCGGGTACTCCGCAGTATGAGAAGTAATGAAGGAGTAAGAAGCAGCACAACTCCAGCCAGGCAATTTTGTGAATTGAACATCCAAAACCGCCATATCCACGTAATATAAGTCAAATACTGCAAAGATACGAGGCCTGGTGCCCAGCTAGAAGCCTCACAGCAACAACACAGTGAACTGTGCAAACAACTTCAACGCGCTGAGGTCACTCTCCACACAATCCTTCTGGGTGTGGGTGGGACTGTCTAAACTGCTCAAACCCTGGATCAGTTAAAAGTACAAGGGATTAACCTGCAAAGGTCCATCAAACTGAGCTTCTCGTCAACAAATTTATGGATTCTTTCATCATCATCAACAAATTCATGGATTTTTTTCATAACACCGAGCAGCCAAACTACCTGGCTGAAGGTTAGGTTCCCTAATGTAATGTAATGTAATCAGCTTCTAGTATTGCTTTTTAGATCGGACTGGTTTGGTTACAGGCACCTTCTTTCGCTTCAGCTACCCCTGCAGGCAGGTACAGCTATGTAACCCTCTCCTTTCCTTTCCTACTGAGATTGCACAAAAGCTCCATGCCCATTCTGTGCAATATGCACATACTATGTAAACTTACCTTAACCAGGCGTGCCATTGAGAACAAAAATACTCGCATTCTGGTAAGGGAGACTCACGGCTCTTTGAGCCAATGTGTCTCTCTTTCCTTGATTGATGTAGGGAGAGTTTTCTCTGCCTACGTGGTTTTTTCTTTTTCTTTACTCGCATAATGATTCTGTTGCCGCGTAACCCACCAGAGTCTGGGTGACCAGACCCACGCTAGCTTCCTTCTTACCCTCAGGTGAGGAAAAGTCACGGCTATTTGAGCCAATGTGCCTCCTTTTCCTCAATTGACGTAGGGAGTGTTCTCACTGCTTAAACGGTTTTCCCTTTTTCTCACTGTTGGTGTCAATGCTGCCTGTTGGATCTTTCTTTAATGCACACTGGTTTAGGGTTAGGGTTTAGGAGTACTCTACTGGTGTCAACTACTGGTGTCTACTACTTGAGTTGAACTACGATATGTTTCATTGTTAAAATTCCTTTACAATTCCAGCCTAGCAGTCAAGCGTTTTGACTCATGGCTGATTTTTTGTAAAACTTTGCAAGGATTGGTATGGTCCTTTATCTAAAGTTGAAGGGTGTAAATTACTTTCATACCAAAGAAAGTTGGACTTATCACACAACCCCAAAATAATAATTAATTTTGCAACCACGCATCAACAGCGCAGCCCAAAATTAATTATTTTACAGAACTGCGCATCAACCATGCAGGGGCTTTTGTCCCTACAAAGCATAGTTTTTACAACCACGCACAACCACGCAATCTCAAAAACTATTTATTTGATCTAGTGCGCCCAGTCACCGCGCAGGGCAGAAATCGTTATTTACGCGCGGTGATAAACATTCTCTACGGTAATCTATGCTAGGTGAGTGTAGAGCAGCAATACTTTGTATAGCCAGGTCCATCACTAAACCAACTCCTGAGGACGGTCCTTGATCAAGCGAGGTCTAAGCAAGGATGAAATGGACAAGCTACAACGTAGCTAGACTGTGAAGCGCCGCTCAAGTTGTTGGAAAGCAAATTCCAGTTCATCCTGGGTGCACACGAGTAAATTTACACACATGTGAGCAGTTTCAGAAAAAAATAGGGATCAGGAGACAAGCAGGGGGACGGGTGCAGCCTACTCTACCTCGTAAAGCACGCCAGGGGTTATTCTGGATACAGCATGCTCTGATTTGCAAGGCCAATTATGCAAGTGGCTCATTTGCGTTGCAATATAAGTCTGTGGTGTGCGTGCCAATCTATAGGCATGCAAGCACTCTAAGAGGCTATTCACATGCTACACACATGCTACTCTAAGAGGCTATTCACATGCTAGTCCCGCTTCTGAGGTTGGCACATGCCACGCAAATGATACCACAGTGGCTGCCAAACCCATAGCATCATTCAACTGCATTACTTTGGTTGCAAGGCAGACGCCTCCGTGCGCAGAGATAGTTGTGCGCACATTTGTGTGTGTGTGTGTGTGTGTGTGTGTGTGTGTGTGTGTGTGTGTGTGTGTGCGCGCGCGCGCGTGCGCGTGCGCAGGTTGGTTCCCTGTTCGTGGATAGGCTCCCCGTGCATGCCGGTGGTAAAATTTAGTCCACACCATGAAGCATACAAGGAACCTAAAACACAAGCAAACACTCTGAACTCTTAAGATAAAAACAAAGCAATAAATGCAAAATGCGATGGGTTATGTGTTGCAAAAAATCAAGAAGCTGTAGGCGTACAAGACCACACAGCTACCTGCTGCAAATCCACTATTGCAGCAAATTGGAAGCAATGTAAAGTGGATCCTCAGCTGCTCCACCTCTCTCCACTTGCTTCACCAGAAAAGTTCTAAGGGCGCTAGAGGCATCTGCCTATACAGGGACAAAACATTTTCACATCAATTTCCCCGACATGTACAGGCTTACTCCTCCAAACAAGCAAAGCGAGCAACACGCGCCAGCTGGACAGTTCTGAGTGGTAGGTTTTCATCACCATCCAGGCGACTCTTCCTGGGCAGGAAAAGAAAAAGGAAAAAAGAGTCTACACAAGCCTGGCAGGAACTCACCTGCTCAGGGAATGAATCAAGGCATGGGACAAAGACAACGAAGCACCAAGGAAATCCTCCCTCTTTGCCTCCTTATCCGAACCAAGCGCAGCATGCTCACCTCAGGCACATAATCTCCTCGCCGATATCTGGCCATGATCTGCTGCACCAGAGCCAGCACCTGGCGATCTTGCTCCTGGATACGCTGCCTTGCCTCTTCGATGCTGTTAGTACTCTGCAGCTGCGCCTGCCGCACCCTCTGGAGCCCCGCCTGGAGGTCATTCTCTGCTTGCATTTGCATCCGGGCCTTTGCTTGGCTAATGGACTCCTGCATGTGCACGAGGGGAAGTAATGGAAAGGGTCACGTAGCTGTATCTGCATGTGCACGACCTCCGGTGTGCTCTCAGCAGCACAGTCTATGCATTAGAAGTTGGCGGTAAGCCAAGCCAAGGCTTAGCTTGAACCATTGACTCCTGCATGCGCATAAGCTCCAGCGCGCTCACAGCAGCATCATGCTATGATGGTCAACAGAAAAAGAGGGGTCAGTTCCGGAAGGTTGGGGAGCCTTCAAGGTCAAGACCGTCTGGGGAGACTTGGATGGCATTGCTGTGAGCTCATGGACCAAAGAACACGATGCCACATGGTTGCAGGAACATCAACACCAGGCACCTAGCACTCTTTGTTGGCGTCAGGAAAGTGGTCTCATTAAGTTGCACTCAAAAAGTGTGCCAGCTGTGCATTGTGGCGGACATCTGGCAGCTGCGCAGTGTGACAGACATCTGGCTGCTTACTAGCCAGACCCGGCGCACAAGCTCACTTCATGCTAAGTAAGTTAATCATAGGTCGGTTCTTGGCCAGGTTGTGTGAACCATTTGCAGATTTGAAGTGGGATGAGGCCTGAAGTGTAAGTCGTGCTAAGTCCCTGCAAGCTTGGCTATACATTTTCTCAATTCATGCATGAGCTCAATTCTAAGTGCACAATCCTTTGACATGCCTACTCTACACAACTTCAGGATCTTACCTCAGCAGACAGGCGTGCAGTCCGCCCTGTTGCTCGTGCAGCTTCCTCCTGAGAGTAGTGAAGGTCAAAGGATACCTGAGTCAAGAACACTTTGTCTCCATGCTTCTGTCAATCAGTGAGCGCCCCCACAATCACAATTCTGTACAAGCAGCCACTTTATACTATTGCTGTTGTCCATTGCCTGACATGGTGAGTGGGGGAAAAAGGAAAAGGCATGCAGGCGAACCACTCCTTACAATAATTAAGGACAAAATGGGCACCTTGGGCACCATGCCCCCTCCAACAACCTGGCATGATGAGTGGAAGCAATGCAACAAACATGCTAGGCTGAATGCATAAATAAGGATGTACATCTTGAAGCTAGAATGTACAAGACATCATGTGATTGGATGAACAACCAAGCAAGCTAATTCTCTGCTCAGTACGTGGCATCAACCGTGGCTGCAAGGGCCCTCAAAGAGGCTGCATGCTCTGTGATCCGTGTTGGGTACGTTGGATACAATCTGCGCCTCAAAGAGGTACATGTTCAACATTCTTGCCTTCCTTGATTTCCTGTAACCAGCACCATCCTATACCATGCCCACTTGAACATGGGCACGCACAGCCTGCAAGCACATGACTCGCGCTCCCGGCCTCACTCATGATTTCATGCACACGTGCATATATGCATATCCACACCCACACCCACACACCTACACACACCCATGCCCGCACACCTTAGACCTTCAACACACCTGAGCCTGCAACCTGGCCCTGAGCTCCTCCAAGAATTGTTGCCACTCGGCCTCTACCAAGGATGCATGGATACATACCTTCCCCCACCCCACCCACATATACCCCACAGACGCACCTCGGCCTGCAACCTGGCCCTGGCCTCCTCCAAGGATTGTTGCCACTTAGGCATCGGCCAAGTAGCTCCAGAGCTCTCCGCTCCTGCGACAGCCCAGCTTGAAGCGTCCCATCCTGGGGCAGGCTGGGCAGGAAACGGGTTGGCGTAGACTGGTTCTGAGTTAAACGAGGGAGTGGGAGGGCTAGGGGAAGAGGAGGGCGCAGGAGGAGCAGAGCTGGCCCTGGCTATTGCTGCGGCAGCTGCAGCCGCGGCGGCTGCTGCTTTTTCTGCTGCGCCTGCAGAGCTGTTGGCATAGGAAGGGGGTGGGGGAGAGGAAGCAGGTGGGCTGGTAGAGGGAAACGTCGGCGGAGGGGGCCACATCATTGCGGCCTTTTTCTTGGAAGGCTCAGAGGGGGGTGTGGGCAGCTGCTGCTGCTTCGCCGCAATAATAGGGGCCAGCTTTTGCACTAGCATTGCATTCGCGCTTGCCTGGCAGGCAGGGAGAGGAGGGGGCATGCTGTATGTTTCTGTTTTTTGTGTGTGCCTGTGTGAGTTTGTGCTTAGAAGAGGAACTGGGTAAACACGGGCAAACCTATCGATGTCCCATGCCAAAGCGTAAGGAAGTCAAGCAAGCACATTCAGCTCTGCAGGGAGCCTAGGAGCATCAAAGCATGAGCTTGGGATGAGAAAGGCTGTTTACAATCCATCCCGCGGTCTTCTCCCTCCTCGCTCAGCCAAGGTAAACACTTGACATGCCCACTAAACAAGTTAAGCAGATGCCCACCTTGGCTGCGTTACTAGCAAGAGCCTCTTTCACGGTCGCTTTTTCCACAAGCACTGCCCGTGCGCCATCCTCGTCGCCATTTTTAATCTGAAGGCAGCAAGACATAATGTGTCCAGAAGGGCATGTGTTCAAAAGGCCAGTGCAATGCCAATGTGTGCGTGTAGGCATGAGTAACAAAGATTGACGGAAACACGTAAGGTGCCCAGTGAAGAGGTGTACAGCAATCTAAGAGCAATCCTGCCTTGAAAGCGCAACCTGCTCTGCGCATGCGCCAAGCCCACCTTTTGAAGCGCCATCTCCTCCAAGAGCTTGATGATATTTTCAAGCTTTTGGCTTGTCTTGCCGCATGTCTCCGCTGCATTATAGTGGGCAGCGGCAAGAAGTTTGGTGGCTTGGTGTAGGAAGTTTCTGCCTTTCTTTCTCACTTTCTGCCTGTCTTTCATGTTTCATCTATTATTTTTCCTTCTTCCTTCCTTCCTACCTCCTTCCCTTCCTTCCTTCCTTTCTACCTCCCTTCCTTCCTTCCTTCCTTCCTTCATCCCCTCCTTTCTCTCTTTCTTTCCTCCTTCCTCCATCCCTCTTTCCCTCCCCCCCCCCCCTCTCTTTCACACACACACACGCACATTCTTTGTACACATTTTCATGTTTATTTTCTTCTTCTTGTTCTTTCTGGTTGCGGATATTGTAAGAATTTCCTGCCTCAGGGTTCTAAGGGTGCAGACAAATCCACTAAAAGGCATGAAACTTATTCACTTGATCAATCGTTTGGACACACAAATTTGGTGAATCTTGTGAAATGCTTTCATGGCAAGCAAACCACAAAAAGATCCAACCAACTTATGTGTCCTAATAGGTTTCTTTAATCATAATCAGGGTTTATCCTCAGCACCCTGATAACCTTGTGGTAAATACACCTATCATTAGCAACTGTTCCAGTCCCGCAATGCAGAAAACAGCCAACCATAACCAAGTTCAAGCCTCTAAAAGTCTGCAAGGTTGAATGGCAAAGGTTTCTTCCTCTTCATTTGCTGAGCAGCAAGGCTTCACACACACACACACACACACACACACACACACGCACACAGACACACACACATTCACACACACGGGGTCTTATGGGGATGAATTCATTGCGATTTGCACGCGTGCAGGCAGGGTGAAAAATGTGGGGAAACAAGAAGCCTCAATGGGCAGGCTACAATGAGGCAGCATGGTGTAAAAAATACAAAGAAACATATGAAATGTAGAAACTTCTGAGGCACAGGAGCACTAAAACGAGTACCGGTAGTTCATTGCTGCATGCAAGCACATTGGCGAACAATGATCCGCATCACACCTCTGGCTACTGCCTCATCTCTTTCTGCCTCCAGCTCCCGGAGTTCTTGCAGGTTGCCTTCCGAGCCAGGAGCATAGGAAGCAACTAGGATTTGCCACCTGGCTTGCTTCCGCAGGGCTGTTGAAAAGGCAGCATTGGCTCCTGGATATCAAGGTCAGAAATTGGCAGATTTCAACTTTTTGCTTTGGTCTCAAGGTCAAAGCGGAAATAAGTGCATTGCTCCATCCTAGGATCAATGGAGCAGCAAGGAAGAGCAAGGAGAGATGCCGCAGAAGCATGTGTGTGTGCTGCACTGTGGTGTATGTGTGTTGTGTATGTGTATTGGTTGTGTGTGTGTGTGTGTGTGTGTGTGTGTGTGTGTGTGTGTGTGTGTGTGTGTGTGTGTGTGTGTGTGTGTGTGCGCGTGCGTGTGCGTGCGCGTGTGTGCGTGTGTGCGCGCGTGCGTGCGTGCGTGTGTGCGTGCATGTGTGTGTGTTTGTGTGTGTGTGTGTGTGTGTGTGTGTGTGTGTGTGTGTGTTTTGGAAGGTTTTCAGGGAGCTTCCGCATTACTCCACTCACTGTTTGATGATCCATGCACGCAGTGGGCTTTCTGATGGATCAGCCTGTATGTAGGAAGTTTCTGCAAGTAAGCAGCGGGTCTACTGCCTGCCAGTGGCGATGGCTTCGCAGGATTCGCGCTGTGGATTAACATCTCCCTGCAAAAACACAACCTTTACAGTTGTGTGCCTATTTTTAATTATTTTATGACCACATACCGGTACAAAATCAATCTCCAAGAGGAGGAAGCCCTGACCAGGGTTTATGTTTGCACGCAAGACTCAGCATCAGGTATGGAAAATGACTGGATCACCCTTCTGGTGGTAGTGGGGTGTGTGGGTGTGCACGCTGCAGCCGAAAGCATGTGCCCAGCACGCATTTTACTGAGCGCTGTCTGAGGCTGCCTGTTAGAACTCCTTCTGGCACGACTTTATGCTTCCAAGTGTTTATTCCCTCACCCTTTGCTGGTATCTTCAGGTATCTGCATCCTCCAAGGCACACTTCCCTTCTCGGCTGGGCAAACCGCATAGATTGGTTGCACAAGTTTGCAGAAGTAGCCAGGAGGGGCCTCACATGTGGGGCTCCCGCAGTGCCACAGAGTTGGTGGCAGATTATATTGACTCTTGCCCCGCATTGAAGGAAATGGACTCCACGCTGACCCCTCGAGATGCAAAGCCTCAAGGTAGCTGTCATAAGACTGGCTTTCCCAACAGTTGTAGTCTTTGCATTTTAGAAGGCGTGCTGCAATAACAATTTGAAATGCAAGCAGGAATCTCGGCATGGCAGCAAACAGGACAAGAGCGCCAGTCACGGCCAGAAAATGAAGACCAGCCGAGCGAAGCCATGCTTGAGAGGTGGAGGCGTGCATATTCTGTGCTCGCAACAGATGCACAAGGTGAGACTTAAACACTTGTGCAAAGCTGATCAAAGGTTGGACCAGAATTTATTATGTGTCGCACATATGGACAATGTGCACTTGCAGTTTGACTTGCAAAAGAAAAATAATGGCTTTGACTTCCAGCATCTGTGCTCGGCTGCTTCTGCCTGCCTATCTATCCTAAACTTTGTGAGCAGAGGGCACCTGCATACCATACGTGTTTATGTTCCATATTTCAGTGTGTCCTGCCTTCCTGTACGATGTTTGACTGTACTGCTTAGATCATACCTAAACAGTCAACAATCTGTGAAGCCTTCCATTGATGAGCATCGGCTTGCTGCAGGGCAGAAGACCGTGGCTGGTCTTAACCAGCGCATTCTTTTGCCCCCCCCAATATTCTAGCATGTTTAAACTTACTCATACAGCATTCAAATGCAAAAGAACAAATGCAGCCTTATGCACTGACATGAGTTTGCATAAAACGCATTTCCTGTGGGCCAATTTTTTGGACAGGTCCACAAACGGCCTCCAATAATTAGTGCCCTGGACTTGGATTTTCCAGAAAAGTCCAGCACGGAAAATGGAATTCCCTGGACGCATTTGAAGTTTTACTCACAAGGAAGGGGGTGTTCATTGTCTAGTAAATTTCCATTTTTTTAAGGTTTCAGTCCTGAAGTGCCGGGTAACTCATTCCTCCTCCACTTGTCATCCTCTTTTCCCTTGGATGTAGTCCCCAAGGTGGTGGTAGGATCACAAGTCCCATCCATCAAAAAAGATTTGCCCCTGATCCCTGTGCAGCCCCCATGATTCCTGCCCATCTCCTGTCACGTGTTTTGATGTGCCCCTTCTACAGAGAGCTCACTGCTTTCTCACCTCACAGGACTCGGTATTCCAGCCAGCG
Organism: Dunaliella primolecta; assembly: GCA_914767535.2. NCBI lineage: Eukaryota > Viridiplantae > Chlorophyta > Chlorophyceae > Chlamydomonadales > Dunaliellaceae > Dunaliella > Dunaliella primolecta. The sequence goes on along the minus strand of OU611755.1, from coordinate 10,498,763 downwards.
CTGTTCCAAGGCTGCCTGACAATGCCAATGCTGACGACATCCGAGCTGCAAGAGATCACCTAGTGGGCATGATGGAATCATTTTGTTCCGCATGCATTTAATGGATGGCCTTAGCAATTGTGAGACTGGCAGCAGTTGGAGGGAGAGAGGCAGGATTGTTTAAATCCAGAAGAGCAGAGATGTCGGGATTGATTTGTTTCTCGGAACGGAGGCATCTTTGACCCTACCCTGTCAGTGATAGAGAGCATTGTTTGTGCACAGTGGTGATGTCAGTGATCCTTCTAGTTTGCTCCTCTGTGTGTGTGTGTGTGTGTGTGTGTGTGTGTGTGTGTGTGTGTGTGTGTGTGTGTGTGTGTGTGTGCGCGCGCGCGCGTGTGTGTGTTGTGTGTGTGCGTGAGTGCGTGCATGTCCGTACTAAGTAAGAACTGTGCAACAAATGTTTTGAACTTCAAGCGCAGACCAGCCGCTCTAAGATATTTCTTTCCTTGTTTGACTCGTTCGCCGCTCTAAGATGTGCATAGAAATATTACTGCGTCCTACGAATAAACATGGATAAGCTGAGGTCTTTGAAGGAATGCGCAACTGACGTCTATGACAGGCACCCTAAAGCCTGCATCGGTGCCGCAGGGGCCACCACAGCAGCGCTCGTAGCTGCGTATGCCTGGAGACGGGCTGCAAACTACGTGCCTCAGACGGGCCCCTACAGCCCCGACACCCTGCCCGCAGACGCCTATGATGGTGAGCTTTCTCAAGAGGGACCCGTTGTCGTAGAGGGCATGCCCTTTGACTGCCCTTGTTGCGATGCACAGCACAACACGCACTGCTCGAGCACGCTGATTGAACACACACACACGCGCAAGTGTGCCTGCGCTCAACCTTGCCCATCAACAACAACTTGCACCACCGTGACTTGCCCTTTCCCTTCAGCTGCCGTGGTGGGTGCCGGGCCCTCAGGCTCGGTGTGCGGCTATTTCCTGGCCAAGGGCGGAGGCAAGGTGGCTGTGCTGGACAAGGAGACCTTCCCCCGCGACAAGTGAGTGCGAGGTTAACATCAGTTTTGTTGGGTGCCCTGTTTTGATTTCGGACCACCCTCATGAGGGCCTGCCTGCTCCATCCTGCAACTCACCTGCTGCTTCTCTACTTTCCATAACTGTTCTCAGGTACTGTGGAGACGCTGTGAGTGAGGGGCAGGGCGGTCTCACGTCATGGGGGCTGCAAATGCAATTGTGCCAGCATGCACAGACAGCTGTCTTTCATGCAAGGCTACAATGTTAAATTAAAGGCCTTTAAGTGCTGCGTCCTGTGCATCATGTACTGCTTCCATTTGAAACAAACACCCTCTACTTCTCCTGTTGCAGGTATGCACCCCTGCCATTCGCATCCTGGAGGAGATGGGTGTCCTCAAGGTGAGGCTCCTGAATTGTCAGAAATATAATGGCTGTTTTCCATATTCAGTTGTGGCCCCTGCAAGAGCATATTGGGGGCATCAGACGAGGCTGGGAAGCACTGCCACGTGAGCTCACGTCAGCCGGGTGACGCGCAAGCAACAGTTCATGCTTGCATCAACTCTTGTCCTGCTTGCATGCTTGGTGAAGAAGAAGATGAAGCATCTTCCACCAAATTGCACACCTCAACAACCCTTCCTTCTGCATTCGCTGGCATGCCTGCCAAGCCCCTGTTTGCTGTCCTGTGCTTGACATGAAATGTTGAAGCATGCTGATACCCCCCCCTCCCCTCCCCTTCCTTGGTTGCCACCCTGCACCCATCATGTCATGCTTAAATGCTCTGCACAGGAGCTTGTAGACAACAACGAGGCACACTTTGCGGACGCCGGAGGCTTTGTCAGCCCCAATGGCACCTCATACATCGGTGTGTCCAAGCAGAAGCTCGGCGAGGCTGCAGCCTGTGCAGTCAAGCGCATCCACCTGGACCACCGCGTGGCTAAGAACGCGCAACGCAATGGTGGGTGCTATTAGCAAGTCACAGCTTGTAGTGCAGTTGTTGCTGGGGAGGAATTGGAAGGGTTGTGAATGCTAGAGGCAGGGACCATTGCAGGCAACCATTATATTTTTAAGCAAGAGAGCTGACTTGGTTAGGTTCAAGAGTCATGCTGCGGCTTGCGCCTTTTCATTCAATTGGCACGTGGCCGTACGCCTCATCCTATCCTAATATATCAGACTTGGTGCTTGATTGCGGTCTGCGCCTTGTTCATCCATGTATGTGGTTGTGCGATTGTATTTTCCTGCCAGATCAGACTCAGCGCAAGGGCTTAAAGCTGCTTTGCCCTGCGCACCATGGCTGCAGGCGCTGACTTGAAAGAGGGCTTCGAGGTCATCGACGCAGCATTCGATAAGGCCAATGGCCTGTGGACTGTCACGTCTGCAACTGGCGCCAAGGTGTGTTAGAGCCTGTGAGGTGTGTGAAAGCTTACAGGCCTCCACATCAGCCAGTGCTCCCAAGATGTGAACGCCCGAACGCCTGAGTGGCTGCATGTTTACTTGGTCTTGCGATCTCCATGATCTAAAGTTAAGATCTCTTCTATACCTGTATGCTGGAAGCAAAAACCGAGAGCACTGTGCCAGGCAGCAGTATGTGCTTGGGCATCGTTGCATGCCCTTTCTCCCTGGTTTTTTGTACCAGGGACTGTTCTCTTATGTTGCTTCGCTTGGTGTGTTGCTTTGCATCTTGATGCAAGGACTGCTTGGTGTGTTGCACCAAGGACCACTTCATGTGTTTTCTGGCACCAGGATCTGCTTGGTGTTGGTATCTAAAGGGCTTGCCATCAATGTGTGTGCAGGTCCGAGCTCGCATGCTGGTGATTGCAGACGGTGCCACCTCCAAGCTGGCTACCAAGATGGGCTACTGTAAAGCCCCACCCAAGGTAAGACAAACTGGAAAAGGCCTGCAAAGGCAGATTTTAAAGGCTAAAAGCTCAGGAGCTTGCATGTGATTGTGTTCAAACCCACACACGTGTAAGAGGGTGCTTGTTTGGCACAGTACACAAGAAACTGAAACTTTCCTTCAAGGTTTAGGGCTGTGTGCTTGCACAGTGGCTTTCATGTATGTCAAAATAAATGTTCTGCACTGCAGGCTACTCTGTTGCAGCATGGTTATCGGTCAGGCATTCATTTGTTTTACCTTATCAATGTTGAGTTGAAGGGCCGCGTCTCAGTTTCAGCCAGGAATTCCCTTGATGAGGCAAAGCCACTGCCTGACTTCCAAGGAAGTCAGGTTATGGTGCAGGGCGCCCTTCCTTTACCAAGTCCCAGCCAGTGTATTGATATAAAAACTCCTGGCTATTGACCTCTATGTGCACTCATTTATTTGAAGCAAGAAACTCTCAACTTCTGGTATCCTGAGCCCAGGAGGCTCAGCTGTACCTGTCTTCAAGGGCTGACACCAAGCACACCTGACAAACACACCAACAGGGAGTGTGCTCGCGCGCGTTCGTGGAGGGAGGTACCCACAATACCAACTTCGATGGTGTATGCTTCTACCCCAAGTGGTCGTTGCCTGGCTATGCCGCCATTTTCCGCCACCCCAATGACGAGCTGAACTACTGCTACTACCTGATCCCCTGTGGTGAGGAGGGCATGTGTGGAGATGTCAAGGTGAGGGCTGAGTTTGCGTGCCTTTTTTTTAGGGCGTGCTGACTTTAAGCGATACGGATGAGGTGTGCATGGCACCTGCTCAAGAATGATTTGCAACCTTTGGAACATTTGGCGCAGGTGCCTCCTAGGATGCAGGATTGTGGTGTGCTGATGTCTTGAGCACGAGGTTTTTGTGCTTTGGTATTTGCGTGCCCAGGCATGCTGACGTGAGGTTTAAAAAGCAAATGAGTATCTACGGTTCATGAGGCCCTGGCAAGTGCGATGTCCCTTTTGTTTGAGTGGTGTGAACCCCTGGTGGCGTTGGAGTGACATTTTGAATATGGAGGAAAGGAAGCAGTGGCAGTATGAAAAGCAAGGAACAGGAGCAGTTCCAGCAACCATGGGAAGGGAAAGTCAGCTAGGTGATTGTAAGGCACAATTTTTTGACAAGCCTGACATGTGCATCTCCTGTTTTACTTGTTTTAAGTCAGTTGGTGTTGAAGCAGTAAATCTTAAGTCGGAAAATACACGCAAAGAGCTCGTCCAAGCTCGTTCTCAGGGCTGCACCTCGATGCAAGTGACCAGGCACTCGCTTTCCCTCCTCGATTTTCACAGCGAGAAGGCTGGCACATCCTGTTTGAGGCACCCATCACTTTGAGCGCGCCGAACACACAGGCAAGCATCGATGCCTGCTTGCGTGTGCAGGAGAGCGACCTTGCCCGCTTGCACAACGATGCCATCAAGAATGACCCCTTCATCAGCCAAGCCCTGGGCCCAAATGCAAAGCTGGAGCGCATGCGTGCTGCGTCCTTGAGATGCGGCAGTCAGGTACGTGCTGTGTTGTTGAACCACTGTATGTGCTTGCCTGGGCTGCCACTGATGGATTGGCTGTGTGGCGCTGCTCATGCACTTGGCTTTCTTTGGTGAGGTAGCTGTGCAACCCTGCTCATGCACTTGGCTTGTGAGGGGTGTCGTTGGTGAATTTTTATCCTTGTGGGACAGCACTTAAAGACCAAAAAGGCTGCTACTGCCATGCCTTCCGGCACTCACCACTTTTGAATGGACTTGATCAGGTGCACAGTTTTCACTATCTGTACTGTGGGCTAGATGGACGACTTGGCAGGAGCTGTGTGGGGTACCGGTCAAGGATGGGTCCAGCTTGCACACTAGAAATAAAGATCAAGCGTGTGGAAGCTAGGTCCTAGAGGCTGCGAAGCTCCCAAACCTGAACAGCAACTCAGAGTGCCCCTGATGTCCATGTATGGATTCTAGGAGTCATGTGATTCTGAGTCCTCTGGGTCTGGGTGCTGCAAGGCCTGGGGAAGGCCTGTGGAAGTGCTGTGTGGATAGTTCGAACATGGATCAGATGGCTTGGACACCACTGATGTTTGTGCTGTGGAGGTGTGCTCCATAGTGGTAGACCAAATGCACCTAGGGCCCCCTTCCCCTTCACACGGGCAAGTGTGTGTGAGTTCCAAGCCTAAGCCTGCTGCGTGTCTGTACGTCCATGTGCAGGGTGTGCCTTGCACTATTGATGACCACCTCCTCATTGTTGGAGATGCTGCCGGTCACATCGACCCATTGACTGGTGCGTCAGAATCAGTGGAGCTTGCATGATGGACAGCACACAAAACCCGCATGAAATAAATTTGTGAGGAGATTCGGGTCAAGCCACTTACTACTCCCCTGTGCCACTTTCTTTCTGATTAGTGCTCATGCTGGCCCTGTGTGTCCTTGACTTCCGTGCACCTTCCTTTGTTGCTCGAAGACTTGCTGTCTTCTTTGGTTGGCAGTAGGGGCGGCAGGTCCGCAATTTTGTTTCCCAGCTTGGGATGGCTTCTAGTTCCAGCGTGCCGTGAAGCTTTCACCGCTGTACCTGCGTTGTTGTGTGTAGGTGAGGGCATCCACACAGCCATGATGGGCGGCAAGGCTGCTGCACAGACCATTCTGGACATGCGCCGCACTGGCGACTTCTCCAAGCAGAGCTGCAAGTCCTTTGAGCGCAGGTGAGTGCGACTTCTCAAATGCGGAGCTGCACGTCGCAGGTGGCCCCTTAACTTGCTCAGCCGCGCAGCAATACCTTACGTCCTTATATATTGTATGACTGCCCAAGCCTGAAAGGGGACTGGTCAAGCAAGCGTATACACTGGGTATAAGCACGCAGGTGCACCTGTCTTTATTGGGCGTGCGGGTAAGGATTGACCCGGTGCTCCTGTGGTGTTGCGCCAGCGCATATCTTGACTTCATGGGATTGAATGTTGTTTTCTGCATCCCACTGTGGCTCATTGCAACGTTGATGGGTGCATATGGCTCAGGGCATGAACCAAACACGCAAAATGAATTGCAGGCGCAGGGCATGAATGTAACGTAGCACACAAAATGAATGCAGGCACTGGCCATCATGGCAGCAGCTGCCGGCACTCACCACCCAGTGCCCTGAAAAACGCGCGCAGGTGGCAGCGCCTGTTTGGCCATGACTTTGCCCTCAGTCAGCGTATGGCGGAGGTGGTGTGGAAGTACCCCATCATCTTGGATGCTGTGGCCAGCGAGATGCAGCGCAAGGGTGACAGCATGATGGCCAAGTGCGCACCACTCATGTGTTGTTTTATTTTGCGCCCCGCAGTAGTGCAGCCTGGGATTGTCACTTGCCGTAATGCGCTGCCTTTCGTCATGCCAAACGGTAGTGGAACCTAGGATTGTCATTGCCGTGCTGTAACTCTGTCTTCTGTTGTGCCCAATGGCAGCAGCTGGGAAGCGTCGCCTATTGTATTGTCAGGGTCTGATGACCTGGGCGTATGCCTGCTTGTGATGCAAGGGCAGCATTGCGCTTTGGCTGGTGCAGTGCATGTAGACGCTCACCAAGAATGAGATGCATGCTACATGACGGAACATGTGTGTGATAATGTCTTACTTGTGCTTTAGCCCACCCTGTGCACCCCGACCCTGTACTTTTGATTGATTGAGACCCCATGAGACAGCTGGGAGAAAGTTCCATTGAATGCACTGTATTACGCAATATGCCTGGTCCCTTCTGCTGCGTCGGATTATGCATGCAATCAAGGCTCACTGCAATCAAGGCTCACCAATTACATGCAATTCATTGTCAAACCTCCTGCAACATGTGCATCAAGTCCCCATCTGGCAGCCTGCAAGAAGGCTGAGGTCATGACATGCATGCAGCCCAAGACCTATGAGAGCTTACTTGTGAAAAGAGTACCAATGAGTGTGTGCACTGATGGCCTGCAGGTGGGCTGAGATCATGACATGCATGCAGCCCAAGACCTACTTCCTGCGGCCCGACATTGCCACCCAGTTGGGCATTGCCGTCGTGCGTGAGTTCTTCGCTCAAAAGGTGTGTTCAGCCAGGAGGTCTTCTACGTGTTCGCCTGGTTGATGCCTTAAATGCAGTACATGTTGACTTGACCTGGCATTGAACAGGATGCTTTAATGGTGAAGCAGTTAAAAGGCGAGGATGTGCGAGAGTTGATGCAACTCACACTACCGTAAATTGATTCATAGCAACTCAGCATGTTGCAGGGAAAGGAGTGCAATGAGTGAGGTCACGTGGAGAAAATAAGTAGGACTACTGGATTGCTTGCTTGTTGAACTGTCCATCGCTAACCATGTCTCTGTCAAACCAACTGCGTGGCAGGTTTTTGGCAAGCCTGACCGCTACGCACTGAAGACCTCTGCCTCTACCAAGAAGACAGCATGAGTGGTCAGGGGCACTAGAATAAAGGCATCTTGAAGCTTCTGGGGTGTTGCGCTTTAGAGACCATTGTACCCACAGGGTATGATGAGCTTGCAGTTGAGCTCAGGCTTTTTCCATGTTTATTGGGGAAACTCCTCGCACTTGTCCACTCTTGTTTTCATAGCTGGGTTTTAAGTTAAAATCCGCCAGCAATTCAATTGAGTCCTGCCCTTACATTGTTCACAGTTGTAGTCTGAGAGGGGTGTTGTTTTGTCGATGCTGACATTCCATGAGCGCTCTGTGTTTTTCTTGTTTGTCGAGCATGCTGCTCTACTTTAGTTGGCAAACTGTGAGGTGTTCCATGTCCTTGGAGTTTGGTGGGTGTGTCTGATCGTTTAAAAAATTTTACTCAAGGTGTCGTTCCTTGTGACGGCTGTTGACAAGAAATATAAAACCCGACGCCCCGAAAAGGAAAATGACAAAGGCAGAGATAACTTTCCGTACATCAATCAAGGTCACCTTAACTTGACGGTCAAAGAGACACATTGGCTCAAAAGAGCCATTAGTCCCCTCCATGCCCTGAAATTTGCACTCTCAACATGCAAAGGATAGGATAGGGTTACATAGCTGTACCTGCCTACAAGGGAAGGGAAGGGTTACAAGGTTTACAAGGATAAGGATAAAATAGGATAGGGTTACATAGCTGTACCAGCCTACAAGGGCAGCTTAGCTGAAGCAAAAGGTGCCTGTAACCAAACCAAACTAAGCTTGTGCAAATGTCAACTGAAAGCCTTGAGCTGAGTTCAGAAGCGTCAACTGTAAAAATCACACTCACACTGTCACTCTAATCAAACAAGCACGCAAAGTCATGCACAAAAAACTCCATAAGTCTGTAGTGTTAGGAAAATACACTTTTGTGTTTCCACAAGAAGCACAGAAAGTTTGAGAACAGCACCGCTCTGAAAAAGGTCCAAGAGGCCATAGTAAATGTGTTATGTTCTGCTTTGCACTTCAGTTCTCAGCATCCACTGTTAAAGATGCAATGCAATGCTTCAGGAAGGGTAACCGCCGATACAGCCTGGTGAGTGCACATGTCAAAGAAGGTATCAACTACAAGGATAAGTTTGTTGTTGTTCTGGTTTAAAAAAGCAGACACATCATGAGATTCTGCCTGTGAGAACAAGGGAGCATATTTCCTGCGGAGAGAGACCACCTGGGGATGTGTGCAATGGAAGAGGACATGTTGTTCATCCCGGACATCATCATCAGCCTCACAAAGGTCACAGTTTGGGGAAGAGCTGTGATTCCAAGTTGCTGTCTCATAGCGAAGGGTGTGAATGCGGAGTCTAAACCAAGCCACGCTGCGAATGACATCGTGGGGGAGGTCAAGGAACATGTATTTGGGGAGACTAAAAGGAGAATGCATAACCAAGGCTCTTTTAGTAGGAGGAGCGCACCACTGGTGATAGGTCAAGCGTTTACCGTTGCGCTCTCTAGGGTGTGTGTTGGAAAAAGGCTCCCAATATTGTAGATGCCTGGTCCTGAGATCTACAACAAAACGACTAAGATCACTGGGCTCACAACTCAGCAGCTTCTGTTTGAAAATATGGGAGTGTGCCAAACCATCCATGGCTGATAGAATATGGGAAGACCAACAATCATCAGATCTCGAGCTCAGCCGTATGTCAGCCTGCAAAATCTTTTTCATTGTGGAGCTGTTGCATCAGGTCAATGAGTTGTAAAGACGCATTGCTGCTCAGAACCAATTGAATTGCAAGGGCTCCAGACCACATTCCCGCATGATGCACCAAGAGGGAGTAGTGTCCCTGACCCCCAAAGTTCTTTTAAGCACTGTTAGTAGCCACTTCTGTATGGGATTGTCCATCTCTTTGCCCTGCCGAAGGTAAGGGGTAGCCCAGATCTGACTTGCATACATGCCAGCAGGGATTGCGTACGTCTTGAGGAGCCAAATCTGGGCGTGTAATCTGTTGGCAAGGTCGTGCTCCTGAACAAACTTTTTGACTCGGAAAGTACCAGCTGTGAATGGTCTCAACGCTGCATCGGCCGCAACATCCAGATTGATTGTTTTGTCACACACCATGCCGAGATTTGAAAGTATCTGTGTAGGGGAGCTGCGTATCATCAAAGTAAAGTGTGGGCAGATTATCAGACCTGGAATTGAAGCACATCACCTCAGATTTCAATGTGTTGACAGTCAGCGATTTCCTTTCAGCATGGGCTCTCAATCTCGAAGGTTACATAGCTGTACCTGCCTGCGGGGGCAGCTTAGCTGAAGCAAAACGTGCCTGCAACCAAACCAGTCCAAACTAAAAAGCAAAATGAGCTAGAAGCTCAGATACAGCATTTCAGGCAAGCAGACACGAACTTGGCCAATCCTAGGACATCATCCTGATTCATGAAGTCTCTAAGGCGTGATGCACTGCTTGGGGGTGCAGAGCTAAACAGATGCTGGAACTGAGTGCACAGTTCTGATCAATCCTGAGATGGGCAATCCAGGATAACATGCTCTTCGTCTTGTACAGTGTGCCAGTTGCATTTGTTGCAAATTCTAAGCTCGTATGGGCACCTATTTCCATGATGCCGTTGGGTTTCTACTTGAAGGCTGTGACCGGAAAGGTGTAAGCATGAAACACTGCGAAATAGTTTATGAGGAATATCTCGTCGTAGGTAGAGAGGTAGCAATGGCTTTTTGTTTCTCTTCTTTTCATCCCACCAGCCTGGTGTAGAGCCCAATGGAATGCCAAAGTGTGTGGCTACAAGGGCAGCTTAGCTGAAGCAAAAGGTGCCTGTAATCCCTATCCCAGCAGGAATGTGTGCTAGCCAGATATGGGCCACTCCTTACTTACGGCAGGGCGCAGAAATGGACAACCTGTTGTAGAAGTGGATCCTGAACGCCTTGCGTAATCTTCTTGGAGTGAAATCCACAACACCATTTTGGAGCATTTTACGAGAATGTGGCATTGAACCTTTTCAGTTCAATTGGTTTCGTGCCACTATGCGCTTCTACAACCCGCTTACAATAAGTTACAATGGGGTTTGACCTTCAGCCATGTAGTTTGGCTGCTCGGTCTGCTCAACTGTTCCAACTGCACAGAAAATATCCATGAGAGCGGAAATAAAAGGATAAGTCTCATTAGTTTGCTTCTGCAAGAAATGAATAGCATCCTCAGAGCTAGCTTGAGAATAGTAGAAAGTGCCTGAATCGTCCAGAAAAATTCTATGAGAAGAGGGTAAGTCAGAAAATAACTGTGCATAAGTCCTTCGAAGAGAACACACAGAAGCGCAAGAACAAAGGAACACCGCATGCTTTTCATCTTGGAGTCCTCCTTGTTCACACCTATCACAAGTTGATGTGTGTTCCTGCCAAAGTGATGTCTCAACTCTTAAAGTATGAGCATGTAAGCGAAAACGTGCTATGTTTCTTAGCGTGCGCTTGCCCAAATCGAGATGCAAATACCTGGGGACAGAAAAGGGCGCACCATGAACATACAAGGGTCTCAAAGGAAGTGCCATCCAGTGATGATACTTGGCTAATTTGTTCGTGTGTTCACCATGTTCTGCCAAGGCATCAGCATTCCACACACCTCGCAGCCTTTTTCTCATATCAACAACAAACTCCCTCATGGCTATAGGCTGCCCTGATCGAACACAATGAGTAAACACGTTGCACCTGTCCAAGCCTGTGCATGCAGCCAACACTTCTGAGGTCCAGCATTTACGGGAAAGACTGCTCATTTCAACATCTGCTTGCAGTACCTTACTGAGAGTAGTGCTGTTGCTGCACAGTAAAGCGTTGTAAAACCTAACTGCTGCGAAACCAATAGAACTGTAAAGGTTCATGCCCACACTCGCGCAGTACAGACCAATTAGGAGTGGTGCGCTTTACCCCAAGGATACGCTTCAATAAGCACAGATGTACAGTTTGCAAAGGACAGTCCATTTCAGCTCCTTCTTTCATAAACCTAGTGCCCCAAATCTGGCATGCATACATGCTAGCAGGGAGAGCATATGCTTTAGTCAGCCAGAGCATGGTATGCGGCCTGTCTGTCAGGCGGTGCTCAGATGCGAATTGCCTAATCCGTCTACAACCAGCTAGGAAAGGGGCACACATGTACTCAGCAGTGGCTTGCGGGTTGCGTTGTTTTGTGGACAGCATGCCTAAATATCTAAAAGAATCTGCACACGCCAAACGAGCTCCACCTAACGTGAAAACTGGCACATTATCGCCCTTTGAATTAAAGTGCACAATCTCAGACTTGGCAGTATTAACCACCAACCCTTTCCGCTGAGCATACGTATGTAGCCTATCTAACATCAGTTGGAGCTGATCAGGAAGGTTACTAGTGAGGCACAGATCGTCTGCATACAGCATGTGGGTGACTCGAACGTCCCTAGTGCCTGTAATAGCCCCTTGCACATGTTCTGCCAAGCAGTCCACGTCATTGATACACAAGGAGAACAACAAGGGGGAAAGCGGGCAGCCTTGCTTAACTCCAAAATAGGGGCGCACGCGGGCTTGCTTGCAGCCATCCACCAAGATATACTCATCATTAGCATACATGCTTTTAATGACAGCCAACAGGCACGCAGGCATACGAATGCGCTGCAGGTGAGTCCAAAGAGCTTCCCTAGGAATTGTATCGTATGCCTGCTTGAAATCAATAATCAAATAATAAATCAACTCGCTTACTAAGTGCAACAGTCTCCTTCTCAAAAAGGTTCTCCATGCTGATATCAGCCTTAGCTCCATGACTGATTCTTGTTGGACGTCCCACCTCTTATCTGCGCTGGATGGTTTGGCTCACTCGGATCTGATGAAACGTCAAATTATGGCTTGTGACCCTGTGAACCTCAGTCAATTTGTGGTGGACCTGAGATCTAGACACCTGGGCTACTGGAACCAATTCACAGCCCCTGATCCAAGAGTAAGCAACAGTAAGCGGCTGACTTACCATCAATGGTGCGCTCTCCCTGTCAGAAATGCACATGCCATCCACTTACCTTATACAATGCCTAAATACATGTACTTGGATCTTCCCCATCATGTCCTTCGCAACACTGCCAGATTCAGGCTGCGGGTACACGCTCTCCGAGTTGTACGGGCAACTTGGTACAATAGTACTTCTCCGTTCTGTGATATCTGTGATTCTGATGACGTACAAGATGAAAAACATGTGTTGTTCAAATGCTCCAATCCCCAGGTCTGCTCTCTCCATCAAAGGTATGCCTCACTTTTTGAGCACAACTTCTATTTCCTACACCTCCACGTCTCCCACAGGATGCCCTGTCTAGGCACCATTCACCACGTGAACTCCCAGGATATCATTTTTTTCTAAACCAGGATAACAACAAACTTCCTTTTTTTCTTCATGACCTCATGTGTATTTATGGACAGGCTAGCAGTCAAACGTCTTGACTGAGGCCTTTTTTCCCTTGTAACCCTTGTAACCCTTGAAAATGTGCCTGTAACCAAACCAAACCAAACCAAACCAAAAATGTGTAAAAGCCAATTGAAAGCCTTGAGCTGAGTTCAGAAGTGTCACCTGTAAAAAACACACACATTGTCACTCTTAATGAAACAAGCATGCAAAGTCAACATGCAAAAGAGCTGCTTCATCCAGGGCCAGGTCAATTCCATCACCTCGAAAGCTCCAGCGCTTTGTTATCATGGGAGAGTAGACAAAACAAATTTACCTAACTTACCCAAGAAAGAAAGAAAAAGAAAAGAAATACTCGGTAAGCAGCCTGAGTGAGACACTCCCCACATCAATTACAGATTTGCACGGGGGGACCTTCAGCCAGACTGTTCAGCTGATCGGCCCGTGACTGGCCCTCGCCAGTCAGCATAATGTCCATAAGCTCAGAAACAAACGAAAAAAGCTTGTTGTTGTGTTGCAAGAGGAAATCATAGATAGCTTGGGCACTTGCTTGTTGTAGATAAGGTTGCTCCATTGAAAAATCATCAAGGAAACAATTAAACAGGTAAGCATGCTTTCTCCTCAAAGCACAAAAATTTGCGTCTCTGCACACCAAAAGGGCATGAGCCTCATCTTGAACCTCGTCACAAGAACAGCGATCGCACAAAAGAGCGCTCCAAGGATCCCAAGCCGCTGTCTCCACCTTCAGTGTTTGTGCCCTGAGTCTGTCTCCAAGAATTCGGAGACCTCCTTGGTCACATCTATCACATTCAAATGTGTGCTCCTGCCACAGTGATGTCTCAATTTTCAGGGTATGAGCATGTAAACCAAAGCGTGCTACGTTTCTCAGCTTGTGCTTGCCTAAATCAAGATGCAAATACCTCAGGACAGAAAAGAATGTGCCATTGCCATCCAGTGATTATATTTAGTTTATTGTTCATGTGCTCACCGTGCCAAGGCATTAGTATTCCACACACCTCTCAGGCTTTTTTAAAAATCAACAACGAAATCCCTCATGACTATAGGCTGCCCAGACCAAACACAGTGAGTAAAAACGTTGCACCTGTCCAAGCCTGTGCATGCAGCCAAAACTTCTGAGGTCCAGCAGTTACGAGAAAGGCTGCTCATCCCGACATTTGCTCGCAGCACCTTGCTGAGTGTAGTACTGTTGCTGCGCAGTAAAGCATTGTAAAACCTAACTGCTGCACAGAACCAATAAAACTGTAATGGTTCATTACGAAATTCCCGCAGCACAGACCAGTTAGGAGTGGTTCACTTTACCCCAAGGGTACCATTCAGTAAGCACAGGTGCACAGTTTGCAGAGGACAGTCCAATTCAGCTCCTTCTTTCATAAATCTAGTGCCCCAGATTTGGCATGCATACATGCTAGCAGGGAGAGTATATGTTTTAGTTAGCCAGAGCATGGTATGCATCCTGTCCGACAGATGGTACTCAGGCAGGCATGCTACATGGTCAGCTGAGTTCCATACAGGTTCCATACGGGCATACTAAATGTCATCCAAAACGGGGTGACACCCTCGCAAGCCCTCTTGTCAACAACTTAAAAGGAATAACAGGAATTCAAAGACAATAGGCCCAGTTTCTCGCATCACATGAACCCTTCCTTTATCTTGGAGTTGAAATCACCATGGACTTAAACTGGAAGCGCCTAATTCAACGCATGACCTGTAACCTCAGAAATAAGCTTGATACCTGGACTCATCCTATGCTTCCCCATGTCAAACAGTTGACATTGTCCATGCAACCATAATCCCTAGCCTTGCCTATGCTTTTGCTGTCACTCCCTGCGCCCCAGCAGACCTTATCCCAAATTGGGGCACCATGATAGACAGGATTATCAAACATAAATACAAACTCTGGAACAGCACAGCAGCAGTGATCCGAGAAGATTCTGGAACCTTTGGACTAGGGTACACTTCAACTTGTGTGGAATACCATAGACACCTGGCTCTTGCACTCACATCCAGCCTAGAGGACGTTTGCCTCTCTTTCTGAGCACAACTTCTCTTTTCTACATTTTCATATCTCCCACAGGATGCCTTGTCTAGGTATCATTCACCATGTGAATGGCCAGGATATTAATAATTTCCTAAACCAGGATAACAGCAAACTTCCTTTTTTCCTTCATGATTTCATGTGCATTTATTAACAGGCTAGCAGTCAAACGTCTTGACTGAGGCTTTTACCCCTTGCCAGTTGATCAGCACCCACTCTAGTAAGCTCCACTCCGTAAAACATTCGAGATCTATTGATTGGTACAATATCGGTTCAATTGAAGAGGCGAGTGGTGGGTGGTTTGGAGGGGTTACGACTTTTGGGGACCATTCCAATTTTCTGGGCCACTTTCAGAGAGTTCTAAATACATCACCAAATTTCCTGGATCAAGACCTCTCTCTTAGCACCATTTTTGTGCAAGTTGGATGAAAGGGGGGTGTCTGTTTACATGACTAGGAGTCAGTGTCATGCGCGCAAGGGTGTGGGCAGCTGCAGCAGATGGCAAAGAGGCAAAGGCGCAGCAAGTCAAACTTGCCAGATTAGTGACAGTTTGTCACTTTATTAAATATAAAGACGGGAAGGCAGTTTGTGGACTGGGAGCTTCCTGTAGGTGCCTAGCAGGACATGCTTTTATGGGCGTCTCGTGATACCTTGTCTTGCCCCACAAGTCTGCTCCAGCTCTTTTTCTGGCTGCAGTATGTATGCAGATGGATAGGGATTTCAAAAAGGAGCATGTTGGCAACCTTTTGTATGGATTGGGGCACTGGAAGGGAGGTTTTAGGGGTGGGTTGTGGGTCCAGGAGCTCCCACCCAAATTTCGGCACGACGTCCGCTACTTTCTTTCTGACCCTCTTGCTGGAAGCTTGGATTACTTTGCTGCAACTTTGCCTTCACCCGTGTTCGCATCGCATGGACTCCACATGCTTTCAGGGCACAATCGGACCTACATGCACACCAGTGGGCTCCGCTCCACAGCTTTCGAGCTTGGAGTTCCGAAATGTGATTTTTGATTAAGGATTGACGTGGCTGCAACACATATGTCATCAATATGTGCCACTTATTAAAAACTTAACAATTTAACTTACTTTCCTTGAGCTCAAGCACCTGTGGGTATGGCTTGTAACGTGAGTGTGGCCCTTTTTTGAGCTCACCTAGCATTGTCGTCCACCCCCTTCTTCCCATCCACTCACGTCCTACCCTTTCTTGTACATGGCGATTTGCAGCCTTTCGTCTGTTGGGCTTGCCCGCCTCAGGTATGGTTTGACATTGAAGCAAAACATGTGGATGTGGCACTTTTGACACTCATTTGCTCCATTGTTCCCTTGTGTTTGCCTGCAGGAGACAGTGTGAGTATTAAATGTCCGCAAACCTCATGGAATGGAGGGATACTGTAGCATTCTCGAGAGCTTGGTTCCAGCTGTCAACATGGATAGGATTGACAAACCCAAAGCATTCCAAAGCCAATGCAATGCAATTGCAGAGTACTTGCTGTACTGTTGACTGGTTTGGTATGCTTCCATCTGAAGCGCCTTCCTCCAGCCTTCAGGCTACAGCTCACCTTCATCCAGCCTTCACGCTGGCATGCCAGCTGTACTGCAAGTCCTTCACTTTGCACACTTTGTGTTTGCCGCTCTCCCTTGCAGCATCTTCATAGAGTCATGTGGAAAGTTCTCCAAAGTTGCGTACCCTGGTAAGTCCATGTTATCAGAGTGATCTATCAGGAGGTTATGAGGGGACAGTCTCCTCATGACCATCTCACACACACACACACACACACACACACACACACACACACACACACACACAGAAAATCAAAATCAGGTCAGCACTAAACTCGAAAGGTCATGCATAAATCTGCTGCCTTTCTGCGCTTACAGGATGCAACTGCGTCATCCCATGCTGTGGCCAGGTTAGTAAGCGGGGAGGCATGTGCAGTAGGAGATGCATCTGCACTTTTGCAGTGATGGTCTTGTCCCACCTAATCATCAAGTAGTCCAGCAAGGGAATTTGATAGATAGCAGCACAGAAAGCCGGCAGTCCAAGTGCTACATTGGGCCTCTTCTGTTTGCCTGCGCATGCAGCTGGGTGGGATAGCAACTTGGCACCTGTGGCAACTTTTTGGTGACGTGTTTGGGTGGGACATGCCACTTTGTGTGCAGGCTGCTGCTGGCTCTCTGAGCCTCCGTGTGCAACAGCTAGATGTGAGATGTGAGTCAAAAACAAAGTAAGTGCACCATGACAGCTTTTAGGTCTGCAGAATGCACTTTCTGCATTGAAAATGCCTCCTTGCGACGATGACTTCTGTGTGGCATGCCACCCAGCTACTTGAACCTACTGAGTGCTTGCTTTTAGAGTGTTGCCAAGCTTTGTTCCGCTTGCCCTGGCCCTAACAGCACCTCCTGCCTGGCGTCTGCAGGGACAATGTCTTCGTTAATGTGAGTTCCCCAAACTGCTGAACAACCAGATGAGGAGAGGAAGGAGAAGCTGTTGGGAAGGCCTTTTTTGCTTGGTGTTTGCCCATGTTGGAGTGGTACAGCTGATACAGCATCGCACACCTGCGACAAAGCTCCTAGTGTGCACAGTGTTTGCCCATGTCAGAGTGGTCAAACTAATATGGCATCAGATGAGGCACATGTGCACCTGCAACATTTGCTCACACCTAACACCTTTTCTCACTTGGAACTCTGATTCTCTGACGTTCACCCTAAACTCAGGTTGTTGTGAGCGTGCAGTACCAAGTACAGAAAGAGGCAAGTACAAGAAAGGTCACTTGCTGGTCCATCATCTTTCCCTTTGCCACTTCTGCATTTGGGAAGCATGAAGCTATGCAACCAATCTAGGCGTGCATGCTTGTCAAGCAAACTTTAGATGTTGCTGCCACTCATATTTGCATGACTAAACATTTTCATATTTTGACTTTTAGGTACTTAAACACTTGCCCCATTGTGGATTGTGCAGGCGCATGCACTGGTTCAGCATTTCGTACCAAGCAAAAGTGAAAGGCATTTGTGTCATTGAAGCAAAAGTGAAGGGTGTTTGTGTCATTGGAGATGGGCTTGAACTGATTTGGCCAGGGTTTGATTGGAAGAACTGTGCCTTGTCCTTTCCCAGCATCCCTCACCTGTTTTCCTGCGTGCTGTTCATTGGTGTCATTGGAGATGCACTTCAACGGATTTGGCCAGGGTTTGAAAGGGTGTAGGATGATTGAAAGAACTGGCCCTTGCCCTTCCGCAGCACCCCTCGCTTGTTTTTTGATTTCAAGTGCATTTGCCTCCCTACCAACATCCTTGTTCACGGTGGCATTGTCCGTCATAAGGCACAAAAATGAATAATGGCAAATGGAGAATGTTCCAAAACAAACCTAAATGTACCTGTAGAACCTCTGGGATGCCCAGTACAAGCTCACCGACAGCAGGCAACAAATTTCCAGCTACATCTTCGATGTCGTCCGTGCCACAGTCCCGGTAATTGCAGCTCTTGCTCAGTGTTGGCCGACTCTGGCTGTCATGTTAATAATCAAAATGCATGCACTGTCATATCTCCAGGCAAATGTATACTGTTTCAGCTGGTTCAGGTGTATGCTTAGGATCAACAAAGCCAATGGTATGTATGTGCACCGGTAAACGCTGCCATGATAATGCCTAAAACTGGCCTACCTTGCTTTTGCACCCTCTTAGACACAAATGTGCATTTTGATTACACATGTGCATATGCTCATTATCCTGTGCGCAAGCTGGGTATGCATGTGTGCAGGTACATGCTGCGGTGAGAATGCATGGGCCTGGCCTTCTTTGCATTTGTACCCTTTGAAGATGTCAGCTTTTACTTGAACTTGCATCACATCTGAAATGGGCATGCTTGTGAAAATGTGTTCTGTTCCAAGAGACGTGCTTCACCTTTGTCCGCTTGCTCACAAGCATAAATTGGTTGTTGAACAGAAAATGAACTTGGACGACGTTTTTTTGGAGAAGGAGCAGATTGCGTCTGACATCAAAGAGCAGCTCACAAAATCGATGTCAAGCTATGGCTACCTCATCATCCGTGAGTACCTTCTTTGTGTCCTTCATTCTGGAAGGGTGCTATTTTCAATTTTTCTGCAGAATGTCAGTTTTCCACACACCAGCCCAAGGGTCAAGGACAGCTGTCCTTGCTAGCCAAGTGTGTCATTATTCTGTCGGATTAACGCTCTGCGCTCCTTACACTGTCCTTGCATGTACCCTGGGAAGTCAATCAGGTAGCTGATATTTTGCTCTAAAAGGGTTGCTGAGAGGTTGGCTTGAGGAGAGGCAGGTGGATGGGGATTTCATTGGAAATTGCTGATTCAGGGGGCTGATTTGCTTGTGAGTAGGCGGCCTTAAGTGAAGCCTCACTGTCATCAATACATACAGTTGAGATGCAGGGCAGCATTTTTGGGGCAAGCCCCCTGGGGCGTATTCCCCCTGAGTTCAAATGGCTCGACATCAACACTGAAAGAAAGAAGCTTTGAGCCACCCGTGCCACCTCACGCCATAGGCAAGCTGCCCTCGGATGTTCGGTCGAGCCTGTCTTGCCGAGCTGAGGCTGAACCCCTTGCTGAGGATCAATTTGTGCAAACTTTGATTTTATTTCGTGTCTCTTCAAATCAAGACGTTTGTCAGGTTTGCAGGCATGCTTGCTAACACCATTGAATTGCAATCCCAGTTGTAACTTGACTGAGTGCAAGCACGCCCTCCCATCTGCCAGGACTGTGCAGGCAATCCCAGAGTAACTTGCTCCCTTGCTTGAAACCTGAATGGCGGTGATACGCTCCGGTGTATTTAGAGGGTAGAGGTTGTAGGGTTGATACCACACCGTGTGCATCTGGGGGAAAACATGCACCACAAGGGCTCAAGCTTGAAGTGACTGTTTTTGGGGGGGGGGCGGGCGTTTTTTTGGGACAACCTGGGACAATCTTTGTCCTACAGACCAAGAGTCTGGTCAAGATATTCAAAAGATCACTCATATCCTGGCCCAGGACATCAAGGCATTGTCTGATTGTCTTGAGACTCTTAACAGCCGCTGCATCAGAGTGCAACGAGGCGGCTGTCTAGAAAATACGTGCTTTCACACCCACTCACTTGCTTGTGAGCGCACCTTCTCTGGCGCTTACTTTGGGCAGCATGCGTGCTCAAGACTTGAGCTTGACAAGCTTAATCGTCACATGGGGCTGAGAGGCAGGGTTGTTCCCACTTTCTCTGCTACACCAGCTAGATCAACCCCGCAGCCGGACCAAATCCATTTAAGGGCACAGCATGGCTAGATGTGGCGCCTCAGCGCTCTCTGCATGGTTTCTGTCCCTGAAGGGTGCAGTGGGCAGCCAGTTCAGGCAATTGCAGTGGTGCCCATGGGCAGATTACAGTCAGCAGGTTACAGGAGCAAAAGGCTTGCAGTCAAAACGGCTGACTGCTAGCGTGCAAGTGCAGTGGGACCCAGTGGTAGCAACAGTGCACAGAGTGTGGCCAAGAATGTCCCAGAAATTTGAAATCCAAGGGCCAAAAGCAGATGCCAGTTCTCACCCTTGCTTTGCCATGCATGCATGCACCCCCCCCAAACCCGCCCGACACAGTTCCCCTGATGTGTGCTGAAGTGCAGCTCTTCTCAGATCAAACCTAATAGGGCCTCATCATTACTGGGGATTGGAGCTATTGCAAGCCACCAGCGCAACATGGCCACAAGCCCCAAAAAGCAAAGCATTAGCTTGTTCGGCATGGTCTGGGCATGCAAAGGCTCCCTGAGAGCCTTTCATTTAGGTGCCTTTAATGCAGTTGGCTTCAGCCACGAGTGTGACTGCAATGCTTTGGCGCTGCGTCTGCCACGCGCCCTGACACTGCGCTCTGATTTGGTGTTGCAACTGCCATGCCCGCTCTGATACTGCGCTCTGATTTGGTGTTGCAACTGCCATGCCCGCTCTAATACTGCGCTCTGATTTGGTGTTGCAACTGCCATGCCCGCTCTGATACTGCGCTCTGATTTGGTGTTGCAACTGCCATGCCCGCTCTGATACTGCGCTCTGATTTGGTGTTGCAACTGCCATGCCCGCTCTAATACTGCGCTCTGATTTGGTGTTGCAACTGCCATGCCCGCTCTGATACTGCGCTCTGATTTGGTGTTGCAACTGCCATGCCCGCTCTGATACTGCGCTCTGATTTGGTGTTGCAACTGCCATGCCCGCTCTGATACTGCGCTCTGATTTGGTGTTGCAACTGCCATGCCCGCTCTGATACTGCGCTCTGATTTGGTGTTGCAACTGCCATGCCCGCTCTGATACTGCGCTCTGATTTGGTGTTGCAACTGCCATGCCCGCTCTGATACTGCGCTCTGATTTGGTGTTGCAACTGCCATGCCCGCTCTGATACTGCGCTCTGATTTGGTGTTGCAACTGCCATGCCCGCTCTGATACTGCGCCCTGATTTGGTGTTGCAACTGTCGTGCGCCCTGACACTGCGCATGCTTTGTTGCATGCAGAAATACATACTACATGGAAAGAGGACGTAACCAAGCTTGAGGACCTGGTGTGATTAACGAAGTGCGTTCCTTTGGTGCCATGCAGATGCTCTGGTCAACGACATTGAGCCAGCGCACAGAGTGAAGGTAAGCATTGAGGCATGTTTTGTGGCAATGCGCCTGTGCTGGTGTATTGCAGGTCACAGTGTGTACAGGGTTTTCAAGGTTGCAGGTTACAGAGGCAAAAGGCCTTCAATCAAAAAGTCTGTGGTGTATTGCAGGTCACAGTGTGTACAGGGTTTTCAAGGTTGCAGAGGCACAAGGCCTTCAATCAAAGAGTCTGTGGTGTATTGCAGGTCACAGTGTGTACAGGGTTTTCAAGGTTGCAGGTTACAGAGGCAAAAGGCCTTCAATCAAAAAGTCTGACTGCAAGCCTATGCCTGGGCCTGGGCCGGTCCTATTTCTTTGCTGCAGCAAAAAGGCTGAGGAGCAATGGGCTCATCGAGAATAGATTTAGTAACAAATTGATGCATTGAAGTTTGAAAATGAACTTGCAACAGATGGAATTGACCCTTGGGATCCGCTTTTTAAACTGCATCCCTTATAGCTGTCTTATCACGTTTAGTCTGTGCACTATTGCCTTGCCATTTCTCGTCTATAGGAAGCAATGAACGAGATCAACGCTGCCCGAAGGATGCGCATTGCAGCGGTGGAGAAAGCGGAAGCTGAGAAGGTAGGGATAAGGAAGAAGTGCAGAAGCTGAAAAGCTAAGGATAAGGAGGAACTGCAGAAGCTGAGAAGGTAGGGATAAGAAGGAGCTGCAGAAGCTGAGAAGGTAGGGGTGGGAAGGACCTGTGCTTGTTCACCTGGCTTGTGACTTGCTACTCCTGGCATGCCATCAAGGGTCATCTGTGAGGCAATATGTTGACTTGAGTTCTGCATGAGTAGTAGTATCTGCTCATGACTTACTACTGATGAAGCCCAGGGTGAAGGTGCCGCTGGTGAAGCCCATTGAGATCCGTGTGGGTTGTGTCTGCTTGTGACTTGCCACTGGTGGAGTTCAGGGTCAAGGCGCGACTGATGGACAGATTTTTGCTCATGGTTTGTCACTGACGAAGTCCAGGGTTGCCTGCCTGCCTGCAAATCAACTGTGAACAAGCTGGGCCTCACGTCAGCATTCAAGAATGCATGCCCATCTTCACATGGTCTGCTTTGCTGCTGACAACTTTCATGCTTCAGGTCGCCATCGTGAAGGCTGCTGAGGCAGAGGCAGAAGCCAAGTATCTGCAGGGCCAGGTGAGGCAGAAATGCAGAGAAGATCACTGAAGCATATGGGACCAGGTGAGGCAGAAGTGCAGAGAAGATCACTGAAGCATATGGGACCAGGTGAGGCAGAAGTGCAGAGAAGATCACTGAAGCATATGGGACCAGGTGAGGCAGAAGTGCAGAGAAGATCACTGAAGCAGAAGGGCCCAGGTGAGGCAGAAGTGCAGAGAAGATCACTGAAGCAGAAGGGCCCAGGTGAGGCAGAATTGCAGAGAAGATCACTGAAGCAGAAGGCTTCTGTAGTCAAAGCGCTCAATTGCAAGCGCTACTATGAAAAAGGAGAAAAGGAGAAAGTCCATGAAGGGAAGAAACTAGAGGAGTGATGAGAGCCTGCTGGCACAGCAGCTTGTTCTTCCTCATGATGGACTGGCTTGCTGATTGGTGCAGCATTGATTGCTGACATCAGAGGAGTGACCCCCTGCTGGCGCAGTGGATGATCACGCATTTGCTGCGGAGGAGGGGGCACCCTATGCTGTCAAGGTAGAGCTCTTGGATGACAGTGTGAAGGACTGCATGCCTCTTTGCCGCTCGTCCTTTGTGCATCTGGGGTCAAGGCCAAGCCACACCTGTACCTCTCAAATTGCTTGACTCTGCTAGTCAATAGTTTTCCTGAATGAGTTAAGTGCAAATAGGGGTGCGGAACAAACAGACAGGGTAACGCATCTCATTTGCAGAGGCACTAGAGTTTACAAGAAGCTGTAGTGCTTATTGAGTCCATGCACTGGGAAGAATATCCTTGGAGTTGCATGCTGACTCGTAGAACCAACTTTGGGGTCAAGCACGACCTTGCCTTATGCTTTCCAGACCTCTCTGCTTTTGGCAGCAGCTTGCAGAGTGTTTGGTGTTGTTAGATTAAAGCGCACATACCACAGGCGTGTACGTGGAAAACGGGGGATGTATGCAAGAGGTGTTTTGGAGAGAAACTTCGCTTGGCTTGAAATGGAGCACAGGTTACTCAACAGTGAGCACTTGTGTGGCTTTTCCCTCTACTTTTCCCTCACCTCCACCAATCTCCGTTCTCTTGCTCTTATTTCAGTGCTATCTTTTCCCTTGTCAGTAGGTGAGGTGGCGCTTGGCAGCGATGCATATGCACCAGAGAGGTTTGATTCCTCATTCAAAGATTACTTTGCCAGAAATGTGTCTCAAGTCTGAGGCCCTGACAGGCCCAGCCTGCCAGGAGGGTGCAGAAGAGGAATGCTGTACGCTTTTCTTTTGGAGGGTGCATCCCATCATGCTTTTCTTGGCTGTGCTATGTGCACAGGAAAGGAATACCATCATGCTCCCTTTTACTGTGCTATGCATGCCTGCCGGCCTCCTCTTTGCCTGAGGTTGAAAATCTTTGCAGTGGCCTTTGTCCAATTCTCGCTGCTGTTTGCATGGCTGTTCACAACTGTTCACCCAGCACAAGCCTTTTGCTTATAGCACGCAATCCCGGCAGCCATAGCAAGCAATTGCAGCTTTGACACAGGCAGCGAACCTCGCAGTGGCTGCATTCTGCCATGCGCGGCCCATCTGCTCCCGCCGCTTTGCTGAACGTGTCCAGCTGTGTGGCAGTATGGTTGATACTTTTGAAGGTGCAATTAGAGCTACCCAAGGGAACTCAAAGAACCGGTACACAATTTCCCCTTGTCAAACGTGCAACATATGGGAGATGATGATAACAAAAGGAGACCTTGAAGGGGTAAATAGGGCTGCCCGAGGGCTCTCATAGGGCTACGCCATTCGCACAGGAGCTTCGACACATTCCCATGCAGTCAACACCAAGCAGTCTTCCGGCTTCCTGTTGATCCAAGAACTTATTAGTGCCTGTCCTACAGTCACAAGATGGCACGTCAAACGGAAATGAGAGCAACCACTGGCATGCACTCATATTCTAAAAGCATCATTAAATTGCCGACATTCCCAGGGTATTGCACGCCAGCGCGCGGCATTGGTGGCTGGGCTGCGCGAGAGCGTGAAGGATTTCACAGCCAACCAGAGTGATGTGTCATCCAAGGACGGTGCGTCTGCCAATACCTTAAATTATCCAGACCCAAAAGAACATTGCACCATCCTGCCAGCCTTGAGCCTCCTGTGTCATCTGGTCTGGTCTGGATTGCTGCGACTGCATCCAAGAGCTGTGGGCATCCTTTGTGTGGAGGGTTTCTAGATATCCAAAGCGCTGCTTGTATTGCTGCTCCCTTGTATTCGTTTCGTTTTCAAATTGAGTAGTGATCAGCAAGAACTTTGCTCTGAGCAGACTCCACATCTACAAGGACGACCAGCATGCTATTATTCTGGAAAAGTGCATTGCATTCTCTGACCCTACCTCCACTTTTTTCCTCCTTCACTGTTTTGCAGTCCTGGAGCTGATGCTGGTGACTCAGGTGCGGCAGGGTTTGGGAATGCCATGTTGTTTCTGCTAAGGATTCCAGCTAGACAAAGTATCGTGCACTCCTTCCTTCTTTATGTATCACTAAGTTTTGATTGGACCAAGCACATGGCATAGCAATCATTTAACTGGATGGCTATAAGCGCAATGGCAGTCATACAATGCGAACGCTGTGCATTTCTTGTTCAAGCTGAAGCCATAGTTTGGCAGCTTTTGTTGCTCTTCTGTGCATGCAGTACTTTGATATGCTCAAGGACGTGGGCACCAGCAACCGCGCCTCCACGATCTTCCTGCCCCACTCCCCTGCTGGCATGACAGATGCGGCAGGCCAGATCAGGTAAGCTGTTGATCTTGTACAACCTAGGTTGTAGGAGGGCCATGACAATGCAAAATAATTAATGGTTCTACGCCGTTGTTGAGCCCTATCATCATGCGCCTGTCGACATCAAAACCTGTACTTATTCTCGTGATGCAAGCTGCTGCTGCATCCCAACCTTGCTCTTCAGCTCCCTCACTTCCATGTTCTTTGAATCTTGCAAATTCCTCCTGGATTGATGTCTGTGTTACTCTATGCAGGAATGCCTTCCTCCAGGGCTCAGTGGGCAGTGAGAAGATTCATGCCGCATAGGCTTGTAGGCAAAATTAAACATTGCATCCATACATTAAGGTGTGCAATTGTTCCTCCTGCACCTTTGTCATGCACGCTGATCATCATCTTCATCTGAACAGGTGAACTCTTTACCCTGTTGAAACTTTCAAATTTGTTGTTCTTGGCAGTCATTATCCTCATGCGCAAAAAGTGAAATGTTGTGCGTATAGCTGTATTTAGGGACAAATCGTTCTGAAGTATTGGCCTAATGCAAGATTGCTGAACACATGGCAGGAAAGCCTTGTTCTTTACCCTCTCGCTTTGTTTTATTTTAAGGTTTAAAATCCATGATCTCTCAATTTAAGAGGAATCAATGTTGTGGGTGTTTTCAGTTTGCTTTTTATTTGTGGGAAGAAAGAATTGTCAAACTCAAAGAAGGTGGTGATGTCTCCAATTTTACTAGATGATGATTCTTTTACCAAAGGGGCTTGTTCGTCAGATCCTCTGTATTTGCATTTGTTGAGACGCTAAAATTCGTGCATGCTACGCCCATGCCTACTGTGTATGTGATGCCTGGCGTTTTATTTGCAGTGTTTCTTGCTGTTGTGGATTGTGATGTGGATTGTACTAAGGCTTTCTTACAACGACTGCAATGACAGGAAGGCCCTCAGGCCAGTTGCCTGTCTGCTTCATGAAAGTCCTGGATCCACCATTCACCCCCACTAATGCCCTGCCAGGGCCCCTGCCTAGGTAAAAAAAAGTGGGTTTTCATGCACTACACTGCGAACCTCTGGCAGATGTCACAAATTGAATCGCATGGCTCCCAAGAAAGAAATAAGAACATGTATGTTGGCAGGGAAGACCCTTTCTTCATTAATTAAGGTTGAAACAAAATTGTAACGATCGGTTACCACCGATCAGACATTGCAAACGTCTCCTGGACATGTGTGTAATCAGATGGGATGATTCCTGACTACCGTCAGATATTTGACTTTCAGCCAGGTAGTTTGGCTGCTCAAGTTACAAGTTACAATGGGGTTTGACCTTCAGCCAGGTAGTTTGGCTGCTCGGTCTGCTCAACTGTTCCAACTGCACAAAAAATTCCCATGAGGAAATAAAACGATAAGTCTCATTAGTTTGCTTCTGCAAGAAATGAATAGCATCCTCAGAGCTAGCTTGAGAATAGTAGAAAGTGCCTGTTCCGTCCAGAAAAATTATATGAGAAGAGGGGAAGTCAGAAAATAACTGTGCATAAGTCCTTCAAAGAGGGAAGGGAAGGGTTAGGGAAGGGAAGGGTTACATAGCTGTACCTGCCTGTGGGGGCAGCTTAGCTGAAGCAAAACGTGCCTGCAACCAAACCAGTCCAAACTAAAAAGCAAAATGAGCAAGAAGCTCGGTCACAGCATTTCAGGCAAGCAGACACGAACTTGGCTAATCCTAGGACATCATCCTGATGCATAAAGTCTCTAAGGCGTGATGCACTGCTTGGGGGTGCAGAGCTAAACAGATGCTGGAACTGAGTGCGCAGTTCTGTTAAATCCTGAGATGGGCAATCCAGGATAACATGCTCTTCGTCTTGTACAGTGTGCCAGTCGCATTTGTTGCAAATTCTAAGCTCGTATGGGCACCTATTTCCATGATCCTTTGAAGAAAACACACAGAAGCGCAAGAACAAGGGAACACTGCATGCTTTTCATCGCATGAACAATGAACAAAGGAACACCAACAGTGTACCAACACCAACACCATTACACCAACCAACAACCAGGAACACCAAACCAACACCAAAAGGAACACCAACACCAACAAGGAACACCAACAGTGAGCAATGAGCCAAGGAACACTAACAATGAACAAAGGAACACCGCATGCTTTTCAGCGCAAGAACAAAGGAACACCGCATGCTTTTCATAGTTTGGCTGCTCAGCTTGCTGGACTGTTCCAGACAGAAAACAAAATAGAAAAACCTCTTAGGCAGAGGATTTCTCAGCACCAGCCAAGCAGAGCTTTCCATGGCTTCAGACATAACAATAAGTTTCATATAATTATATAATAATAATAATAATAAGTTTCATTAAGTTGCTTCTGCGAAAAATGGAAGACATCCTAAGAACTAGCTTCAGGATAGTGAAAATGTCTGATTAATTCAGCATAGTTATGTGAAAGGATAAAGGATAGTGGAGGATAGTGCCACGCGACGCCACTGTGCACCCACCAGCACTTTGCATCAAATACTTGGAAAAAGAAATTTCAATCATTGCCTTGACACCCACAGCTGTTCACTCATGTGCCCTCAGGCAAGGGCAGCCTTCCTGCCAATTATGAAAAGATGTCTACACTTAAGATCAAAGACTGGACAGAACTTGCCTACACAGATGGCAGTGTGATTAAGAAAAGAAAAGTCTACGCGAGCCAAAGGCCGTGTGCATTAAGGGAAGGTCCCTTAACTAGCAGGCTAGCAAGGGCCTCACCAAGGGTCCCTCAAAACTACACTAGCTACAGCTAGCCTAGGAGAGGGAAGAGACAGAACTAATGAGGATTGGGCGGGTTGTCAGCAGTGCCCCGAGATGTCCAGACTCTCCTTGTCCTGGTATCCAACTCCGCGTGCCCAGTGACCCCTCCCCTGAAGCCCCCTGTGAGCAAAGAGCATGTCTGGTGTTAATGATAGTGGTTAATCTCTGCAGGGCATGGCAGCTCAACTTCAAGTTGAAAGCTGGGGACTTAGCTTTATAGTTGGTTAGGCCTAACTTGACAAGAGGTTTGATCGTGTACTCATTGTAAATAGTGCCCGCCACGCCAATCAGGATGATGTGTAGAGTCACTTTGTTGTTCCTGTTTGGATTCCTTGAGCTGCGGGTTTGAAGTCTGGTTATAGTGTGAGCATGCTGAGTTGCTGCAGTTTCTAAAGTGATGAAAGGGTTGGTGTCTGGACAAAATTTCAGTTCAACAAGGTGAATGTCTCTGTCTTGAGGAGGGATCTTAGAAGGATCAAGGTGAGCTTGTCTGCCTGGGATAGATCCCACAAAGATAACATCAGGGTGGCTCTGGTGCCGGGCAGAGGAGCCAGTACCATTAGGAAAAACCCAGTCTGGAATGGCTCGTGAGATGTTTTCTGGGACTTGTATCCCCTGGTCCAAGAGTCTCTCATTACGGCAGGCATCCATACCAATAAGGGATGACCCAAACCTTCCTTTGCTAAGGGCTTTAACACAGAAGCTAAGGCCAACATGGTGTCTGTTGGTGTGCATACCACTCATAGTTGGATTTGGACATCTGAGGACAACATGACTAATGGTGTCCATATCATCACACAGCGGGCATCTTCCATCGGTGGAAGACCTATTGAATCTGTTGGCATGCTTTTGTGTGTAGATTGTCCCTGTGCGGTATTAGATTATTTTTTACTTGTTGTTTGAGGGTAATCTTTGGAGTAGACCAGAAGGAGTTGCATCAACAGAGCAGAACTTGCAGGTATTCTTGTGGCATTCCAACAAGGGCAAATTGACATTGCCTCCGAGGCATCAGAGTCTGATAGTGCATCCTGCCTCTCCCAGATTTCTAAACAAACCCTTAATCCGATGCGCATGAGGAAACACCTACATGCAGAGCTCATTCATGCTATATCAACCATGTTAGAGCACTCCCCACACCCTATCCATCTCTACAAAGTCAAAGCCCACTCTGGCATTATTGGTAATGAGGGAGCTGACGCTTGCGCATGCACTGCAGCACTCACGGACACCACGTGCATTGCACTTCCAGATGCCAAAGATCCATTCCACAATAACTACTGGCTCTCATTGAAGACCTCTCGCGCACAAAATGGTGGCAGGCACCGCTCCCACGCTTCCCCAACCCACTACCTCAGCAACCTGACCGATAAACTTGAATTGCACATGCACAAACGGCACAAGCTTGGCTCTGCTGACATCTCTGAATACCATTACAGTAGCTGGCAGAGGCTCAACCATGCCATACAACCCACTTCAAGTGGGAAGTTCCCCGATCACCACTGCCAGTTATAGAAGCTCACAACCCGACCTGTCAACTTGCTAACAAGGAAATCAGCAACTCCTTCTGGTCTACTCCTGAGATTACTCTGAAACAACAGATAAATGTAGTCAAATACCGCACAGGGACAATCTACACACAAAAGCATGCCATTAGATTCAATAGGTCTTCCGCCTATAGAAGATGCCCGCTGTGTGATGATATGGACAGCATTAATCATGTTGTCCTCAGATGTCCAAATCCGACTATGAGTGGTATGCGCACCAACAGACACCATGTTGGCCTTAGCTTCTGTGTTAAAGCCCTCAGCAAAGGCAGGTTTAACTCATCCCTTATTGGTATGGATGCCTGCCGTACTCCTGGATCAGGGGATACAAGTCCCAGAAAACATCTCACGAGCCATTCCAGACTGGTTTTTTCCTAATGGTACTGGCTCCTCTGCTTGGCACCAGAGCCGCTCTGATGTTACCTTCGTAATATCTATCCCAGGCAGACAAGCTCACCTTGATCCTTCTCAGATCCCTCCTCAAGAGACATTCACCTTGTTGGACTAAAATTCTGAACTGACACCAACCCCTCCGTTACTTTGGAAACTGCAACTGCCCAGCATGCCCACACACTAACCAGACTTAAAACCCGCAGCTCAAGAAATCTAAACAGGAATAACAAAGTGACTCTACATATCATCCTGATTGGTGTGGCTGGCACCATTTACAATGAGTACAGAATCAAACCTCTTGTCAAGTTAGGCCTAACCAAGTATAAAGCTAAGTCCCCAGCTTTCAAGTTGAGCTGCCATGCCCTGCAGAGATTAACCACTACCATTAACACCAGACATGCTCTTTGCTCACAGGGGGCTTCAGGGGGGGGGGTCACTGGGCACGCGGAGTTGGATACCAGGAGAAGGAGAGTCTGAGCATCTCGGGGCACTGCTGACAACCCGTCCAATCCTCATTAGTTCTGTCTCTTCCCTCTCCTAGGCTAGCTGTAGCTAGTGTAGTTTTGAGGGACCTCTGGTGAGGCCCTTGCTAGCTTGCTAGTTAAGGGGCCTTCCCTTAATGCACGCGGCCTGTGGCCTGCGAAGACTTTTCTTTCTTATCTTTCTTTGCTTGTGCGCCCGCCAGTTGATCATTATCCATTCAAGTAAGCTCCACCTCATGAAACATGAGGAGAACGTGTTCAATGATACATAATAAACCTCATTTATTAAGCCTTTCCCTGCATAAACCACCTCCCCACGAACTCTCCTCCCTCATAACCTTGGAATCAATGGGATCCATGAACTTACATCCCCGTGCAAGATCCATATCATCACAGTAGCTCAGCTCCAAGCTAAACACTCCAGGTTAGCGCCAGATGTAAAATAGCACTCAACAGACCAGCAGCTCTTGTCAACCCCCCCCCTTAATCGAGTAGCTTCTCCATCCAAAGAATTACAAAAACACTGAAGCAAACATGCTTGCATCTGTTGATCAACAACACACATGTAAGTGGCTTTATGAATACTAACTGAAATGGAATACCAGATTCCTCAATTGATACTTTTCCTAAGCACACTGGGCGCCGCCTCTGTCGTGACCATGCCACCCTGTCTACCAAAAAAGAAAAACTACGGAGGCAGTGAGAATGCCCCCTACATCAATCAAGGATAAGGAGACACATTGGCTCAAAGAGCCGTGAGTCTCCCTCACCAGAGGGCAAGGGGGAAGCTAGTGTGGGTCTGGTGGGTCTCTGGCAGCACGCGGCCCCAGGGCATTAGAATTATAATGAGTGTTTTTGTTTTCAATGGCACGCCTGGTAGAGGTATGTACGCATATTGCACAGAGTGGGCGTGGGGCTTTCGTGCAAGTTTGGTAGACCTTTGCAGGTCAATCCCTTAGTATTATAACTGATCCAGGGTATGGGCAGTATAGAAAAAGAAAAGAAAAATATGCGCCAGCCAGAATGCTATCCAAAGGTTAACGACTGTTATTAACACCAGACATGCATTTCATTTTCAGGGGACATCTGGGAGGGGGGTTGCTGGGTGCGTGGCGGTGGAGGGCAGGAGAAAAAGAGTCTGAGCGTCCAGGAGCATGGCGGGCAACCCTCCAGATCCCCATTAGCTATATTTCTGGCCTTCTCCTAGGTTAGCTGTGTCTAACTTATGTTTGGGGGCTCTTTGGTGAGACCCTTGCTAGCTTGCTAGTTAGGTGACCTTTCCTAAATGCATGCAGCTGTACCTGGTTGTGAGTAATCCTCTCTTTTCTTTGCGACCACCCTAGTTGATATGCCCTGCATGTTACAAGAATGCAAACCAGCTGCGGCAGCCACATAAAACAGGCCAAATTTGACAAATTTTGGAATTTCTTCGAAGGGTGCGTTTAAAATGGCGGTTTAAAATGGCGGATTAAAGTTAAGGAAAGTAACCCCGGGTTACTTTCCTTAACTTTGGTTTGGAATGGGCCATTCCAAAAATTTTGATTGAACCGGTTTGCTTAACCCTGTCTGCGTGCAAGATACCCGTGCTCATCCCTGGACTTCACACCGCATTTTGGCCGGAGATGCTCTCTGCTTTGAGTACATCAACTTCAAACACAAAGTGGGCTCCTGCTGGCACCTGACTAAGACAACAGGCAGTCTCTACTTGTCGACTGCTTGTAGCTTATTTGTAGGCTACTTGTGCAAGTAGGAACCTGGCTTGCTGCAAGCCAAAGAAAACAGAAAAGAAAAACTACGTTGGCAGAGGAAACTCTCCCTACATCAATTAAGGAAAAGGAGAAACATTGGCTCAGAAGAGCCGTGAATCCCCTCCACCACAAAGCTAGAAAAGAAAATGCTAATGGGGGGGGGCAAGCCAACTTGTTACACTTGTAACCCACTTACTACTAGGCCCTGGCGCTTGTGCAAGTCTACTTGTCCTTCTTGTACGCTTATTGGCCAACATCAGTACAAGAACTACTTGTAGGCTTCTTGCAGTGGTTTTCTCAGGTAAGCTCCAGATCTCCCCTAGATCTGACAGATTTTAAGCTTGCATAATCAGACCTGCTTAAGACCTGACAGATTTGCAAGTTCTTATCTTGATGTTTATTCCAGGTTGCTCCTGGGTCCTCTCTTTGATCTTCTCTATTACTAATTATTTCTGAAGAACACTCAACAAGAACATGCAACATTTATACCTGTGTTAACATGTAATTTTTTATCATGAGTCCAGATCCAACATGTCCACAAGCAACTGATCAAGTGCGGCCGTACAAATGCGTTCCTTCTGTCTTTCACCACGATCGCTAAAGCACTGCAATTGGAGACTTGCATGTCATCAAGCCTGGGAAGGTCAGACTCACAGGGGGTCTGCGAAACAAGCGCAGGCAACAAGCATCAGGCAATAATACGCCATGCAGCTCGTTACAGAAGGCACAAGAAGCACTTAGAAGGGGAGTCTAAAATTCTGCACTAATTAACCCACAACCCTTTTCCTAACATCCCGGCATAATCCCAGGCGCTTAATACAAGTATGAAAACAC
The DNA here is from genome assembly GCA_914767535.2 of Dunaliella primolecta. Taxonomy (NCBI): domain Eukaryota; kingdom Viridiplantae; phylum Chlorophyta; class Chlorophyceae; order Chlamydomonadales; family Dunaliellaceae; genus Dunaliella; species Dunaliella primolecta. Next base: position 10,465,765 of record OU611755.1, on the reverse strand, counting down.
CAATACGTGTTTATTCGACTTGATTTTATCAACCTCGTCCTTAACCAGCCGTTTACCATGAACGCACCTGAAGGGAAGGAAAGGGAGGGTGCATAGCTGGAAATGCCCACTATAACAGCGGAATTAATATTTCTTGAAATTATTCCCAGATTTGTATGTGGTGCACGATTATTGTCCTTGTCATGTCACTCAATTTTTTGGAAAATTGAACTTCCAAGTTCCCTTTTTCAAATTAATTAAATTGATTTTGGACGCATAGAGTTTGCACGCGTTGAAATGGCACTTCGCGTGTGGTGTCATGAGTGCGGAGTGCCGCACATCACAAACCCAAACATCACGAACGGCGTACTGCGATGCCCCGGATGCCTGTCTGAGTTCGCGGAAATCCAGTATGTGAGTGCAAGATATTTCCTGACAGAACCATCTAGGTTCCCTGTGTACTTCCTGAGGACCTCGCTGCTCATACTAACATCAGCTGCTCATACTACATTGTATAGTAAGGTGCCTGCATGGACATGACACACACACACACACACACACACACACACACACACACACACACACACACACACACACACACACACACACACACACACACGCACACGCACACGCGCACGCACACACACACATACATACATACACACACACTCACACACAAACACACACACATTAACTCATCGTCATGCATGTATTATTTGCTTTCAGAAGATCATTTATTGAAGTCAAGCCTGCAAGCTGCTCATACTCCTCAGACTGTGTGGGAGGTACCAGGATGTTCATGCGGCACACACACGCACACACACACACAACACACACACAGACACACGAATGCACGCACACACAACACACACAGACGCACGCAGGCACACACAGCACACACATGCACACACACATACACACACAACAACAACACACACACAAGAATGCACTCATCATCATGCAGGAGCACTCTCATGTTGCACAGTTCATGCAATTGCTGCTCCCTGCATATGTGCAAGCCCACGAACGCCATTTACACGCCAACAAGCACATGCATGTCCATGTACTCTGAGCACCCATGCGCGCATCGATCACTGCAGGATCCAGCCCTGCGCACCCCAGCTCCACCTGTAAACTTAGTTGAAGGTCCTCCATCCTCCCCTGCCCGGCCACCTTCTCCTCCTCATTCCAACCTCCGCAGCCTTCTGCAGCAGCAGCTGACAGGGCAGGCTAGCCAAGCTGGAGGTACAGCACATGTGGAGGGTCAAGCTTTCGGCCCCGCATCTCAGTCGCGGACCCACAGGTTCCGTGACCCCAACTCAGGCACCAATGTGGAGGTGCGTGAGACAGCTGCGTGTGCATGCTCTTTACGCCTAGAAATTAGGTTCTGGAAGGTTCCATGATGGTCCTGTGTGCCGCTCGCCCCTCATGAGCACACCTGTATACACCCCGACCGTATGGTGGGGTCCTTTATTCAAGACAGGTGCCTTTTCTTAATGCACGCGGCTAGACTTGGACTGCGTAGACTGCGTAGAAGACTTTTTTTCCTTTATTCTTTCTTTCTTTCTTTCAAACACCCTCATGCAGCATGGCTTTCTGAACGCTTGCATTGTGAAGGGATGAGGTGTAGGGTTTCGGCCTGGACACCCTCATTCCCTTCATTGATTTAAGGAGTGTTTCTGCCGCCTGCGTCATTTTTCTTTCCAAACTCTCCAAACTGTGGGTGTAGGGCCATGCTTGGAGCACGCCACACCCGTGTGGGCTTCCTGTTGTGTGATCAACGTGAGATGTACATGCAGGAACATTACCTCCGTTGTTTAGGCCGGTGTGTGATACCTTTTGTCTAAAATGGGAAGCTGGAAATCAGCTTGCATGTGGTCCTCTCCCTGGGTTTGACCACGATGCACCGGAATAGCTGCGCTTCTGCATTCCTTGTGGTCAGAGTGCTTGCAGGATTGCGAGCACGCAGACGAACCACACCCAAGATTGCGCTCCTCTCGTAAGCACCGGTGCATCGCTCGTTTATGCACGAAGTTGGGTTAAAATCCACTCCCTTACTTCAATAAGTGCGTCTGCCCTGCGTGTGCGTCCCAACAGGTGCATGTCACCACCACTCCAGTGACACCAGACATGCTGCGAGGGGGGTTCCCTGGAGGGCTGGGTTTGCCTCCTGGGCATACCATGATGCTCACCATGCCGGTGGATGTGGCCCTGGCTGGGCTAGGCGGGTAAGTTCACACAGAGCTGCAGCCAATCAATTCTCTGCAATGGTGGATCATCCGGTCTGGCTGGTCTGTGTCGAACCACTGTACTCTGATTGAATAAGATGAGCTCAGTTTATTTAGCAGCTCTAACGTGTTACCCTAATGCCAACCAGAAAGACCAGAGAGACCAGAGGTCCGCGCAGCATGACTTGCACAGGAGCAAAGGTTGGCTCGCTTGCATGCCTCACACAACCCACATGCTAACAGCGCTTTTGCGTTTGTACCCAAATCGATTCTGGCTCACTTTCGCACGCTGCCAGCTTCCCAGCCAACACCTTGGCACTGTGTGTTCGGCCCATTCACTTCGGGTGATCTTGCGCTGCGGCTGCGCATGCCGTGTGCAGGTTGTTCCCTGGGATGGAAGGCGGGGCAATCGGCACCGAGAACTTTGACCAGATCCTCACGAATATCCTGAACCAGTACCAGCCGGCTGCGCAGCCCGCGGCCCGCAGCGTGGTGGAGAGGCTGCCGAGGCGCAGGGTGCGGAGGGGGCCAGAGAATCGTGAGGAGAGGCTGGATGCTGCCTCTGAGCACGTGCTGCAGAGAGAGGGTCAGGCCCCAACGGAAGCATCTGCACCAGCACCTGCAGCTTCAGAGGGAGCAGAAGGAGCGGCAGGAGCAAGAGACCAGGACAAGGACATGGACCAGGGGCATGATCTGGCAGAGCACACAGGCTCTGATGGACAGGGCAGTGGGGATAAAGCATCAGAGGATGGTGCGGCGGGAGCAAAGCCAGCAGCCAAGTTCGAAGCTGCAGCTGAGGCTGTCTCTGCTGTGGGAGGCCCAGCAGGGGAGGAGCGCCCCTGCTCAGGTGGCAGAGAAGTGGGGGGGAAGGGGGGACCCAGGGAGCGCCAGGAAAAGAGGGGGGAGGGGGAGGAGTGGGCACGCTGCCAGGCTGGCGAACCCTGCAGTGTGTGCCTGAGCTTGTTTGGTGCAGGGGAGGTGGCGGTGGAGCTCCCATGCGGCCATGATTTCCATGAGAGCTGCATCTTGCCATGGCTGGAGGAGGTAAGTGTGTGTGTGTATGTGTGTGCGTGTATGTGTGTGTGTGTGTATGCGTGTGTATGTGTGTGTGTACGTGTGTGTATGGACTTTTCTGCCTGGAGGCTTGGGCAGGCCTTTGACAAATGAAGTGCACAGCGTTCATAGTGCCTTTCATCCACTTTATGGCAAGGGTCATGCTACGGTGCGACAAGGTGAACACACGAGTGCTTGTCACCATGAAGGGCAATCTGGGGTGCTGCTTGCATCAGTGTGACTTGAAGGGTGCGCACCATGGAAAATGTGACATTGCTGATGACCTCCAGCAGTCTTCCATCTGTATACGAGGGATGTTGCCATTGTGCTTGCTTGCTACGTTGCGCCCTGGTCAGCGTGTTTCAAATGCTGGATCAAGCCTGATGAAGTGGCCGTCACCTGTAACAACTCACACACATACACGCACGCGCGCACATACACACACATACACACAAGCGCGCTTCGCCTTGATGCGTCGTGACCTGCTCACTGCCAGCTTGCTGTAAAAGGGTTACTCCTGGCTGCCAGGCAAAAGGGAATCGACGTGAGCCTAGTTGATAATTGTTGCCCTCTCATTCAGCGGACATCTGCCCCTGCTAACATCCCTTTTGGATCTGCAGCACCACACTTGCCCCACGTGCCGTGGACCCTTGCCCATGGAGGATGAGACTCAGCCATCCGTATCTGCAGCAGACATCAGGTGTGTGTGCATATGAGTGTATGTGTGCAATCTGGAGATAGCGCCTGGAGCTACTGAAAACAGTGTACCGCAGCAAAGTTGCATCAAGTATTAATTGGGAATCTTGCTAGAGCACTAAAGCGTGTGCTTTCAAAACGGGGAGAGCTGTGTGCTATTTTGAGGCCACACATTGAGCTTGGGCCGTTTGTTAGGCCACTCGTTGAGCTTAGCTGTGTTGAACTTACAAGTTGAGCTTGGCTGTGTTGAGACCACACGATCAGCTTGGCTGTGTTGAGAACACAAGTTAAGCTTGGCTGTGTTGAGAACACAAGTTGAGCTTGGCTGTGTAGAGACCACAGGATCAGCTTGGCTGTGTTGAGACCTCAAGTTGAGCTTGGCTGTGTAGAGACCACAGGATCAGCTTGGCTGTGTTGAGACCACAAGTTGAGCTTGGCATGGCGTTGGAGGCAAAGCCTGTGGCACCACATCAGATGCCCTCAAAACCTGCATGCATGCCAACCTGCCACACGCTCACTTGTGTGCATGCTTGCATGCTTTTGCTTCCACCCTAACTTTGGCATCACTGTGCACAATCCATCTATCACCACAAACCCGCCCCTCATGCAAATTCCGTACATTTTCCGCAGGGATGCGGCACATAGAACAGTGCAGCGACAGAACAGTGTCGAGGTTCACCACAATCACCCCCCTGCGCATGCCTCGCGCACGCAGCCCCAAGGTGGGGAGGCCGCAGCTGCAGGCAGGCAAGCAGACTTCACGCACTATCCTGAGCTCGCTGAGGCCCAGCACAACCTGGCGCAGCGCCTGCACTCCATACGCACGCGCGTGCGTGCGCTGCAAAGGAGGCAAGCTGGTGAAGGCAGCAGGGAGACGCAAGCACGGGAGACGGAGGAGCCCCAGCAGCGACAGTGGGAAGCGCATGGCGGACCATCTTGGGTATCAGTCCAAGCCATGGAGGAGGAGATTCGGCAGCTGGAGGTGAGCTGCATGCGTGGCTTCAGCACTGTGATCTGATCATTCGAAGATGAGCGGACTTGCCTCAGCTCGTGCACGTGTTCTTGAGCGATTGTTTAGTGGGGGTGATGCATGGGCTGAGACATTGGTCCATGTGTTCTAATACGAGTGTTGTATGAGTCTTGTTCTTGTGCGAGTGTTGTGGTATGTGTGCTGAGGCGCCATTCGCTGCGGTAGCCCCAATTGTCTGGGTGTGAGTTGAGAGTGATCTGGAAGAGGTGGGCAAGAGTGCAGTGATGAGGCAGATCTGGAGGAGTAGATGGGCAAGATGTAGTGATGAGGCGGATCTGGAGGTGGAGGGCAGGGGTGCAGTGATGTGGCAGTGCAATGATGAAGCAGATCTGGAGGAGGTGGGTATTAGTGCAGTGATGGGGCATCCAGCAGTGATGATGCAGTGATGAGATGCAGGTTGTGCAGTGATGAGGCAGCGATGAGATGCAGGTTGTGCAGTGATGCAGGGTGCAGTGGTGAGGCAGTGATAAGATGCAGGGTGTGCAGCATTGCGCCCGTCTTCATTTTTGCTGTGATTGACCTTGCTTGCAAACGATTTTCTGTTGTCTAACAGATACTGACTGAGCTTACCTGCGAGGATCAAGCATGCTTGGATCGAGCCAAGTTGATGAAGCCTAATTGGATGAAGTCTGTTTGGATATAGCCTGATTGGACAGTTCCGCTGAGCCCTGGTTGGATGACACCAATGAGCACTGGGTGCCCTTTGCTCCATGATTTATGCAGGGAGTGGTTTCGCTGTCTATCTGATTAACATGGCAGCAGCATGCGGGCAGAAGCACGTGCTTACGCTGCCTGCACTATTTGCATACTTGCACCCTGATTTTCCTTTTCTGTTTTTCTTTCATGGTAGAGAGGGAGAGCTGCAGCCCTTGGAGGAGCATGTGCAGTTGGAGTCACAGATTTTTGCTCTAACACTAATTTCCTTTTTTTTCTGTGGGCAGGAGGAGAGTTGCGGCTCTTGGAGGAGCATGTGCAGCTGGAACTACGTAGGGTTTTGTTTCATCACTCCCTTTTTTCATTGCTCTTACACCTTTGTTCTTACGTGGGCAGGAAGGAGAACTGCGGCCCTTGGAGGAGCATGTGCAGCAGGAGCAGCAGCACATCCTGCAAGAGCAACGCACGCTGCAACAAAGCATGCAGCAAGATCTGGAACAGCGCGAGCGCGTAAGGGAACGGCAGCGGCAGCAGCAGCAGCAGCAGCAGCAGCAGCAGGGTAATGAAAATCAAGGTAGGCGCATAACAGGGGAGGTGTTCATGATGGGTGTGTGCGATCTTGGGTGCTGCCTGCAAGTCATCATGAAGCTTGTTTGGCAACGAGTGATGATGGTAGTCGCTGGGTTCACCATTTCTTTTCTGGCGAATGACAAATCCATGATGTTCGATGATCGAGTATGTGTGGTTATGTCTGTAGAAGCACTGCTCCTGTCGCTGATGTTGGCACGGCACACAAAGTGTATGGGCGTCGACAATGTATTGATGGCACTCCGGGCACATGAGGCACAGGCACTCCGGGAGGCACAGGCACGTAAGGCACAGGCACAGGCACGTAAGGCACAGGCACAGGCACGTAAGGCACAGGCACAGGCACAGGCACGTAAGGCACAGGCACGGGCACGGGCACAGGCACGGGCACAGGCACGGGCACGGGCACGGGCACGGGCACGCCAGGTGGCACTCCAGGCACAGGCACAGGCACAGGTACAGGCACAAACACAGGCACGGGCACAGGGACGGGCACGGGCACAGGCACAGGCACAAGCATGGGCACGTAAAGCACGAGCACTCCAGGTGGCACAGGCACAGGCACAGGCACGGGCACGTAAGGTACAGGCACAGGCACGAGCATGTAAGGTGCAGGCACGGGCACAGGGACAGGCACGGGCACAGGCAATGGCACTGGCACAGGCACCAGCACAGGCACCGGCACAGGCACGGGCACGTAAGGCACAGGCACGGGCACAGGAACAGGCACGGGCACGTAAGGCACAGGCATGGGCACAGGCACAGGCACGGAACCCCCCGGCATGCTGCGCGCTTCAGGCTGATTGCTTTTAACTCCACGTGCATGTTTACATGCGAACATGCATGCAAATCTGTATGCATGCCTGTCGTGGTGTGCATGCTTGTTTGTGGTGCGTGCATCTGGTGCAGAGAGATGGCCAGCTGGGAACCTGCACGCAGAGACCTGCCATTCAGCATACAAGCGTGCACATGCACGCATGCACACACACACATGCACACACACACACGCACACACACACACACACACACACACACACACACACACACACACACACTCGTAGGCACCCTCCCTCACCCTCTGATGGGCTTGGATGTGTCCTGGGGCCCCATGCTCTCAGTCTCCCTGCCGTCCATACTGGATAGCACATTGGGCAGCAGCAGCGAAGCGGTCCCTTTTGGTCACTCCGCCGCCTCTTTCACATCCCCTGCGCGCATCCACCCATCCCCTCCTTCGCTCGTGCTCCGGGGACCCCACAGCATTCCAGCAGCAGCAGCAGCAGCTGCTGCTGCTCCTTCTGCTGCCCGGGCCCCTGCAGCTGCCCACAGGCGCCTAGGCATGCCCTCAAACACGGATGGCCAAAGTAGCAGCAATGGCGGAAGAGGGGCAGCGAGCACACGCTCCCGTTCAGCGTCCGCTGCAGCCTCAGAAGCCGCAAGGGCCCCACCTGCGCCCCAGGAACAGCACCCCCATGCTTCCCACTACGAACACCATCACCACCATGTAATCTCGTTTGGCTTGCCCCCCTTCCTGGGCCTCCCCCTCGCAGCACCCGAGCCGCCAGCTGTGTCGCTGGTGTCCCGCGTCCCACCTTCTTCCTTCCCTGCTGCAGACACGCTGCCCCTGTCGGACGAGCCACAGGCATACGAGGTGAGTTGCTGAGCGGTGGTGCTGCTGACATGCTGCCCCCGTCGGATGAGCCACAGGCATACGAGGTGAGTTGCTGAGCAGTGGTGCTGCTGACATGCTGCCCCCATCGGACGAGCCACAGGCATATGAGGTGAGTTGCTGAGTGGTGGTGCTGCTGACATGCTGCCTCTGTCAAACGAGCCCCAGGCATACGAGGTGAGTGCTGAGTGGTGGTGGTGGTAGTGATTTTGGTATTAGTAGCGGTGGTGCTGATGCAAGGAAAGATGCGCTTAAAGAATGCCTCATTTGATGATGACAGCACCACCTGCGGTTCTACTTGTGCTGGCCTAGGTACGCAAACAGGCACACGTGTGGGTGGGGGGGGGAGTTGGGTGTGCGAGGGTGCATGGGTGGGTAGGTGGTTGTGGTTGTGGGTGGTGAGAACTGACATGCACGCACGAGTGACCACGCAAGAATAGGAAGCACTGTTTACATGCGTGCAGACTACAGGTTCCCACGCTAGTAAAGAGTAGTATCAGATGTTACGACTGTATGCACTCAATCCACGTATGTCAATCCACACCAGTAGATGATGGACACGGATCATTATGCTTGCATGCACTTTGTTCCCAGGTGCCTACACTTGGAGCAGCTTATTTTGGAGATTGCAATGATGTACATTCAATCCACAGGTGCCTATATGAGCAAACAAAGGGCTTCGATCATCACGCATGTTGAGTGGCATGCACTCAATCCACAGGTGCCTGCATGAGCAAACGAAAGGCTTCAATCATCACGCATGTTGAGTTGCATGCACTCAATCCACAGGTGCCTACATGAGCAAATGAAGGGCTTCGATCATCACGCATGTTGAGTGGCATGCACTCAATCCACAGGTGCCTGCATGAGCAAACGAAAGGCTTCAATCATCACGCATGTTGAGTTGCATGCACTCAATCCACAGGTGCCTACATGAGCAAACGAAGAGCTTCGATCATCACGCATGTTCAGTTGCATGCACTCAATCCACAGGTGCCCACACCCGCGCGTGGTATGTCTTGATCGTCTAAACTTGTATGGATAATCACAGGTGCCTACGCTGGCCCCTATCAGACTCTCTGGCCGCATCAACGAAGGAAGCTCCAACCAAGGGAGCGCCACCCCCAGTCCCTCTGCTGGAGCGTCTGCACCACGCCCACGTTTCACAGCAGGCGGCAACAGCAGGGGCACAACTACCGGCAGCAACAGCAGCAGTGGCAGCACAAGCCGCGGTGCTCGAGAGGGGAGCAACAGCACCATGCGTGGCTTGGCTCGCGGATTTCTGGCGTCTGCAGGGGGCACCCGGGTGTGTGTTGTGTGTGTATGTGTGCTTTATGTGTGTACATGCCCGCATGCTCACACTCATGCATCTGTCCCATACCTGCTTGTAACCAGGGTTGTACACAGACGGTTGACGGTTCGGTGTACGATTGGACAGGACGGTGCCGTTTTATGCTTTTGTGCCGCCTTTCCCAAATTTCAAACCGTTCAAACGGTGCAAAACGGTTCGGTGGACGGTTCGGTCCGGCAGTTTGCTACTGAAATAAAATTGATGCTTGCAGTCATTGAATAAGTGAGCTAAATACAAACAATGTTCCAAGCTGAAGTGCAAATGCAAAACCCTGGCTAAATTCTGGCCCTCCCTCCCTCCCTCTGGTCCCTTCCTCCCTCTCCCCTGCTGCTCAACCCCTGCTCAGCCACTGCCCTAGGGGCAGGAGGGGGAGGCCTCCCATCCTGCTGCTGCTGCTGCTGCTGCTGCTCCTCTTCAGCAGAGCGGACCGTGTCCAGCCAGGCAGCAACGCCCTTTGTCTTGTTCTGGGGTGGCAACCCTACATTGAGGCCTGCTCGGGGGGGGGGTTGCTATTAAGCTCCTTGGGGCAGGCATGCTAGGCTCCCCCAAGGCAAGCCTTGCTTCCTGGCTTTGCCACTTTGCACTTTATTATTATAGAATGATGGATTAAGGCATCATGTTTGCAGTCATCGAGGCAGCTGCATGCAAGCATCGTGTGGCTCAGCAGAGCCACACGGCACAACCGACTGATCGATTTGCCACCGTCCTTTTCCAGGAAGCGTCTTTTACGATTTGAACCGAACCGGACCGTCCACCGAACCGTTTAGACGGTCTGAATTTGAAAAGACGCCGTTTGTGTACAACCCTGCTTGTAACCAACGTGCAACCTCTAGGTAACCAGATCCTGCCTCATGTCTGCAAACGGGAAGGCGGCCAATGGGCTTGTCCTGGCGTCCTTGTCCCTGATAAGTATGAGCTACCTAGATGCTCGGGAAAGCAGACTGTTTATTCAAGCACAATTGATCCAGTCACTACTGGTCAGGCTGCAGCTTGCTCGCGTTTTTGTGAGCGGTCACTCAACTGGGATGAGACTCCCACACCCGCTGTTCAATGGTACTCACCTAGAAGTCCCTCCACATCTTCCTGCACGAACGATACTCACCTAGAAGTCCCTCCGCATCTTCCTGCACGCCTTGGCCTGGCCAACAGTTTGTGCGTGTCCTCCCTGCCCTCCCCCGCCCGCAGCCCTCCGCGAGGGCAACCCGGAACACCTCAACCACCACCACCACCACCGGCACCAGCACCAGCACTAGACCCCATCAACGCAGCACCGCAGCAGCAGCTTCTACCCCTTCCTCATCCCCCAGCAGCATCCCCCAAGCTACCCAAGCCGCCACGGCTGCCCCTCCGGCACCTTCCTCCAGCTCCCCTGCCTTTTCTCCTGGGCACAATGCTGGTGAGGCCGGCAGGCGCTCATGCAAGCGCACCGCAGAAGGCGAAGTTGTGTGTCCTTCCTCGACCAGCCTGAAGCCCACGACCTGCAGCACCAGCTTGAAGGCACCTAACGCCCGTGACTCACAGGCACACCATACAGACAGGGCATCAACACCAGCAGCCTTGCAGCATTCAGCCCATCAATCCGCACCACAGCAGGCTGCAAAGGCTGCAGACCCCTCGCCTACACCTGCAAAACCCTTGCCTGCATCAGCAGCACCTGCAGCACCCCAGCCGTCGCCCGCTGCAACATCCAGTACACAAACCAAGGAGGAGCCAGGGCGTCCGGCGGCAGCTGCTTCTGAGCCCGCATCCCCGCTCCAACTTGGAGACTGTAGTGGCCGAGGCGACAGTCACACCGTCAGCAGTAAGAGTGGTGGTTATGGTGGTGACAGCGGCAGCAGTAAGGCTCATGCCCTTCAAGAGCATCCCCCCCAGCCACCAAGTGGACAGCAGCAACAACAAGAGCAGCAGCAGCAGCAGCCGATGCGGCGGCCAAGCCTTGGGGCAGCTCTGACAGCACCCCTTCGTTGGCTGTCTGGGGGGAGACTGGGCAGGCAGCAGGCTGCTGCTGGCGGCCAGCAGAGCAACAGACAGGAGAGGGCAAAGGTCAGCGGGAACAACCCGGGCAACTAGGGTTTCTGTTTTCGACTCTTCGCTCAACCTGCTTTGATGATCAACTTGCTGTGGACCAACTTGGATGGATGCTACAGAATTCCATGAAGGCCACTACTCATCACTACTCATCGCTTCAGAACGCAACAGTCTTTTGCTTTCCTATGTGCGGAAGCGCCAAGCAGGTCGCTTATTACTACTCTGCATATTCGTCTTCCTTTAGGCCAACTCCTCAATTTCTGGCATAGCACGACTGGGATTGGAGTGCCTGAGTATTTCATTTTTTGGTTTAGTTTAGGCTCATGGGCTTCTAGGCTGTTTGTCAGCTCCTTGGGCGCTGTGGCAAACATGACATTATGACTTGTGCCTCTTTTGTCCATCCTTAGATGTGCAATGTGTCCAATGCCATGACAGGCAAGCAGCTTGCGGTATATACCAGTAATCGGAAATTTGCTGGTACCCCTTTTTCAACTGTTTTTTACCCCCCTGACAGGAACCTGTAACTTTGAGTGGTTCTCCACGATTTATGGCATCAAAGGAATTGAAAGAGAAAGTACTGACTTAGAGGCATTGTCAATCCACATGCATCATTTATGAGGGGGAGACACATTGACTCAGAGGGCCGTAACCTAAAAGGCAACAAGAAAGTTTAAGGGGGTTCCGCTTGGTTGTCTACCAGCATCAGATGAAAAGCATAATGTTCAGGATTGCAGCTTTTAGGATCTGACAAATTTGTGTAATCAGTACTAGCAACTCTCCAAAGAGTGCATCACACCTGAAGAGACTTTATGAACCAGGCTGATGTTGGAGGGGTAGCCGATTCGTAAAAAACAGGGATGGGCTCTACTCGGCTCTGAGAGTTGCCGTGCTTGATTTTTTACTTAACTTGTGCAGCACTCGTTTGTACTTCAAGTCCGCTAAAATGTGACTCTGAAAGAAAGATAAGAAAACTATGCAGGAAGTGGAAAAACACTCCCCACATCAATTAAGAAGAAGAGGATATATCCCTAGGTAATATATCCCTAGGTATATACCTAGGGCTGAGGCAAGGCACCATATATCCCCTCCAGCAAGCGAAAACTTTTCTCTCGCTGTTTTCTATTCCAAACTCAACACTGCCTATCCACATCTCTGTTGTGAACTTGGAACCATCGCTCGTACCAACCTTTGCTACAACGATCTACAATCCTCCATCAACCAGGAGATACCCCTTTCTCAGCACACCTGGGACATACAAATTATTGCAGTATGGAACACAGCTGCAAGGATTCATCTTAACAATCACAACCCAGCTTGGCTACAAGGCCTGGCTTCGGCTGTACCAGAAGTTAACTGGAAGCTGCGCAGTTTAGGCAACCATTCTACTCTCAATACAATGCATGCTGATATGCCTGGATTCAATAAATGCTAATGCATCCCGTCTGACAAACAACAAACATCTAGAAACCCAACCTATCCACATATAAGTAATCAGGAAGAACTTTTTGTACCTAACCAATCTAGCCCAACCCTCAAGCTCAAAGTCCCTGACTGGAGGACATGGGCTTACACTGATGGTAGTTGTCAAATCCAAAATGGCATACAAGAAATTGGAGCAGGCGTCTACTGCCCGTTTTGTCGAGCCCAACGGTGCTGGAATTACCAACACCATATGTCGAGCTGAATTAGCAGCAATTGCTGCTGCCATCACGCACTCTTATTCACACATTGCTTCAGACAGTCTCACCTCTCTTCATCAAATACGTAAACAACTTATTTACCCAGAGAAGCACAAACAACATATTCAAGGGGATGTCCTAAAAACCATATCTACCCTCATTAGCAACTCCCAAAGCAATATTTGTTTCTACAAAGTAAAATCTCATGCTGGCATTGCTGGTAACGAATGTGCAGATGCTATTGCAAAATATCAAGCAAGCCAAGCCAATAATAACGTGGCTGATACCGGGATCCCTAGCGCAGGCCCCGGCGGAAATCCTTTTTCTCATATATTTTGGTTAGCCAAAGAGGAAAAAAAAGAACACAATGCTGGCACATCCACAGCTCGTACACCCAATCCTAAAATCACCTACCTCCCCAATCTTCAAAATGCTCTCAAGTCTCATATGCATACAAAACACAGATTTGGATATGCCAACCCCAAAACAGGCTACTACTGTTATTATCAGAGTTTGTTACCACATGTAGATAAGAAAATCAGCAATGCCTTTAGGAACATGTCCTGTATATCCACACCCATGAAGCGCACCATCTTACAATATCGCACTGGCACCCTCTATAACCAAAAACAAGCGGTTCGTTTCATAAGGTCCACTAACCCACTCTGCCCTCTCACAGGCTGTCATCAATTAGACAGCGCACTCCACATGCTTTCAGGCTGCCAAAATCATATCATCTCCAGCATGAAAACTGAACGCCACAATGTTGCTGGAAGAATGATCATCAAAGCTCTTAGCAAAAGCCCGTGGGGAGCAGGCTTGGTTAACATGGACATAGGGAGTGGTGATAGGTTGGCGCAGCACAACCTTCAAATCCCTGCACATGCATCAAACAGAATTATACCCCCTTACCTCTTTCCAAGAAATTTTTCTAAGAGATCTAGACTCACATCCAGTCGTCCTGATGCTATACTGATTACTCCCTATAAAGCCAAACCCACTTCTTCTCCTTCTACCTCCTGCTCACACCATCATGCGTTACGCAGCAGACACAACCCCACACTGAGGGCCACAACAGCCAACCGCGTGAGGCAACCCCACCAACTGAATGTAAACCAGCGGCATGTGCACTTGATTGAAATCAAGTACTGTGAAGACACGAGGCCTGGACATCAGTTGGAGGCGGCACAGCGGCAGCATGCAGACCTCTGCAAACTCATTATTGCAACAGTTGTGACTCTCCACACCATCCTTTTGGGTGTTGGTGGGACCTGCTACACTGAGCACACCCTTAACCAGTTTAAACAACTGGGACTTGACCACCAACGCGCCAATAAACTTGCTCGCAAACTTCATGCCCATTCTGTCATGTATGCCAACAAGCTTGTTACCACTAGGCGTGCTATTGAAAACAAGAATACTTCTTGCAGCCTGGTTATGGAGCCGGGTGCTTCCAATAACCCTCCAGATCCCCATTAGAGTCTTCTTTTTGTAGCTTCGTGGTGGAGGGGACTCACGGCTCTTCTGAGCCAATGTGTCTCCTTTTCCTTAATTGATGTAGGGAGAGTTTCCTCTGCCTACGTAGTTTTTCTTTTTCTTTCTTTCTTTCTTTCTTTCAAGTACTATGAAGACATGAGGCCTGCACAGCAGTTGGAGGCGGCACAGCGGCAGCATGCAGACCTCTGCAAACTCATTAATGCAAAAGTTGTGACTCTCCACACCATCCTTTTGGGTGTTGGTGGGACCTGCTACACTGAGCACACCCTTAACCACTGGTTAGTTTAAACTGGCAGTTTAAACAACTGGGACTTGACCACCAACGAGCCAATAAACTTGCTCGCAAACTTCATGCCCATTCTGTCATGTATGCCAACAAACTTGTTACCACTAGGCGTGCTATTGAAAACAAGAATACTTCTTGCAGCCAGGTTATGGAGCCGGGTGCTTCCAATAACCCCCCAGATCCCCATTAGGGTCTTCTTTTTGTAGCTTCGTGGTGGAGGGGACTCACGGCTCTTTTGAGCCAATGTGTCTCCTTTTCCTTAATTGATGTAGGGAGAGTTTCCTCTGCTTACGTAGTTTTTCTTTTTCTTTTCTTTTCAGGCCCCCTCCCCCCTTGTAACCCTTTCCTTTCCTTTGACTGATGGCTTCTTTGTGTAAACCAATGTAGCAAAGGTTGGTACGTGTGATGGTTCCAAGTTCATAATAGAGATGTGGATAGGCAGTGATGAGTTTGGAAAAGGGGTTAGTTACCATGTATTGTCCCCAGGCAAGAAATAATAAAAATCCGGGATTGGTTTCAACTTTTGATGCTGTTTTCACACAGTACATCACAGGTGCCTGGTCAGTGCACTGTTGGCCTTCTTGCGCTCCTTCTCCTGTACTGCATGCAGCTGGACCTGGCATGCGTAACCTTTCTTTTCTGACCCCCTTTTGATGAACATTCCTCTTGCGCATACGGCTCGTTTTGGGCTGCATGTCTTTCTTCTCTTGCCACTCATGAATGCACGCTGGTCCACTACCAACATCACGTTGGGCGTCATGATGGACTCACGTCGGCCCATACTAGATCTGTAGGGCCTCATTTCTGGCCGCGAGAACCACAATTCACGGTTGATTAATATAATTAACATTTAATATTTTAAGCAAAACGTCCTGCTCAAACCATTGAAAAAGTGCCGAAAGACTCGCATCACATCAAGAAGCTGAACATTCAAGCAAGGTAAGAGGAAAGAAGGAAAAGAAAGACTGTAAGCCTAAATTGGCTGTGTATAATAGGAGAGGTTCCCTAACTAGCTAGCTAGCTACTTAAGAAGGCCCCACCAAGCACGCTGATCCTCTCTGCATCAGGCATGCTTAAGCAAAAAAAAACTCCAAAAAAGTGGCTCATAAGATCCAATGCTGAAAAATGACACCCATCCAAACCGAGAAAAAATAAAATCATTAGTAGGTATGACTTTAGTGCTAATTCCACAGATTATATTGACTACTTATCATGACGTCCAAGAGCTGGGAGACCAGGGGGAAACTCTCTAATATGCTTTTCTTATGTAAAATGAGGTGCATCTGAACAGTGGTTATATATTAAAAACGATGACATTGGGGAAATACTTCTTTTCTTGGCAGAACATGGGGGAGCATATGAACAGTGGCTATATACTTGATGATGATGACCAGGGAACTCCAAGCACACCTGATGGACCAAAAAGGTACAAACAAGGAAAGAAAAAAAGCGCATGCACCGTAGCTTATGCTCTACATCGTTCTTCAAGAAGCGCATGCTCTACATCGATCACGGGCAGAGTGGCACATCCTGTCTAAGCTCAACTGGGCACTCCTGTGTGGTCTACGCACCGCTGATCTGCTTGGTCCCCATTGAGCCCTGGAGGAAAGCATCCCTACATAGCAAGCAACAGATGCATATGGGAGCAAAGGGGATGGAATCCAGCTCTCTTGAAGAAGAAGATTGAAGTCTTGGATCAATCATAAAAGCGTTCAGGTGCACGTGTTTGACTTGGCATCTGAAAGGCCTTAAGAGGTTACACACATTATGTTTCATTTTTATCCATATATAAATATACATATAAGCTGGCAAAGCTTGCAAATCATGGTCAAACTTTCGAAACTTTTCAATGAGCAAAGGCAGCCTTGCTGTTCTTGCTACAGCAATAACCTTTGGTAACCATGCAGGCAATGATCAAGTTTACCTGATCTGGCCTGCCGCATCAGTCATGCCAGCAGGGGAGTGAGGCAGAAAGATCGTGGAAGCGCGGTTGCTGGTGCCCACGTCCTTGAGCATATCAAAGTACTGCATACAAAGAAGAGCAACAACAGCTGTCAAGCAATGGCTTTGGTCTGAGAAAGTTGTGGAGGCGCGGCTTCAAATGCCATTGTCTTCAAACTTGTTCACGTACAGGCGAAGCACTGCACATAGAATGACAGGAAGCGAGAGTCTTGTCATGCAGTGGCCTCGGTCAAACCAGCAAGAAACAGCAGAAATGGAGAACAGCATAAGCATCCTGTCAGCAACCAAGTTATGCCTGCAAAGGGCACATGCTACAACGGCAAGGGAGTTGCACGAGCACATGCGGTCATGACACATACACGCCAATGATCCGTACAAAAAGTCAAGGATGGGCCGAATAGACGTGCAAAATTTGAATTTTCACATACAAGATTCTACATTCAATTTAAGGAGGGATGGTCTTGGGTGGGAGGACCCCTGAGTTAGTCCTAACCGCCCAACATTGGTGGTTAAGCGGTCGACCCCCACCCATCGTTGATGGTTAACCCCCACCCCCCATGCACCCCCATGGCCGTGAACATGTGATCATGTAAGAAGAAAAGGGTCCTGGGTGAGATTACGTTACATTGGCTTAGCCTTAAGTCAGCCCAGCCATGCTATGCCAAAAAGTGAGGAGGCCCCGCAAGAATTCAAGGACACTGAGTATGCAGAGTAGTAAGGAATGATACACATGGCACTTCTGCATCAAAAAAAGGGAGGATGAGGCGTTGTAGGTGAGCCAAGGGCAATCTTTGAGGCATGTTAGGCCAAATTCGGGCATTCCCTTAAAATGAGAGCCAAAATGCATGTTTTGACCCGGAATAGGCCCATATTTAGACCTCCAGGTAGGTTTTGAGTCAAGCCTGATCCCTTGGAGTGAAAAAACAAGGTTGAAAATTGTTCCCAAAGCACTTTGAGCATGAGCGCATCTGCCAGGCAAAACTGGTGCAAGACTGGATTTCCATCCGGCAAGCGCAGCATTTGGCCACAATCTGAGTATGAGATCTTGTTTAGTTTGTTACTCAAGTATGCCCTGCCATGTTTGGGGGCCCAGGCATGGTTGCACGCGTTCCAGGGGCCTGGTCAAAGCTGGGAGCTGTCAAGGCTATGGACTCAAGTGTCACTGCATGGTTCAGGTTGGCAGAATAGCCCATCTGTTTGAATTGATGCTGCACTTCGGGGTGAAACACTTGATGTTTAAAGGATATAAATTATTGAACTGGTCGCAAAAGCAGGCTCCCCAAATGGTGCACGCAGTGCCTCTCACACAGATTTCAGCTTTTTCCTGCTAATAATGGGCGATTTCCTGGAAACCCGCCCCGGCCCCCCATACACCCCCAGAATATGCTCCTGGTAAAGTGCCCAGCCATTGCTGCAGGTCAGGCAAGCCGGGGGGGAGCTTCCTGAGGACCCCATTTTGGCAGGAATTTTGCCTGTTGCCTGGCCCCACACCCTGGGTGCCCACCGTCACAAACTAAGTATACAGAGGAGCTCAGAAAAGTTACTCAGTTTCAGCTGGTCTCACCGGGGCAAGAACTCAAAACTAGATGGCTGACCTTACCTTAAGGCACGGATGAGGTGAGACAGGTGGAAGAGGAGGGAGAAACAGGTGGAAAACCACAAACTTCAGCAAGTACAGCAGACAAGTTCACCGTTCGAAATTGTTTGGCCAACGTTGCCTCCCTTCAAACATTCTCACGAAGTCTAACAACGGACCCATCCCTGAACAGGTGCAGGGTGAGTTCATCCTTTGTCACGCACCTGAGTCACCAGCATTAGCTCCAGGACTGCAGGCCATGAGGAGACAGAGAGGAAGCATAGTAAGACAGCAAGTTGTTGAGCACTGGCTGCAAATGGTTGGAGGCTGCATTGCATAGCAAAGATGCCACAGCAAGCTCCCACGCGAACGATGCATCCCTGCGTTTCTCACCATCTTTGCTTTGGATGTCACTTTGATTGGTGAACTCGGCGCAGCTCTCCCGCAGTCCAGCCACGACAGCAGCTCTTTGGCGTGCAATACCCTGACCCTGAAGGAATTTGGCTTCTGCCTCTGCCTCAGCAGCCTTTACGATGGCAACCTGGCCGCGTGATCAAACCAAGGGGGCATAGTACGTAAAGAAGTTCCAGTAAATAAGTTACACCACCACTGTGGCACGCAAGCGTACTCCACCCTTCAGCTACAAGTAGAGAGGCAAAAGGACGAGAGCACACGTGAACAGGCAGGCCTGTACAAGGCAAGTGAGGGAAGCGTCGCAAGCGACGCGGAAAAATTGGCAAAGCCAGCCCTTCACTGACTGAAGGCTTTAATCATGACTCCATAAAGTTGCAAGAGACACAACGCCCTAGGCAGCACTGGAGGATGCCATGATGCACATGCAAGCGTGAATGCATCATCAGCGCAGCATTGTTGCGTTTATTGCTGCATGCATTGCTGCGTGCATATTGCACGACGTTTGCTACACGTATTCTGCATTGCAATTGCTGCGGGCGAGCCATGCAAGCTGGCAAACATTGTCCACCCGTTCTCCTGGCTTGAACCAAACCAGGCCATGCACCAGAGGCGCACAATTCCTCAACTCACAAGGGGAAGGGGTCCTGCTCCTTGTTGCACCAGCAAAACGTGTCAGGCATCTCTACTTGCTGTGCAGAGCACACCATTTTAAGCTTGAACGCAAAACTCATCGCAATTGAAGTCATTGAAATCCGATGAACCATCACCGAGCTGGAATTATCCGCAGGAGCACTTGGATTTCGTCAGCCAGGCCGCTCCCAGGCTCCAGACCCAGCAGTTGCACCATCATGAGGACTCTAAGTGAGCCTGTGCTGTTCCGTGAGCGTGGGATGGCCGGGCTGGGTACCAAGACATGTAAGCTTCTACTTGGCTACCAAACACAAAACTTGTTCCCGATAATTATCGCCCACTGCACTGCCCCGTCACCCAAACTTAAATCCCCCGATCAAAAGTTTTTGCATGCCGAGTTGCAGGGCGGAGGGTGCGCTGGGTGGGCCATGCTGGCCATCTTCTGCCCAGCTATCAAACAAAGAAAATTAAGAACACTTTGCACATGGCCTCCCCTGCCCCCTTCATATTGCAGTGCTGCCTAGCATAGTTTGCTTGGCCTGCATGCCGAGTTCCAGGGCGGGGGGCGCGCTGGGTGGGCCAGGGCAGTAGGTTTGAACTTTACTGGGAAACAGGCAAACCTAGGGAAATTTCACGCCCCATGAATGGAGTTTTTGCCAAAAACTTTGCGCTCTTCAATTGAGGCTCCCCTCCTGTCAGAATTTAATGAATGGTGCTGGCTGCCTTACCTTCTCTGCTTCCGCTTTCTCCAGCGCAGCCACCCTTTGCCGTCGGGCGGCGTTGATCTCATTCATGGCTGATTTCACCTTGTGAGCAGGCTCGACATCGTTCACCAAGCTATCTGTGGTTAGTGGGTGCAGGAACAACTACCCATGAGAACTGTTTAATGTCAACTTGAAGGAGACAGCAGAGAAATGCCTGGGTGCAATGCTTGTAAACCCAAGCCCAAGCTGCACAGAGCTTGCCACGCAGCTTCCCTTCACTTCCAGTACTCCCTCCGCAATTAGCCAGCCACTTTCACTGGATCTCCCAGTACATCACCTTTGCAAATGATCCTATGCTCTTAAGCTCTCATGCGTAACAACTTAAGCATGATGCAAACAGAATGACCAGGCCAACAAAGGAAACACATTGCAGGGTTCATCAGCGATTTCGGCACAGCTGCAAAGAGCCTGGTGCGACTGAGATGGGAGCTGCTGACATTAAGGGCGACAAGAGCAGTACTGCAGCACTCACGGATGATATAGAAGCCGAACTCCTGCATCTGGGTTGACAGCTGCTCTTTGACAGAACATCCAATCTGATCTTTCTCTAGGAAAGTTTCGTCCAGGTTCAGTCGCGGGACTGTTGACCTCACCACGTCTGCAAATGAATACACAAGAGCTTGTAAAAGGGCGGAAGATTGCTTTGACTTGAGGACCTCCGCCTGTGACATGCTCAAGACAGCTGAGTCAGCTATCAAAAGGCCTTTAGACATGTAGGGGATGCAAAAGATTGGTGCGCACAGATGGGCAAAAGGAGGTCAGTATCCGCTATTGTTGTGAACATCAGTTACTGCTGAGTTGACAAGACATGCTAATTCAAACTAGCAATTTTTGTTGGCAGTTGCAGCACAGAAAATAGTGCTGGTTGTTTGCAAGTCTAATTGAGCGCCTACACAGTTCAGATGACAAATTATCTTGCAAAGCGAAAGCCATTGCAACTTTGAATGGCCAAGTTGAGAGCACTCACTCGTGCATGATTCAGGAATGGCACTGGCTATCAAAAGAACACCAAAATGACCACTAGAAAGATCCAACCATTCACAGAGCAGCACTACTGTCCACATCCTTAGACTTTATCACTTTTTTGTGAGAGTGCGCCCCCCCCCCCCCCCCCCCCCCCCCACACACACACACAGCATGACTCACCAAACACATAAGAACTTATTTGCTGCTGGTTGTCAGACAAACGGTAAAAGGCGTCCCACATGCGCTGGAGGTAAGAACAAAGGTGTGATTTGGAACGCATGGATTTCATCATGCCATGCACTTCTTGGGAGTGGTCAGTGGTTGGCCGAATATTTTAGGAAGGTCAAGTAAGCTGCAGCTTGCAGAAACAATGACCCCATGCTTGTACGTTGCATATGCAGAGCTGGCCAGGGCAACCATTATCACAAGCACAATCATCAACTACTTTATTTTTTCACTCAATACTTTACACATGCCCACCTTACGCCCTTTTGCTAGATATACACGGTGACATTAGCTTAAGCTTGCTGTTTCACAACTTGAGGCAACTGCATTAACCTACCTCTTTCTCCACTTGGTACTGAACGTTGATGGTTATATTCACGAAGACATTATCTTTTGTCTTGGTCTCTGCAAAGGCCGTGTGTGTGTGTGTGTGTGTGTGTGTGTGTGTGTGTGTGTGTGTGTGTGTGTGTCAATGCTCGGCAAGAGCAAAGCATGCCCCCTCACTTCTGTAAGCAAATTTGGATTGCTACCAGCATGTTCAGTGGCCCTCACATCGAGGTAATGAGTCTGAACCAAAAAAGGCTGCAAGCAAGCAAACGTCGACTCAGTGCTCGATGAGCTAGTAGGTACTTGCACTTACATACTCCTTTCACCCTTTCCCTGTCCTCGGCCTGTACTGATTTATTGCCCAATGCCCTTTCAAAGTTTGATTTGCAAGATCCAAAGCAGGCATAGAACCAGCTAGTCACAACTTGCACAGTGGAGCAATCTGCAATCTGTTTTAGTCACAGGCTGCAACAGCTTATTTCTTGGGGTCACACGATAAGCATACCGCATTTGACGTCAAGCTGGCGCACTCTGAGGGACAGTGTGCCTGCGGCAGCTTGTCCACAGCATGGCCAAACACAGTTTGCTCCAGGGTAGGCAATCCGGTTGAATTTGCCTGCAGGGCAACACAAACATACATGGAGGCACAAGCAGTCTGTGAATTGCTCAAGGAGGGTACAGCGGTTCCAAAATAAGCAAGGGCTAAGTTATCGGGACAGCATTACAGTGAGCATGCACTGCGCTTCAGACAACTACTTTGACTCACCACAAGTTTCAATGAAAGCCACAGTCCCCTCATCTGGGCAAACGCAACACAATCCAGGCTGCAGAAACAAGTGAAGCGTGTGAAGTAAGGTGTGAATTTGTGTTGGGCGAGCTCTGGCCTTTTTGCTTGCACTACTGCCTGCGCAACTGTCTGTCCAACTGTCCAAAATGTGAACTAGGTAGCAAGCACATTGCCCAAAAGTACCTACATCAATTGCATCCAGAGGAGACCTTGATTGAAAGGCACCTAAGTCCCCCGGAACACGCCTTCTTCTTCACTTCGCTTCAATGGAACACCCCTGGAAGGTAGGTCAATTCTCACTTACCGCTGGCATCGAACCGTAGACTAAAGATTAAAAAATGACTTAAATTGATCCGAGTTGAATTGACACGAATTGCCAGGACACACCACATGATCTCCCAAGGGTTTAGATCTCCTGGGTCAAAGGGGCGTCTAAATACTGAGGTTATTTCACATGTAAACATTTATCATGGGTTTGGTGGTGCTTGAAGAAGGCTGCCAGATGCCCACTTGGAGACTCATTTTTTGGGATTCATGCATTGCTGTAGCATGATTTGCTGAAGCCTTCAACAATGGGTGAAATGCTGTTGTGAAGACCGTCTTTTGCATGCTTAGATTGTGAAATCCTCAAGGTTTGGAAAATTCCAAGCTTGGAACCTTAAGGACAGGAGCCTCAAGTGTGATTCACACTGTGTGAACACAAGCAGAATAGGAACAACCACGGAGGCAGTGAGAACACTCCCCACATCAATGAAGGAAGAGGAGACACATTGGCTCAGAGATCCGTGAGTCTCCCTCACCAGAGCCTCTTACCCTCTGGTCCAGAGGGTAAGAGGGAAACTAGTGTGGGTCTGGTGGGTTTCTGGAAGCATGCGGCCCCAGGGCACTTAAATCATGTTGAGTATTTTTGATTTCAATGGCACGTCTTGTAGAGGTGTCTTGTAGGGGTAAGTTTATGCGCATATTGCAATTGCTCAGAGTGGGCATGGAGCTTTCGTGCAAGCTTGGTAGACCTTTGCGGGTCAATCCCTTATTTTTTAAATCTAGTCCAGGGTATAGGCAGTATAGACATTTTCACCCACACCCAGGAGGATAATGTGGAGAGTGATCTCGGCACCTTGAAGTTGTTTGCACAGTTCACTGTGTTTTGCTGTGAGGCTGCTAGCTGGGCACCAGGCCTCGTATCTTCACAATATTTGGTTTCTATTAAGTGGATATGGCACTCTCTCTCTCATGATCAAGGTCACATCTTTTTCTATTAGGTCAAATCCCACGCTGAAATAGCTGGGAATGAATACACAGATAGCATTGCTGAATACCAGGCTAGCCTCAAAGATAACAATCTGACCGATACCGGTATTCCCAACACTGGCCCAGGCTGCAACCCCTTCTACAATATTGCTTGGCTGGCTCGAGGAGAGGCAAGACCGACTACACCTGAATCTTCCATCCCCATTCCCAATCTAGATACTCCCCAGGCCTTAAGGATCCTTTGAAATCCCATATGCATGCTGAAGACAGGCTTGGATATGCAGATGGCAAGACAGGCTATTACACTTATAACCAGAGCCTGCTACCTCATGCAAATAAGGGCATTAGCAACACCTTCTGGAACATGCCATGTGTCTCAACCCGTATGAAGCGCACAATCTTCCAATACCGCACAGGCACCCTCTACAACCAAAACATGCGGTAGCTTCAAAAGGTCCACTAGCCTTGTATGCCCTCTCCCAGAATGTCATCATATGGATAGTGCCTTCCACATTCTCTCAGGTTGTCAATGCCCCGTCATCCGCAACATGGTAACTGAGCGTCACAACATTGCTAGCATGCTAGCATTGCTAGCATTTTGCGCAGAATGATTTAAAAAGTGGTCAGCGAAGGCTCTTATGGGTCAAACCTCCTACAAATGGATGTAGGCATTGCAGACCATCTGGCTCAGCATGACCTGCACATCACTGAGCAGATCTCTAACCCCGTTATACCTCCCTACCTCTTTGACCCCAGCAATCCTGATCAAGCTAGACGCACCTCCAGCCGCCCCGATGCTATCTTGGTCACTCCTTGCCCTGCTAACCCATATAGACCACCTACCCCCCCCTCACATCGGGTACTCCGCAGTATGAGACATAATGAAGGAGTAAGAAGCAGTGCAACTCCAGCCAGGCAACTTCATGATTTGAACATCCAAAACCGCCATATCCACTTAGTAGAAATCAAATACTGCGAAGATACGAGGCCTGGTGCCCAGCTAGAAGCCTCACAGCAACAACACAGTGAACTGTGCAAACAACTTCAAGGCGCTGAGATCACTCTCCACACAATCCTTCTGGGTGTGGGTGGGACAATCTATACTGCCCATACCCTGGACCAATTTAAAAAATAGGGATTGACCTGCAAAGGTCAACCAAGCTTGCACAAAAGCTTCATGCCCACTCTGTACAATATGCGCAAAAACTTACCACTACCAAACGTGCCATTGAAATCAAAAATACTCATCATAACTCTTGTGCACTGGGACTGCATGCTTCCAGAAACCCACCAGACCCACACTAGCTTCCCTTTTACCCACTGGTGAGGGAGACTCACGGCTCTTTGAGCCAATGTGTCTCCTTTTCCTTTATTGATGTAGGGAGTGGTCTCACTGCCTACGTAGTTTTTTCTTTTTCTCTCTATTGCAATTTGTTCGTGGGAATTTTCTGGCAAATAGGCCATATGTGTCTCTGTGGCTTGGGAAGACGTATGTGGTTCCAGCTGGAATGTTTGCAGGCCAAGTGTGGGGCACTGAGTACATTGAAGCGGGCAAGGAGTTTGCAAGTGGTCTGCAAGTGCGGCACATGAGTTATCTTAAGAGCACGCTGGGTGTTAAGCGTACCAATACAAACTGGGCTGTTCTGAGGGAGTGTGGTCATGAGCCGCATCATTTTTACTGGTTCAGGTCTGTTGTCAGAATGTATAATAGCATGCTGAGGTCTAAAAGTGAGATGAGGTCTAAAAGTGAGACGTTGAGAAGAGTGTTGAAAGCGGATGTGAACATTCATTCACGAGAGCCGTCCTGCTGGACTGCTCAAGTTTTAGATGCTTTCCAAGGCCTACGGCGCTGTGATTCCTTTGTGCAAGCGGTGCGGCAGGGCACTCCTATTCCTATTCAAGAATTTACTGATGACCTCAGGCACAGGTTGCAAGCAGTGTGGAGAGATGTTGAGGAAGTGAATTCAGTTCGAACCCGCGGGACACATATAGTCACAGCTTACGGTAAGCTGGCAACTTACCAGTCTCTTTTTGCAGTGCCTTTTGACCACATTGTGCGTGCCCCTGCCCGTTTACCAAGGCACATGCATTTGGATTTGTCTCCACATGTCATGAGGAATGTTAGCCGGTTCAGACTTAGGGCACACACACTGAAGGTGGAGACAGCGGCTTGGGATACTCGGAACGCTCTTTTGTGTGATCGCTGTTCTTGAGATGAGATTCAAGATGAGGCTCATGCCCTTCTGGTGTGCAGAGACGCAGATGTTTGTGCTTTGAGAAGAAAGTACGCTTACCTGTTCAATTGTTTCTCTGGTGGTTCAATTGTTTTTCAATGGAGCAACCATTCTTACAACAAGCCAGTGTCCAGGATGCTTCTGATTTCCTCTTGCAACACAACAATAAGCTTTTTTCGTTTGTTTCTGAGCTTATGGACATTCTGTTGACTGGCGAGGACCAGTCACAGGCCGATCAGCCGAACAGTCTGGCTGAAGGTCCCCCTGTGTAAAATCTAAATCTAAATCGCTCTCAAGTGGTGTGTATCAAGGAATTGCTGCTTCGTTTCCTCTGCTGTGTTTGCGGCACGCACACATGGGACGGATTGCTGTCCGGGCAATGGCCTATGGTTGAACTCATTTGGTGTGAAAGGCTTGTAGATGGTGGTACTCAGACTCTTCCGAGCGTAGGCCAGAGACATCCCAGGTTGCCTATGCTCCCGGGGGCCCCTTTCTTTGTGCGCTCCTGTGGTAAAACATTGGTTTTGCATCCTGTGGACATACTCCTTTTATTCGGTTTCCTCGTTTACAGTTTCCGCCCATGGTTTCCGCCTCTGTGTGCTGGAATGTACCAGCACCAGGCTTAGTCCAACGTTGCGGCTAACGGTCCATTCTATACATCTGTAAATCTGACTAGCGAGGACCAGTCACAGGCCGATCAGCCGAACAGTCTTGCTGAAGGTCCCCCCATTTAAATCTGCAAATCTGTAACTCTCGTTACCCTTGTAACCTTGTGAGCTTGTACGTACCAGCACCAGGCCTATCAGCCCAACAGTGTGGCTGCCGATCTCCTTTTTAAATCTTGTAAATTTTGAGCTTGTATGTTGCAGTCAAGTTGTAACCCCTGAAAAAACTAATGCAGAATAAAAATTGATGAAGCAGATAGAAAACATAAAATTTGGCCAGCAAATCTCATTCAAATGCCAAGAAGGTAGCAAGGGCAATAAAATGCTGGGGTAAAACAGATGGGGCAAGAAGTTTGCTGCACTGAGTCGGTTCGCACGATGTAAAGATCAAGCATACAGCTCAGGCAGGAAGGGCAGTGTGAAAGCAAGGATTGCTAAGATGATAAATGCATGCTTCAACTTGCACCGGTAAGAAACACGCGGCGAGCTGAGACCCGAAGCAAATAAACAAAAAGAGAAGAAAGAACGACTATGCAAGCCAAATCCCGCCCTGTGCATGAAGGAAGGACCCGGATCATCCCTGGATCTGGAGAGAAAAGAAAAGGGAAAGAAAGAAATAAAAAAACCAAGAGCTCAACCGACCCAGCCAACTCGCAGCGGGTCCTAACAACAAGTTAACAGAGAACAAAGCCATGAGACATACTTGAGTTGTTGAACAAGCCGGAAACACTGCATTATAATCCCATTCTTGATTGGCCCACTCTCCTCTCAGCCCTCAAAATCAAGCAACAAACCAACAGCATGCAACAAAGTCTGTGATAAAAAAAACGACGTGTGCAGCAAGCCAGGCATACCTGATGACATGTTTCTCTACTCTCTGTCAAGTAAAAAGAATAGCCCACTCTCCACCACAATCCTTGCATTCACTCTTTTCCAGCTTGTTGTATAAGGAGGCAACAACATCTCCAAGGCATCCAAACACTTGCATAGGGTCGTTAGTGAAGAAGGTAGGCGTCAAAGAATAGAACAGAGGAAGCCCAGAGGAGAGGCATCAGCTTCAACGGAAGCCTGCCGGATCCATGCATGTAAAGACAACGTTCATTGCCATGTCAGAATCAAAATGGGCTCCACTTGTCAATGTTTTCCAGCGTTCACGTACAATAAGGACATGTACAAATATTTGCTATACAACGCTCACTGTTGACCTCCATCCATTGTTTAGAACGGTGGGTGCATGCTGTTTAACTACTGTAATCAAGTCATACCAATTGATAAAAGCAAGGAGAACATTGGGCAACCATGGGCTACAATTAACGTGATATCTGAATTGTCTAGCATGTGTTTGGGAGTCTAAGCAAGCAGCAGAAGCAGGAAAAGACACTCAATTCAATAAGGTATTGGTTATGGTGGTGCACAGGATGGCAATACAGGCCTTTTGAAACTAATAACAAGGAGCAAGCACAGCTCCTAAGCAATGTGCTCCTCGAGCACTAGCTTTTTGCTGCTGCGTGGGCAATGCGGGAACAGGATGAGAGAGAGCTTGAGCTCAACAAAGGATTCTGATTTAGACTGACAAGAAAGGTGCACTTTGACACAAAGGCCAGGGACGTAATTGCGAACAAGATGTGTGCAGAATCTGAGGTTAATGACCAGAAATAAAGCGGTAAGGTAGAACAAGATAGAGTTTCCAAGGCAGACCAAGGTAGAGCTAAAGCAGGCTATCCTTATCACAGGATGCATTTGTTTTTTATGAGCTCATGTTTGGATACTGAGCACAGAAGCGAAGGCACATGCCAGATTCATTTTATGCAGGCATGGGTACGGCTGGTTCAATGCTATGTGGCAGGCAGGAGGGGCTTCAAATGACCTGGAGTGTACTTATTGCAGTGGAGTACACTAGAAGGGAGCAAGCCACATGGAGGAAAAACATTTTCCGCATCACGCCGGCTGGGGATGTGCTGCCTCCACACATAAATTGAAAGACAGCGCGCAAGAAGGCAAGCAGCCAGGGAAAAAGACAAAGCACCCCCGCGCGTGTGCACGCGCACGCCCACATATGAAGGCACACACACACGCACACACACATGCACACACTGCTCACACACACACACACACACACACACACACACACACACATCGTGCACACGCTGTAGTGCACCAAGCCTCAGCTGTGCCCCTGAGGATAATGCCCAAGGCTGCTGCAAAGGCCTCTTCTACCCCTCTCAGGCCTCAGCTCTTCCATTAAGGGTAATGCCTAAGGCTGTTGCAAAGGCCTCTGCTATGTACCAATGGTCATACTTGGGGCTGCTGCACAGGCAATGTCTCAGATGTCGCACAATCTTGCTGACACTTTGATTTCATTCGCTTTTCGTGGATGGCACGTGCCACATGGTATGCCATCAATATGAGGCCTGCCACCTGCATACATATTGACATGGTTGCACTTGTCAGTGTTGGCCTAAGCAACACTCACCTCCCATGCTCCAGGAGGGACATTCAAAGGAAAGTGCTGCCATGTGTGGTGCATGGTTGTTGAGAATTGTGCGCGACATCCATAGCTCTGCCATTTTTCATGGCTGGCTATCGATAGAAGAGAGCTCAGACAACAGCAGGGGACGCAGGAAAGGAAGGAAAGAAAAGAATACGCATGCTGGGTCTGGCTGCGTGCGTTCAGGAAGGGTTCACTACTAGCGAGCTAGCTAGGAGAGGAGGGCGACTGCACAATCTGTTGCGAGCGTAGAGATAATGCAAGAAACTACCCTTCTGCCAAGCCACGCTGCTGCTCACCTGTTTCCTCCTACACTTTTTTGTACCATTAATTTTGCAAATATGTTCACTCTCTGGCAGTGCCTGCCTCCCCTGATGCACCTGCAAATGTCTTGCAGCTGTGATTCAAGCAAAGCTACCACAAGCTTGCCTTGCCACACCCCTTACCAGTGAACCCAGAGCTTCAGCATCGATATATGTAAAAGTCCATTGGCTCCACAGCACTCCATACTCTACCATTGCAAAAACACATGCCTGTCTGGGCTTATTCTGGGTTTCCCGGGCCTGCAAGGATCAGAGCCCCCTGCTCCAGGTCCTCCTTAGATCCAGCCTCGAGTGTTACAATGAAAGCGCTATAACACTAGGATAAAAGGATAAGGATGGCTGCAATGGTTTCATCCTGATCAGAATAAAGTTGTGAATGAGGATGATGATGGTGATGATGACAAGTTACCTCCGCTGATGAAGGGTTAGGACAAGCTTGCTCTCCTCGCTACGTCTCCTTTGCTGTAAGCTTGCTCTCCTTGCTACGACATCTTTGCTGTAAGACACTTCTAATTCAACCGTACAAGCATGAGCATTGATCCACTGGGAGATTAGGAGGGAGTCCCTCTGTTTTGAATTCCCAACTGTCAGGTGTGGGATCCATACGAACCATCATCCTGATCGACCATGGAAAGCATTTAGACCACCACCACCATCATCATCATCATCATCATCATCATGGCACAGCCCATCAGCCTGATCACTTTCGCATTTTCTTTTGGACAGCACACAATGCTCACCTGAAACAGAGTGTTGTGAAGGCACCACCTGGACGAATGCTTTGTGAAGGCAGCGAAGAATGGCAGCAAAGAATGATGTGACGGCTCACCTGGAAGAAAGTTGTGAAGGCGCCACCTGCTGTTCCCCACAAGAACAGCCAAAAGTCGTCCTTCTCGACCAGCACTGTGTGGTAGAATGAGCTCATCTGCAGGCGTGACTGTGTACTCTCCCGCCAACTGGGGTCAGGCACGCACTCTGTTGAACGAGGCTGGATTGTGCCGTTGTTGCTGCCAACCTTCAGGAAATACTCACGCCGGAACTTGGCCTGTCCCGTTTCTGTCCGGTTCTCTGCATGCGCGGTGTGCGTGCGTGCGTTTGTGTGTGTGTGTGTGTGTGTGTATGCGCGCGCGCGTGTGTCTGTGTATGCGCGTGCACGAGCGTGCATGCACACAAGTTCATGTATGCTTGCAAGGCAGGCGTAGCAGTCGAGGGGCAAGACCAGGAATGGTGTGCTGTGGGGTGAGGAGAGCAGCATCCACGCCATGCATCTGTGCTGTTGGGATGCTACCGAGTTAGCAATTGAGCAAGTAGGTGACCAACAATTAGCGGATCGCTGGACATTGAGTGCTACATGTCCTGCAGAATCCTAGCATCAAACCTGTTAAGAGGCATAACCGTCATTCCTTGCAATTTAGTTAACTCCAAAGGCTGTGGCCCTTTTTTCATGGCTTTAATTATTCTTAAAGGACACTTGGATCCACTCAAGGCCCTTTGTTATGTGTTGCAGCTTGAATGTGCCCAGAGATGGAAGCTGGTGGATTGCGAGGGTGGGGGATTTTGCACTAGGGCTAGCTAGTTGGGCACCCAGTTGGGGTCCCATGGGAGAATGTTGGAGGGGCTTCCTGGCCCCCTTCCCCACCAACCCATTTCTGCCCAAACATTCAATCACTCTGAATTGAAACTCCTCAACTCTCTCCACACTTGCTCGCATTTCAAATACCAAACTGCCGTGCGCGGAGCGTCCCTTCCTTCCCCTTCCCCGCGGTGCTTGCCCCCCCCCCCCCCCTCCCACCTGTTTCCACATATTGGAGGGTGGACAGCCCAGGCCCTGCTTGCGACTTCAGGATCACGACGCAGCCCTTATCCCAGCTCCCATCAGGCTTCCTCGCACACTGTAAACACAATGAGGCAACAGGGAAATTGTGCGCATTATCATGCTAAGTGCTGTGTGTGAGTATTATTATGCTGTGCACATTGTTATTATGCTGCGCGCTTACTTCCTCTAAAGCAAAGAAGCTTGGCTTGCCACACATGCAAATGCAAGGTTGACCCACCAGGCTCAGCAACAAGCACTATCCCATCCCTGTCTCAAAGCGTCTTGGCTCCTTTTACAGCACATCCATCCCCATAAGGACCAAGGATCACGGCTCACCTGAGAACAAAAGGCTACCAGACCGGCAGCAGCACCCACCCCCTTAGTTGATCACAGAAGAGAGGATACCAAGGCATTATGCATCCCCTTCACAAAAGTTGGAACAGTGCTTGGCTCACCCGAATCTGAGAGGCAGCTGAGACCCCAAAGCCTTCAATCATGGTCTCATCGGTAGTGGTTGGGTCGTATAGCACTGAGATGCCCTCGTATGGGTGTATGGAAAATACAACATCGACCTGTCATGAGAAAGCAGGTGTATGGAAAGCACAATCTCGACCTGTAAGCGAAAGGACCACATGCCTTTTTTCCGGATTGCTCCAATTTTGCCAAGAGCAACAAAACACAACATCGACCTGTCATAAGAAAACAGGCGTATGGAAATGCAACATCAACCTGTGAGGGAAAGGATTACATGCCTTTTGTACAAAAGGTCATGTGGTCCGGTCAGGCCTTTTGTACAAAAGGACATGTCCAGATTGTCCCATTTTTGGCCTGGAGCAACATACCCCGCATCCTTCGTCTATACATAGAATCTGCCATCAGGGATTCTGCAAGACCATCCTCCCTCAACCACACTGTGTGAAACTAGCTGTTTCCATGAACACCCTCCTCAAGAGCTTACGCACCAAAGGCCATACCGACCACCAACTTTGAGCTTTTGAAAAAGCCTGACTTATTTACACTTTGGGCAGTTTTCAAACGTATTTTTAGCTGCACTCAATTTAGCGCTCTACCGGCAACACAAATAAAACCTCTGGCCTTGTGGTTCTTGTCAACCAAGTTCTTATTATCACTCTTGTGGGTTGGTTTGTTGGGCTTGTTAGGGCACCTGTCACACTTCCCTGGCCTCCCCAACTTCTTGGCAAACACGCTCCTGAGCACAGAATGATCAACCTTCATAGCATTTTTGACTCACCCAACTTTGGCACACACATAGCAAGCTGGGAAGGAAAATTAGGGGCACTTGAAGGCATACACACACACCTCCAAAGCCTCGTTGTACGGGATGCGCAAGCACGTGTTCCGGTGCTCCGGATCTGCGCGGCTGGCAACGTTCAAGGTGTTCGCATCCGTGAGCCTGTTGCTAAACAGGCAGCCGGAGGTTGCATGGCACTGCAAGCTCATAGGCCAGGGGCCCCTTCCAATGGTCCAATCCGGGGCTGACTGTGTCGTTGCAGGTGCACGAATCCACTCCACGACCTTCAGGGGCGGAGATTGTACGCAGCAACACATCTTCAGATGCATGCATGATAATGCTGATCTTTTGACACACGCGGACACACAAACGTGCTTATGACTCCTGGCTTGCATACAACGTTGTGTAATTGTTGTGAATGTACAAGTGCATTGGCTTGTACATGTAGCAAAGTGTGCGCTTTCTCAAGTGTGTGTGTGTGTGCGCGTGTGTGTGCGCGTGTATTTGTGTGTGCACGCGCACCCCACATATGCCTGCTAGTAGCCTGCTAGATTTGGCCATGCCTAGTACTTGCCAGTATAACTAAATAAATAACAGTTGCTGCCCAGACGGCCATGGTCAGCCATCCACCCTCATGGGACTTGGGTTGGACCTCTGTGGCATACATGTCAATCACTGACACCTGCATGTGTCCAAGAAATAGTGCCACTTATGGATCTCTATAGCGTCGTGCAAATCACTGGGTGTGTGACCCCCAATGGGTTCATTCTGGCTCATGTGGTCTTGCAATCAAGAGATCAACGGCAAAAGAAATGCAGCGCAATTGCTTGGTGGTTGGTTTCAGGCATTGTTCTCATAGAATGACCAGCCCAAGCAATGCAAAAAAGGACAGGTTTTGAACATCCCTTTACCGCTTTTGGGAGGGTCATGAATGACAACCTGTAGGAATGCAAAAATGCCTCTTCTGGGTAAACTGAGGCAAGGAGGGTGATCTCGAGTCACCCAGAATCCACCATTTTTTCAGAGGGGGCTATGTGGCCTATATTGCCAGACATGCTCTTTCTCGTTTTTTGTTCTTACATCTAACCATATCAACCATTACATTTCATAAAAATATCACATTCACCAAAAAATGATGAAAATTGGAGGTCCCCAGATCACTCTCTTGGCCTCAGATCACCCAAAAACGGCCCAAAGCTCCACCCTGGGACCAAGTTTCACTCCCAAAATCATGTGTTCCCAAAATAACTCTTATATAATATGCTAACATCCCGCGTATTCAGAAAAAGGCCTTTTTGGCACCCCATGTGCTGGAATCTGACCCCAAATCACTAACAATGGCCCAATTTGGTGCTGTAGGTGATCGGGTATAGAGTTATGGTGGTCAAAGTAGGGTTCACGCCGCGGCTAATTTAGCACGTGCCCCCCAACTGGCAGTTCACATACCCCAGTTCGCTAGAAAAGGAACTCGGATTTGACAACTGCCAGTTGGGGGGCACATATGCAGGGAGCATGTAAAAAACAGGCAATTCTAGGCCTCGGATAGCCCCCTTTGCCATTTTTTTGTGGACATGTTTTTCACAAGAACAAAAGTTGGCATAACTTAAGACAGAAACAAAAGACGGAGAGGAGCATATCCATCCATGTAGGGGAGCTGTTTAACTCCAGAATCTGTAACACATAGATGCATCCTGACACTTCACTGTGAGCTTGCTTCAGCACACGGCTTTTTTGTCTTAGAAAAGGAAGCAATTGTGCGCACCTACACACTTTACCGAATGCATTTGCAAGGAACACAACAAAGCATTTGCACACTTGAGCACTCCCGGGGTGCCAATTTGTTTGCAGTCATTCACATGCATGCATGTTTTGAGTCCTTGGTTGCAAGTTGCATGAGTGCTTGTGTGTGCATGTGTGTGTCTATGTGTGTTTGTGTGTGTGTACGTGTGTGTATGTGTGTGCCAGGCCTTTATTTTTTGCAGAATAGAGTTACGATCGTTGTAAAGTCCAGGATTTTGAAGGCACGGGATCAAAATAAAATGGGCAATGCACCCTGAAGGGGCGCATCGACCATTTTGACCCCCATTTAGGCCGCTGAAGGAACCTGGACTTGTGCAGAAAGTAAGGGTTAAGAAATACAATGGGAAGAACAAAGAAAGGTCACAGTGCGGGTGAATAAAAGTCGGCTTTGAAGCACGGTGTGGGCAATAAGTTCTAGGCTTGCTGGCTGCAGGATCAAGTTGGCACTTGTGGCTTGAGGATCATGGCGTGGAAGTTGATGGTGTGTACAAGGCAGGATGACAAGCTTGAGGATCTGCAGTGGGTGTTCATGCACAAGATGCTGGACTTCTTGTATTGCCAAAGCAAAGCCCCTACTCTTGCTCCTGCTTACAAAGCAAACAACATCAGTGACAGCAGCATTAGCGACAGTGGGTGCAGCAGCGCAGAGAGCATGAGCCAGCACGGAAGAAGCTTGAGTGCAAGCAACAGCGGCAAGGAGAGCTGCTGAGTTGTCGAGTATGAACTGATATCCTTTCCCTACCCTGATGCACTTGGTAGGTGGCTAGATGCAAAATAAAGTGTGTACGATACGGGCTATAAGAGGTTCTTGGTAAAGAGCAATGTGCTTGATGGACTTGCTAGTTGGGTTACTTGATATGACTTGGGTGCTTGGACTTTCAAACTCAAACATTTGGAGGTGCATGCTGGAAATTTCTTGTTTGGTGGAATAATCATGCCATACGTACGAGATAATGGAAACAATGAGTCGTGCCTGTCATTAACTACTACAAGCGCGAAGGCACGACACAAAGGGTATGCACTAGATACAATGCAGCATCGTAAGTGAAAGTAGTTGTTTTAACAATCTTATCTGCGGGCTTGGTTGGGAGGCAAAGTGTAATGATACCAGGTTTTCCTAGATCAGATCATCAACCACCAACTACCTTACAGGCTTAGGCTTCGGGCTAGACTGGGCCGGCCAGTTATAAAAGGAGGCTCGACTCCTCCCTAGTCCATTCTCGTTTCTGTTGATTGTTACACAAAGTAATAAAATAGCACTTGTCAAGACAGGGAATTTCCCCAGAGGGGGCTATCTGAGCATGTGCCCAAATATGCTCCTTTTTTGCAATTAGGGTGCGCCCACTCACAGCCACTTCATCTGATTGGGACAATCTTAGCTCTAAAGTGTAGCTGGCGTTCCAAGCTTCCAGAGCATATGCTCAGATTTGCGGAAGTCGCACTGTGTGCTAAAAATAGACAGAGCTAAAGCTCACATGGGGCACGTAAACCCTAATGCGGTGCTTTTTATGGGAAAGTGAATCGCCACATAACACCAACCACTGGGTTTTTCCACTCCATTTTATTTGCAATTATGACCGCGTTTCCACTGGGATTGGAAAATTGATTTGGCGGACCGGGAAGTAAAAGTTGTTTCCACTGGGCGGTCCGGGAAATTCCTCGGCGGACCGGGAAAATGAATTTCCCGGTAGATGAATTTCCCGGACCGGGGAATTTATATGCGGACTCCCCCCCCTTGCATATAAATTCAGGCGGACCGGGAAATTCAAATGCCTCCAGAAGACCCCAAATGCTTTGGAAAACTTAATTATAACTTCAATCACCATTGTAAACATGTCTGAGGGCTCTCAAGTGGCAAGGGAATTTCCCGGTACAGATGTCCACTGGAAACAACTGACCGGGAAATTCTTTTCCCGGTAGACCGGGGAATTGAATCACGGACCGAGAAATTGTTTTTGAATTTCCCGGACAGAGCCCAGTGGAAACGCGGTCTATATTGTTTTGTTACAAGGACTCCATATCGCTACAAATCACCTTAGTTGGTGCAGTGGGTAGTCAGATATGGAGTTTTAGTGGTGAAAACTAGGGTTTACATCGCGGCTATTAGGCACGTGCCCCGTAATTGGGAACTTTGAAACCTGAGTATTGCAGAAACTGGCTACCACAGGATGCCAAGGTTGAAGATTCCCAGCTGGGCAACTGCAGTTGCGGCGCACATATGTGGGGGAGCATGCAAAAAACAGGCATTTTTAGGCCTCAAATAGCCCCCTCTGGGATTTCCCTCACAGTAATGGTATCTTGGCTTTGCCAATTGGATTTGCAAAAAGAAGGCTTGGTGCGCACGCGCTTGTGTGTGTGTGTGTGTGTGTGTGTGTGTGTGTGTGTGTGTGTGTGTGTGTGTGTGTGTGTGTGTATGTGTGTGTGTGTGTGTGTCTGTGCTTGTGCGTGTGTGTGTGTGTGTGTGTGTGTGTGCGTGCGTGCGTGCATGTGTGCGTGCGTGTGTGTGTCAACATATCTATCACATGTGATACATCCAGGCCTGGTTGCTTTAAAGAAATTTCCAACTGTGACATGTCCATGCACTCACCTTCTTGACCTGCTCAAAGGCTTGCTGAGCTTGCTGTGCCTGCCGAATCTTCTTGGTGGTAGTTCTCCATTGCTTTGCGGGGTCGAACTTTGGGGGGGTGGGCTCTGCGCATGCCGGCATTCCAATCGATACTGGAAGCGCTTGTGAAGGAGCGCTGCGCTGGAACGCAGAGTCATTCGTGCCCCGCTGGTCCTGACTATGTTCCACCTGCGTTGCCTCTTGCTGTGAGGTGCTGCTGGTCGGCGTGCCCTGCTGGCTATTGAGAGGGCTCACTTTGCTGGCGCCCCTGATGGCGGGAAGCGGGGAACTCAGGGTCATCGTTTTAATTTCTCATCATTCATCGCTTCCGCTGCAGCACCGGTACCGTTACCACACAGTTAGGGTGGTTTCGCCAATGGCCAAAAAAGGGAACGTTATTCCGTTCCCAGGAACAGAACTGAAATTCACATCGCACCTGAGGATGTACGTACATCCAATACATGTATACCTTTACATGTACAGTAGGCTTAGTTCGTCAACACATGTAGTCTACAGCTGTGTGGGTTAACCCTCTTGGCCAACTTGGATGAGGTATACTGAAGGTACGTACAATTGGTCTGCAATCCAGTTCGTGGACTGTGCGGCTTTGGTTGAAATCCTCGGCCCAATTGCTGCAAGATCCTTTCTGATTATGGAATTCCTAGCTAGGCATCTGAGCAGATGGAGGAGCTTTTCCGGGATCCCCTTGGCAAGACACAAGGAATAGCTTGTGCCATATATGTATGGATGCCATGCATGCGACGTGGAACTACGTAGTGCACGTATACGGCCATTTCCAGGCAACAATGCATGCATGTACATATGTAATTTTCCTTACACTGCCTCTGGCCATGGTTGTAACAACAAACATAACATCGTAGCGGACGGATTGCGCAGGATGCCAAAAGGATGTGGTGCAACTTGCCTTCAAGTCCACCCGCGGGCCCGTTCCGCAACATAGGAATAGGAAGGTGCCATAGTGGCATCCAGCCACCGGATCTGGCCTGGTCCTTTTGGCCTAGCGCTTCCGTCACGTTACACTGGTTAAATGCAAGGTTTTGCATATGCATACATGCATGCACATACGTATGCACATGTATACACATGCGAACACTCCCGGAGTGGGCCAGGATTCCAGAGAGACGTGGCCTACTGGTCATAAGTATACAGGCCTGTATACATGTATACAGGCCTAAAGATTCCATAGATTTTGATTGGTTGCAGTATTATTTGTTGTTTTTCTAAGAAAGCTCAACCATGGTCCGCTGGTACCTGCAACGTTGCATATGCATATATATGATATGATATGGCCATATGATACGGCCATATGATATGGCCATATGATATGGCCATATGATATGGCCATATGATAGCTGCAAACATTTTCTTTGACATAGCTATGTATACAGCTACGTAGCATAGCAGATCATACATCATGATGACCAGATTAGTCAAGGTTTTACATATGGTGCAGGTTTCCTCATGGTACAGGTTTCCTGCTATTTTTTTAGAAGGGGTTAACTGGCCTACGTTGCTGGACATGCTCTTTCTGATGTTCCTATCTCAAATCAATTCAACCATTATTATTCCATAGAATATCATGTTTACCAAAAAATGACGAAGATAGGAGAAACCCAGATCACTCTCCAGACATCAGTCACCCTAAAAAGGCCCACGGCTCCAGCCAGGGACACTTTCCACTACCAGAATTTTGTGCATGCAACCTCCACACACAAAGGGGGAAAAAGAAGAAAAAGAAACAACCCTATAGGCAGTGAGAA
The DNA here is from genome assembly GCA_914767535.2 of Dunaliella primolecta. NCBI lineage: Eukaryota > Viridiplantae > Chlorophyta > Chlorophyceae > Chlamydomonadales > Dunaliellaceae > Dunaliella > Dunaliella primolecta. Next base: position 10,427,164 of record OU611755.1, on the reverse strand, counting down.
CACTCCCGACATCAATTAAGGAAAAGGAGACACGTTGGCTCAGAGAGCCGTGAGTCTCCCTCACCAGAGGATAAGGGGGAAGGTAGTGTGGGTCTGGTGGGTTTCTGGTTGCATGCGGCCCCAGGGCACTAGAGTTATGATGAGCGTTTTTGTTTTCAATGGCATGTCTTGTTGAGGTAATTACGCAAAATACGCACATAAACTTAAAAGTTTATGTGCGTATTGCACAGCTAGCTTCTGCAGAATGGGCATGGATTGCTCCGGAGCTTTCGTGCAAGTTTGGTTGACCTTCGCGGGTCAACTCCTAGTTTGAAAACTGATCCAGGGTATGGACAGTATAGAAAGTCCCATCCACACCCAGAAGGGTTGTGTGGAGAGTTGTCTTGGCTCCTTAAAATTGTTTGCACAATCTACTGTGTTGTTGCTGTGAGGCTTCTAGCTGGGCACTGGGCCTCGTATCTTCACAGTATCTAATTTCTATAAAGTGGATACCGTAGTATTTTTATCATCCCACAAAAATACTGTTTTGAGATGTGCGGGATGACTGCGGGACGACCTAAAAATATTTATTTCAGGGGCTACGGGAAGGCACAGGAAAGGAGAAAATACTTTTTTTGTGAAAATTGAGGTGTATGAGCGAGGGATTGTATGAGCATCATGACATTTTACATGTCTAGGCGAACCTTTCTATCCCAAGACTTAGGGATTAAGACCTGGAAAGTTGGCAGAGGCAGGCAATTCTACCAAGCCTTTCTGTAATGGCAGGTTCCGCATGCTAATCTTACTTTCCATGCATGCAGGTAAACTTCATTATAGTTTGTAGCAGGAGGGGGCTGTTTGCCCCTGCAGGAATGTGCGTAATTGCCAATATTTTAATTAGTTGTTGAGAGGGGTGCAGGATTGGTGCGGGGTTGTGATGGTAAATATTTATTTTAGGGGTGCGGGATGAAAAGAAAAGAAAAGAAAAGAAAAACTACGTAGGCAGAGGAAACTCTCCCTACATCAATAAAGGAAAAGGAGACACATTGGCTCGGAAGAGCCGTGAGCCTCCTCCACCACAAAGCTACAAAGAAGAAAGCTAATGGGGATCTTGAGGGTTACTGGAAGCACCCGGCTCCAGAACCTGGCTGTGAGAAGCATCATTTTCCATAGCACGTCTAGTGGTAACAAGCTTATGGGCATACTGAACCGAATGGACATGGAGTTTTTGAGCAAGTTTATGGGCGTTGATGGTCCAGTCCAAGTTGTTTAAACTGGTTCAAGGTATGATCAGTATAGCAGGTCCCACCAACACCCAGAAGGATGGTGTGGAGAGTCACAACTTTAGCACTAATGAGTTTGCTGAGGTCTGTATGCTGCCGCTGTGCCGCCTCTAACTGTTGTCCAGGCCTCGTGTCTTCACAGTACTTAATTTCAATCAAGTGCACATGTCGCTGGTTTACATGAAGTTGGTGGGGCTGTCTCACGCGGTTGACTCGTGTGGTCCTCTGTGTTGGGTTGTGTCTGCTGCGTAACGCATGGTGTGAGCGAGTGGAAGAAGGAGAAGAAGGAGTGGGTTTGGCTTTATAGGGAGTAATCAGTATAGCATCAGGACGACTGGATGTGAGTCTAGATCTCTTAGGAAAATTTTCTTGGAAAAAGGTAAGGGGGTAAAATTCTGTTTGATGCATGTGCAGGGATTTGGAGGCTGTGTTGCGCCAGCCTATCATCACTCCCTATGTCCATGTTAACCAAGCCTGCCCCCAAAGGGCTTTTGCTAAGAGCTTTGATGATCATTCTTCCAGCAACATTGTGGCGTTCAGTTTTCATGCTGGAGATGATATGATTTTGGCAGCCTGAAAGCATGTGGAGTGCACTGTCTAATTGATGACAGCCTGGGAGAGGGCATAGTGGGTCAGTGGACCTCTTGAAGCGAACTGCATGTTTTTGGTTATAGAGGGTGCCAGTGCGATATTGTAAAATGGTGCGCTTCATAGGTGTGGATATACAAGGCATGTTTCTAAAGGCGTTGCTGACTTTCTTGTTAACCTTGGATGATCACGTAATAGTACGGCATGGCGGTTTGGATGTACATGTTCAACATGTTCGAATCATGAAGTTGCCTGGTTTGGATGTACATGTTCAACATGTTTGAATCATGAAGTTGCCTGGCTGGAGTTGTGCTGCTCCTTACCTCTTTGTTTTCTCTCATACTGCGGAGTATTTGATGTGAGGGGAAAGTTAGTGGACTATTTGGGTCAGTAGGGCAAGAAGTAACCAAGATAGCTCAAGGCGGCTGGAGTTGCGTAGAGCTTGATCAGGGAATATTAATACTGGGGTCAAAGATGTGTGGAGGTATTATGCGATTGGAGACTTGCTCAGTGATGTGCAGGCCGTGCTGGGCCAGACAGTCTGCACTGCCTACATCCATCATATGATATGCACAAGGTTTGACCCATAAGAGCCTTCACTAACCACTTTTAAAATCATTCTGCTGGCAAAGTTGTGACGCTCAACCATCATGTTGCGGACGATGGGGCATTGGCAACCTGAGAGAATGTGGAGAGCGCTGTCCATATGATGTCATCCCAGAGAGGCCATACAAGGCTATTGGGTTTTTAGAAGCGGACTGTATGATTTTGATTTTAGAGTGTGCCTGTGCGGTATTGGAAGATCGCGCGTTTCATTTGGGTTGAGAGATAGGGTTTGTTTCAGAAGGCATTGCCAATGCCTTTATTTGCACAAAATAGCAAACTCTGGTAACAAGTGTAATAGCCTGTCTTAAGCTCTGCATATCCAAGCCTGTGCTTAGCATGCATATGGAATTTCGAAGCATTCTTAAGGTCTGAAAAGTATATCAGATTGGGAATGGGGGAGGAAGATTCAGATGTACCTGATCTTGCCTCTTTTTGAGCCAGCCAAACAAAATTGTAGAAGTGGTTGCTGCCTGGGCCAGCGCTAGGGATACCAGTATCGGTCAGTTTTTTTAGGATAGCCTGGTACTTAGCGAACTTGTCTGTGCATTTATTTCCAGCTATTCCAGCATGAGGTTTGGCCTTATAGAAAGAGATGTGACTCACGGTCGGACCTTGAGAAGTACGGGAATGGTTTGAAATTGTCTTCAGAACATCTCATTGTACATGATGCCTGCGCTTTTCTGGATATAGGATTTGCTTTCTGAGTTGGTGAAGTGAGCTGAGGCTGTCCGTGGCAACGTCTTGGTATTTGTGAATGAGTGGGGCAGCAATTGTAGCCAGTTCAGCTCTTCCTATGGTATTGGTAAGAACAGCGCTATTAGGCTCAATTAGGTTCTTTGAGTCACTCATTGGATGGTACACGCCTGCCCCTTAGCTGTTTTGCTGTCATGAATCTGGCAGCTGCCGTCTGTGTAAGCCCTGGATTTCCAACTGCAACTTTGTGCTGGAGATTTGGATTGGACTAGCAAGGAGTAGGGGCAGTTATGTCCGCAGCTGGGTTATGGGGGACCTTGGCAATTTGTTTCTTGCCTGGGGAACATTTTTCACAATTCCTTATCCCAGGCATAACAGCGTGCCTTGCATTATGTCTGGGGTCGTCGCTCACTATTTCAATAAACCACTTGACTTCTGGAATGCCCCTAGCTAAATCCCGGAGCCAGGTAGGGCTCTGGTTGTTCAAGCAGACTCTTGCAGCTGTATTCCATTCTGAAATTTGTAGGTCCCAGGTATGATGAGGGAGAGCAATTTGTAGGTTCCAGGTATGCTGAGGGAGAGCACTGCTCTTGGCATTGGCAATTTCCTGGCTGGGCCAGGATTGGGGATTGTTGTAGGTAAGTTTACTTTTTGAAATGGCCCCAAGTTCGTAGCAAAGGTGTAAGTAAGCAGTGAGCAGTTGTTAGTAGGTATTGGTTGTCATCAGCTTACCGCTTGCTGGCATTCCTTTTGGGCACAGACATATCCTTTTATGCTTCAGCTTACCTACCCTCGTAGGTGGGTACAGTTATGTAACCCTTTCTTTCCCTTAATCCAAGACTTGCGCATTTCCTGGTATACTAACATTCATTGCTATCTTTATCAACTTTGTTGGTGTGCGTAATCAACATATGCTCAGCTCAATAAGCCTGTATGTGAGCCATATATGCAGAAACTATTACTTCAGAGCTTGGCACAAGGCGTTTCCTCTTCCAGTTGATATTTGTGTTCTAGGTTCATTTGGTATAGTTACAACGTAACTGATAATGCAATTATTGCATCGTGACAGGTCAGACTTAGGTTCAACCTACAAGTTTTGCTCAGCAGTAAGCTGCTGGGCATGGCTTTCCTTAGTTGGCAGGCTGACTGTGCTTGATGCTTGCTGTTGAAGATCTGAAACTCCATTTTGGCTTTCATCTCAGATGAAAGGCTTGCTCTCTTTCTCTTTGCTGGACCTGTCTTCTCTCCCTACCTGCCGTGCTCCTCTCAGTCTGAACTTTATGGTAGGGAGTTACACGGTCTTAGAACCAATGTGGCTCCTTTTCCTTCATTGATGTGAGAGTTTGCACTGCCTACATAGAAAGAGGAAAGGAAAAGAAAAAGTAAAGGAAAACTACGTAGGCATTGAAGCACTCCCCACATCAATTAAGGAAAAGGGGCTACGTTGGTGCACAGAAAAGAAAAGAAAGTCTACGCCAGCCAAGAGGCCGCGTGCGTTAAGGAAAGGTTCCCTGACTAGCAAGCTAGAAAAGGTCTCACCAAAGGGCCCTCAAGACTAAACTAGACTAAGCTAACCAAAACAGACCACCCACTCCACCCTCAAACTGGGTACTGCGCAGTATGGGGAGTAGCACAACTCCAGCCCGCCATATTCACTTGATAGAAATCAAATACTGTCACTCACAGCAACAACACAGTGAACTGTGCAAACGACTCCAAGGTACAGAGATTACTATCCACCCAATCCTCCTGGGTGTGGGTGGGACTATCTATACTGCCCATACCCTTGATCAATTCAAAAAGTTAGGGATTGACACACAGAGATCTGAAACACTTGCAAGAAAACTCCATGCCCATTCTGTACAATTTGCGCACAAACTTACCTCTACCAGACGTGCCATTGAAAATAAAAGCACTCATCATAACACTGGTGCCCTGGAGCAGCGTGCTGCCAGAAACCCACCTGATCCACATTAACTCCCCTCTCATCTTCTGGTGAGGGAGGCTCACGGCTCTTTGAGCCAATGTGTCTCTCTTTCCTTAATTGATGTAGGGAGAGTTTTCTCTGCCTACGTAGTTTTTTCTTTTTCTTTTCTAAGCTAGCCTCAGGCTAGCAGTCAGTCGATTTGACTGGAGGCCTTTCTTGCTTGTAACCTTGTAACCTTGTTAAGCTAGCCTAGGAGAAAGCCAGAAACAAGAGCTAATGAGGATCTGGAGGGTTGGCTCCATGCTCCTGGACGCCCGGACTCTTCTTCTCCTGCTCTCCTCTGCCGCGCAACCAGCAAACCCTCCCCCAGAAGTCCCCTGGAAATGAAGTGCATGTCTGGTGTTAATAATAGTTGTTAATCTTTGGATAGCATGGCAACTCAGTTTGGATGCTAATGATTTAGCCTTCTGCCTGGTTAAACCCAAGTCGACAAGAGGTTGAATGGTGTAGTCGTTATACATGACTTATGACTTAAATGACTTATGACCTCCCCACCACGAAGGTCAGATCCCCATAGACCTCTTTCTTTTTCTTCTCTCGGTGGAATATGTAGTACACACCATGAAAAGAAAAGAAAAGACTACGCCAGCCAAACACACCATGTAGTACATGGTGCCTCGGCCCCCAACCCCCCTTCCTAGCAACCCACTGAATGAAGCTCATGCCCGAAGCACACCCATACACACAGACTCCAGAACCTACAGCAACCCCCTATTTGATGCTCAGGATATAAAAGTAGAATATGTCCTCTTCCACAGCCAGAACTATCTGCCCCCAAACAGCCTGTCACACACACAGAAAAACACACAAATCAAGATAGACGCAATCAAAAAGATCACTCTCATATTGAAGGACCTTGTGCCAGCCCTGGCGCAAGGCGCAACCTCCACCCAGGTCCTCTCAACACCCTTCACACAAGCCCTATCCTTGAACCTCACCCAGACCCCTCAAACCAGGGACGGGAGGTCCAGAGTATACTTAGAATACCACACTTAACCCATCAGAACCCCAAGCCCCATTCCATCACATACCAGGCATTGAGGCTGCCCAATGGCTTTGGAACTAAAAGCAGAACAAGGCTGCTGATTTGAGCGCAGTGCAAGCAAGCAACACAATCTTCCCCTATGATCATGCCATCCAAATTATCTTGGCTAGAAACATCTCTGGAAGCCAAAGAGATCCTCCCCAAAAAAAAACTCAATACAAAGCTCAATGGCATCCTGTCACCATTGAAAATTGGGCCTTGCCCATTCTTCAAGATGATGGACCAAAAGTGGCTCACTCAAAACATGTATCAGAAGGCTAGCAGAGGACCCATGCTGCAAACTTTGTTGAAGCCCAGTGAGCAAAGAAAACACTAATGAATTCCAATGCCACGAAAGTTTCCTCTGCCTACGTAGTTTTTGTTTTCTTTCTTTCATGCCCACCTGCGATACCTGTCACTGCACGTACCACTGGAGCTGTCTTTAAGACATCAAATCATGCTCCCTGCAAGATTGGGCACTGAGCCAGCCCAATGAGAACTGAAACCGCCCTGCATGTGCTCCAAGAAAAGAAAAGAAAAACTATGTATACGTAGGCAGAGGACACTCTCCCTACATCAATTGGGGAAAAGGAGACACATTGGCTCAGAAGAGCCTTGAATCCCCTCCACCACGAAGCTACAAAAAGAAGACCCTAATGGGGATCTGGAGGGTTGTTGGAAGCACCCGGCTCCATAACCTGGCTGTAAGAAGTATTCTTGTTTTCAATAGCACGCCTAGTGGTAACAAGCTTGTTGGCAAACATGACAGAATGGGCATGAAGTTTGCGAGCAAGTTTATTGGCGTGTTGGCGGTCAAGTCCCAATTGTTCAAACTGGTTAAGAGTGTGCTCAGTGTAGCAGGTCCCACCAACACCCAAAAGGATGGAATGGGGAGTCACAACTTTCGCATTGATGAGTTTGCAGAGGTTTGCATGCTGCCGCTGTGCCGCCTCCAACTGCTGTCCAGGCCTCGTGTCTTCACAGTACTTGATTTCAATCAAGTGCACATGCCGCTGGTTTACATTCAGTTGGTGGGGTTGCCTCACACGGTTGGCTGTTGTGGCCCTCAGTGTGGGGTTGTGTCTGCTGCATAAAACATGATGGTGTGAGCAGGAGGTAGAAGGAGAAGAAGGAGTGGGTTTGGCTTTATAGGGAGAAATCAGTATAGCATCAGGACGGCTGGAGGTGAGTCTAGATCTCTTAGAAAGATTTCTTGGAAAGAGTTAAGGGGGTATAATTCTGTTTGATGCATGTGCAGGGATTTGAAGGTTGTGCTGCGCCAACCTATCACCACTCCCTATGTCCATGTTAACCAAGCCTGCTTCCCAAGGGCTTTTGCTAAGAGCTTTGATGATCATTCTTCCAGCAACATTGTGGCGTTCAGTTTTCATGCTGGAGATGATATGATTTTGGCAGCCTGAAAGCATGTGGAGTGCGCTATCTAATTGATGACAGCCTGGGAGGGCATAGTGGGTTAGTGGACCTTATGAAACGAACCGCATGTTTTTGGTTATAGAGGGTGCCAGTGCGATATTGTAAAATGGTGCGCTTCATGGGTGTGGATATACAGGACATGTTCCTAATGGCATTGCTGATTTTCTTATCTACATGTGGTAACAAACTCTGATAATATGAGTAGTAGCCTGTCTTGGAGTTGGCATATCCAAGTCTGTGTTTTGTATGCATATTAGATTTGAGAGTGTTTTGAAGATTGGGGAGGTAGGTGATTTTAGAATTGGGCGTAGGGGCTGTGGATGTGCCAGCATTATGTCCTTTTTTCCCCCTCCTTGGCTAACCAAAGTAAATGAGAAAAAGGATTTCCACCGGGGCCTGCGCTAGGGATCCCAGTATCAGCCACATTATTATTGGCTTGGCTTGCTTGATGTTTAGCAATAGCATCTGCACATTCGTTACCAGCAATGCCAGTATGAGATTTTACTTTGTAGAAACAATGGTTTGTGAGTTGCTAATGAGGGTAGCTATGGTTTTTAGGACATCCCCTTGAATATGTTGTTTGTGCTTCTCTGGGTAAATAAGTTGTTTACGTATTTGATCAAGAGAGGTGAGACTGTCTGAAGCAATGTGTGAATAAGAGTGCGTAATGGCAGCAGCAATTGCTGCTAATTCAGCTCGACATATGGTGTTGGTAATTCCAGCACCGTTGGGCTCGACAAAACGGGCAGTAGACGCCTGCTCCAATTTCTTGTATGCCATTTTGGATTTGACAACTACCATCAGTGTAAGCCCATGTCCTCCAGTCAGGGACTTTGAGCTTGAGGGTTGGGCTAGATTGGTTAGGTACAAAAAGTTCTTCCTGATTACTTATATGTGGATAGGTTGGGTTTCTAGATGTTTGTTGTTTGTCAGACGGGATGCATTAGCATTTATTGAATCCAGGCATATCAGCATGCATTGTACTGAGAGTAGAATGGGTGCCTATACTGCGCAGCTTCCAGTTAACTTCTGGTACAGCTGAAGCCAGGCCTTGTAGCCAAGCTGGGTTATGATTGTTGAGATGAATCCTTGCAGCTGTGTTTTAGACTGCAATGATTTGTAGATCCCAGGTGTGCTGAGAAAGGGGTATTTCCTGGTTGATGGAGGATTGTGGATCGTTGTAGCAAAGGTTGGTACGAGCGATGGTTCCAAGTTCACAACAGAGATGCGGATAGGCAGTGATGAGTTTGGAATAGGGGTTAGTTATCATGTGTTGTCCCCATACGGGGAGGAACATGAAAGTAGCAGTGGCCCCTGTGTTGAGAATGGCAGAGTAGATAGCATGGCGTAAGGCCTGAGTCATAGCTTCCTCGGCGTAAATGGGATGGCAGACAGAAAATCCGGAATATCTGGATGAGAGGGAGTTATGATGGGCACCAAAGAGAGTGTCTCGGGGGTCAGTGCTCCAGTAGTGTTGGTATTGTGGGTTGTGGTCCAGCGGGGAGGCCATTGTTTCTTGAGTTACCAGGGCCCATTCTTTAAGGGCAGTGTGGATGGGGGTTGGCAGGGCCCGCGAGAAGGAGTCTTTAATCTTTTTGCTAGCGTACTTGTTTTCTAGCATAGTCTTGCGAGCAAGGAGCACCTGCAGCTCAGATGCAAAGCTAGTAGGAGCAGGTGTTATGGCTTCATGCAAGCCTGCAAGCTTGGCCCTATAGAAAGCCTTGTAAAGGATTTGAAATCGGCTAGGAGTTATCATCCCAACACATTTACCTTGTGTGTTGTAAATGCATGCCATGTATGCTTTGTAAATTTCTGGGAGGAGAAGGGGAGGTGGAGCACGAGGGTGGGGGCTGTGTGATTCAGTGTCTAGTGATGTTTGATTGGGATTATGCTTTACTTTGTACTTGACAAGGTCAATATTATGCAGCCAAAATTCACTGCAACCAGTGGGTTTAATGTCTACTTGTGGGTTGGTGGGGTGTATGTCTAAGGTAATTTTATTGCGTAGTTCTGTGTCTAGTTTTTGCCTCCAAGTATTAATAGCGTGAGGCTTATCAAAGCCTTGTTTTTCAAGGTTAGAAAGGACAGAGTCTGCTGTGGGTTGGGAAAGGTCTGGTTTGCTCTGCTTGGCTTCAAATTCAAGCAGACGCTGTTGGAATTTAGGCCAGGTCTCTTTACTAAACTAGTAGTTTCCTCAGGCTCCCAGGAGGGCATCCAAGTGACCTTTATGAGCTCCTCTCTAGACTGGCATTCTCTGTCAATTTTCTGTGCATTGTTAAGGCCTACGCAGGCGGGACAAGCCCATGTGTCAGCTGCATCTATCTCTTGTCTTTGCCCATCAGTATAGCAACCATGTTCTTTCATGCATTTCCAGTGGTACGTTCGTTGGCAAACATCACAGATATACATATCAAGGTAAGGAGGTTCAGAGTTAAAAGGTTCATAGCCACCATGGTAATTGCATATTTAGCAGCAAGCACACTCAATATCAGTGCGAGCAGCAGTTGAGGTAGTTGCAGTCTGAAGGCCAGCTTTCTTGAAGAAAGGCAGGGCCCACTTTTCAATAATCATTGGGGCAAAATGGGCGTGGTATTGCACTTGGTGGTGGATGAGGCTTCTCCTTTCGTCTTTTCTATTAACCGTGCAGTTTCTCCAACCATCTAGATGGGTTTCTCCAAGACCGATAACTTGCCTCCCCATTTTTATGATGGTGAGGTCTTGCCTTACTCAAATATCTTCCGCTACTTGGGGATGCAGTTTGACAAACACATCAAACTGCACAATGCTGCTGAGGAAGCTCTCAAACTCTGCCTGGCAGGCATGGCTCGCGTGCGTACTTTTGCCCATCAACACCAGATTACACACCGCTTACATGCCTACTTATGGCTCTTCAAGACGTATGTCATACCAGCAGGAATGTATGCCAGTCAGATCTGGGCCACTGCACATCTTCAACAGGGGACAAAGATGGATGATTGCAACCAGAAATGGCTTCTGAGATTCTTGAGATCCATGCTGGGTGTACGAACATCAACTCCTTCCTGGAGTGTCCTCCGTGAGTGTGGAATTGAACCTATTCAATTCACCTGGTTCAGAACCTGTGCACGTTTTTATAATTCTCTCATCCATTGCAAGAGCGCTCTACTTTACAAGGTTTTTCATGCGGACATCTCCCTCAGCTCCAGGAATTCCTCCTGCTGGGCATCCCATCTGTTGTCTGCCATGAATGGCTTACATCATGCTCATCATTTTCAGCAAAAGATACGCTCTGCTGATCCTATGGACTCGAGTCAGCTTGTTGTGGATCTCAGGTCTCGCCATCTAGCATATCGGAGACAATTTTCTGGTTACGACCCATGAGGCACAAACAGCAAACAATTTACTTATCATCACTGGTGTGCTCTCCCAACCAAGCCTGCACACGATACATATTCTCCTTATATTCTGCCCAAATATTTCCACTTGGATTTACCCAAACGCATTGTCCGCAGTGTGGCTCAATTTTGCCTTTGTGTCCATACTTTAAAAGTTGAGCAGGTCACATGGGATGATGCTATTTCCCCTGTGATCTATGTGATCTATGTGATGCCCAAGGTGATGTGCAGGATGAGCAACACTTTCTTTTCAAATGCACTCAGTGAGGCTCATCCCCATGTTTGTTCTCTTCGGCTTAAATATACTCCCTTGTTTTCTGGTCCTCTCCTCTCTTTAACTCACTCTTTCAATAGCATGGCTCCCTACGTACCTGGCATTCACCATGTACAATCTTGACATATCTCTTCTTTCTTAGACAGGGTAATCAAAATAGTTGGAAGCCTGAGCCGGATACAGTTGTTGTGCCTTCAGAGGAGGAGATGCAATGGCTGGTAGCCAAGCAGATTGGGAAAATGAATGGGCGTGCTTCCCCTGGTTTTGACTGTGTGGCTGCTCCTTTTATCAAATATGCTGCTATGACGCGCCCGCAGGTCAATGGCCGGGGCACTGAGCGAGTTAATGTGCTTGTGCCATACATTGCCCGGCTTGTCAAGCTGTTCTATGACAAGGCTCGCATTCCTGAATGTTGGAAGAAGGCCAAGCTGACCCCCTTGTACAAAAAGGGGCCCCTTATTGAACCTAATAGCTACCGCATGCTGGCTGTCAGTGGCACAATGTACCACTTGTATGTTAATGTGATTCGTTCTCTTGTCACGGACTGGTGTGTGGCCTCAAACAAGATTCCAGACACACAATTTGGCTTCTACCCTGGAAGGAACACCCTCCAGCCCATCTACATTTTAAGGCACCTACAGCATGCTCAATCAAGCCTGGGCAATCTAGCCGGCTGCACACTGCATTCATTGACTTCAAGCAAGCATATGACACCATCCCTAGGCAGGCACTCTGGCAGCACCTGCAGCGCACGCGCATGCCCACTTCTTTCTTGTCCATCATTAAAAACATGTACGATGCTGATGAGTATATTTTGAAGGACGGAGAGAAGAATGCTCAGGTGCACCCTAACACAGGTGTGAAACAGGGCTGCCCTTTGTCCCCTCTGCTTTTCTCTCTGTATATTAATGACATTGATGAAATTGCGGAGGGGGTGCAAGGTGCTGTCACGGGTACAGCTGAATTCTATGTGACGCACATGTTATATGCTGATGACCTGACTCTGATGGCCAACGATCCTGTTGCGTTGCAGACCATGTTGAACCGCTTGCATGCGTATGCTCAGAGGAAGCACTTAGTCATCAACACAGCTAAATCTGAGGTGGTGCACTTCAATTCCTCTGGGTCAGACCTGCCTGTTCTTCATATTGGGGGGGTGCCACTGGCACACAAGGAGTCTTGTAGATACCTTGGCATGATGTTTCACAAGTGCATGAGCATGGCCAAGTCCTCTGAGCATGCAACTGGCCCCTTCATGGCGTCTGCCTTTCGGGTTCGTCAATTTGTTCGTGAGTTTTTTCTGGCAAATAGGCCGTACGTGTCTCTGTGGCTTGGGAAGACGTATGTGGTTCCAGCTGGAATGTATGCAGGCCAAGTGTGGGGCACTGAATACATTAAAGCGGGCAAGGAATTTGCAAGTGATCTGCAAGTGCGGCACATGAGTTATCTTAAGAGCACGCTGGGTGTTAAGCGTACCACTACAAACTGGGCTGTCTTGAGGGAGTGTGGTCATGAGCCGCTTCAGTTTTACTGGTTTAGGTCTGTTGTCAAAATGTATAATAGCATGCTGAGGTCTAACAGTGAGACGTTGAGGAGAGTGCTGAAAGCAGATTTGAATATTCATTTGCGTGAGCCTGCCTCCTGGACTGCTCAAGTTTTAGATGCTTTCCAAGGCCTACGGCGCTGTGATTCCTTTGCGCAAGCTGTGCGGCAGGGCACTCCTATCCCTATTCAAGAGTTTACTGATGACCTCAGACACAGCTTGCGGGCAGTGTGGAGAGATGTTGAGGGAGTGAACCCGTGAGACACATGTAGTAAGCTGGCAACTTACCAGTCTCTTTTTGCAGTGCCTTTTGATCACAATGTGGGTGCACCTGCCCGTTTACCAAGGCACATGCATTTGGATTTGTCTCAACATGTCATGAGGATTGTTATCTGTTTCAGACTTAGGGCATACACACTGAAGGTGGAGACAGCGGCTTGGGATACTCGGAATGCTCTTTTGTGTGATCGCTATTCTTGTGATGAGATTCAAGATGAGGCTCATGCCCTTTTGGTGTGCAGAGACGCAGATGTTTGTGCTTTGAGAAGAAAGTACGCTTACCTGTTCAGCTGCTTCTCTGGTGATTTTTCAATGGAGCAACCTTATTTACAACAAGCCAGTGTCCAGGATGTTTCTGATTTCCTCTTGCAACACAACAACAAGATTTGCTCGTTTGTTTCTGAGCTTATGGACATTATGTTGACTGGCGAGGACCAGTCACAGGCCGATCAGCCGAACAGTCTTGCTGAAGGTCCCCCCGTGTAAATCTAAATCTTCTTTGTTTAATCAAAGTAACAACAAGCTTTTTCCTTTTCTACATGAAGTATTGTTTTTTATGAACAGGCTAGCAGTCAACCGATTTGACTGGAGGCCTTCTTTTTCCTGTAACCTGTTAATTTTGCCCACAAATTTGATAACTTGTTTGCTACTTGTTCTTGCTAGAGATACAAGAATACTCTTCACAGCCAGGATCTGGAGTCTGCCGGGTGCTTCCAGCAACCCTCCAGATTCTCACCAGCCATTTTTGTAGTGGTACATCTTGCAAAGAATGAAGACTTCGGCATCAAAATTGTGTTCGTTTCTATGGGCCCTCGCACCGTTACAGTTTTGTTCCTGCTTTATGATAAAGCGGACTTACGGCTCTTTTGAGCCAATGCGCCTCCTTTTCTTTAATTGATATAGGGAGACTTTCCTCTGCCCACAACATTCTTCCTTTTGTTATAATGTGAAAACGCTATGGTAGCATGTGCTAGTAAAAAAAGAAAGAAAGACTTCAAGCTACATAGCATTTCCTACATGGAACAGAAAAAGAAAGGTCATTGGCCTGAAGCGCAAGCTGGGGGCAACGTCAAAAATCGAAGTATCATACCAAAGAAGTAGAAAGCCTGGCTTTTGCAACCTGTCAGAGAAGGTCAAGACTCGCAGCTTGACCCAGCTACAGTTATGGAGTATCCTTAACAGTGTAAACAATGCCCCAAAGGATGTAAAGAATGCCAGGTTTGTAAAAGTCAATACCACACAAATGTTGAAACAATACAAAGGCAATGGCTTGCCAGCGTGCCCATGATAACGAGCCACAATGAGGCACAACCAATAGCATACCACATGGGTCATAGCTGCTCTATCAGGATTTTTGTACAAAGACAAGCCAAACAACCCTACGTACATCTGGAAGGGACCAATCTGAGTTTGCCCAACGTACCTACAGCACAACTAATAGCTAATTCTGCTTCACATTTACAAGTTCCAATGAGTCTATCTCCCTGAAAAAGGATCAAACCGGCCTTACATGTGCCGCCCGTCAGTGGCAAGCTTCTGTGCGTAGTCCTCCTGCATACATGTGGGGAAGTGGAAGGACAAGATGGAAAAATGTGAACAAACTCGCTTCTCACGTGAGTCACAGCAAAGAAGCACAAGATGCTCTGGCTGAAGGAGATGATTGGACAAACGCATCTCTTTGGATAGATACATGACAAGACTGCTTGTGCACATACATTCCATGGGTGTGAGCACTTCAACCCCTGAGTTAGAGTTGCAACACAACCTTGATGGCATTCACTGCATTTCCATGTACTTTGCAATGGGAGTGAAAACTGCTGTGCTCAAGTAGTTATGCGCTGCAGCACAAGTATAACTTGACAAAAGACAAACAAACAAAAGCTTTGTGAGCATGTATTTGCTGCTGGTAGTGGAGAATGCTGTGTGCATTTTGCACGTGTGTGGCAGCAAAGTGGCTGCATTTGAGGACACTCGCTTATGCACGCATGCAAGCGAATGTATGTCCGTTTTGGCTTGCGCTTGCGTGCATGCATGCGTGCGTGCGTGCGTGTGTGTGTGTGTGTGTGTGTGTGTGTGTGTGTGTGTGTGTGTGTGTGTGTGTGTGTGTGTGTGTGTGCGTGCGTGCGTGTGTGTGTGTTTGTGTGTGTGTGTGTGTGTGTGTGTGTGTGTGTGTGTGTGTGTGTGTGTGTGTGTGTGTGTGTGTGCTGTTGAACTGGCTTTTTTGCTTGCGTGTGCCCGCATGCATGCTCATGTGCAATTAGAACATAAAAGCCAGTTTTCATAAGTACAAACAACCAAGCACAATACACTTGCATGCACACTTGTGTGAGCGTGTCTAAGGGGAAATATGCAACATGTACGCACGCACGTAGATGAGCTTGCCGTCCTCGTTCACAGCGAAGCCCAGCATCTTATTGACCTCCTCCTCTGTCATCGGTTCTCCGCGTGAGCTCATCAATGTGCGTATATGGTCAGCGTCTACATAGCCCTTGCCCTCTGGGTCAAGTGCCCGAAAAGCACGAGTGAGGGTGTGGTAGTCGTCACGGAACAGCGCCTTTTTCTGCTGCACCAGGAAATTGGCCACGACGATTTCGATGTGCTCCATCGACAGCAGGCTGTTCTGGCTGTTCTCCGCGTTCAGGGCAGCCAGCTGGTCGATGATGATCGTGACCTGCGACCCACTTGGGTTGACGCCGAGTGAGCGCACAAGTGCGCCTATGTCCTTGGTGTCCACCAACTTGCTTCCCTCCTTGTGCTCAAAGAGCACGACCGCGTCGCGCACATTCTTCCGTGTTGTTTCAAGTTGATCATTGGGCATATTTCTTATTTTCACATTATGCTGCCAGGAGCTTTGGTCTGAGGTCCGAAGATCCTAGGCACCGCGGTGCGCTTGGCGCTAATTTTAAAAATTGTCTAGACTTATTGTGTTTTCTTATGGGCAAGTTAAAAATTTTATAAGCTACCCTTTCATGTGCTACAGCAAACGTGACGCTTGTCACACCTTGTGCACTTCTAATTTCACACGATTTAACGAAAATATGAATCAAGCATTCGACATAATACAAGGGCACCTTGGTCACCATCCCAGATGCAACGGGAGCGGCTACGAATCAGCAAGGCAGGAAGAGTATCAATCAGTTTTTTAAATCTCAAAAAAGTCACGTGTCCAAGTGTTTTAGAGCACCATATTCCCGCGAGGCAAGGATTTACTTTGGTGCTTCTGGTTTTTACTATTTTGAGGTTGTTACTATTCTGCAAATTATAATTAGCAATCAGGACGTCTTTCAATGCCTGAGGCAACATTCGAATCAATTGTATTACTTCATTTCTGATGATATGGACGTTTTTTGTGAGTCTGGCATTGCTGGTAACGAATGTGCAGATAATATTGCAAAATATCAAGCAAGTCAAGCCAATAATAATGTGGCTGATACTGGGATCCCTAGCGCAGGCCCCGGCGGAAATCCTTTTTCCTCATTTATTTTGGTTAGCCAAAGAGGAAAAAAAGAACACAATGCTGGCACGTCCACAGCTCCTACACCCAATCCTAAAATCACCTACCTCCCCAATCTTCAAAATGCTCTCAAGTCTCATATGCATACAAAACACAGACATGGATATGCCAACCCCAAAACAGGCTACTACTGTTATTATCAGAGTTTGTTACCACATGTAGATAAGAAAATCAGCAATGCCTTCAGGAACATGTCCTGTATATCCACACCCATGAAGCGCACCATCTTACAATATCGCACTGGCACCCTCTATAACCAAAAACAAGCGGTTCGTTTCATAAGGTCCACTAACCCACTCTGCCCTCTCACAGGCTGTCATCAATTAGACAGCGCACTCCACATGCTTTCAGGCTGCCAAAATCATATCATCTCCAGCATGAAAACTGAACGCCACAATGTTGCTGGAAGAATGATCATCAAAGCTCTTAGCAAAAGCCCGTGGGAAGCAGGCTTGGTTAACATGGACATAGGGAGTGGTGATAGGTTGGCACAGCACAACCTTCAAATCCCTGCACATGCATCAAACAGAATTTTACCCCCTTACCTTTATCCTAGAAAATTTCCTAAGAGATCTAGACTCACATCCAGTCGTCCTGATGCTATACTGATTACTCCCTATAAAACCAAACTCACTCCTTCTTCTCCTTCTTACGTGTTTACGTATTTGATGAAGAGAGGTGAGACTGTCTGAAGCAATGTGTGAATAAGAGTGCGTGATGGCAGCAGCAATTGCTGCTAATTCAGCTCGACATATGGTGTTGGTAATTCCAGCACCGTTGGGCTCGACAAAACGGGCAGTAGACGCCTGCTCCAATTTCTTGTATGCCATTTTGAATTTGACAACTACCATCAGTGTAAGCCCATGTCCTCCAGTCAGGGACTTTGAGCTTGAGGGTTGGGCTAGATTGGTTAGGTACAAAATGTTCTTCCTGATTACTTATATGTGGATAGGTTGGGTTTCTAGATGTTTGTTGTTTGTCAGACGGGATGCATTAGCATTTATTGAATCCAGGCATATCAGCATGCATTGTACTGAGAGTAGAATGGGCGCCTATACTGTGCAGCTTCCAGTTAACTTCTGGTACAGCTGAAGCCAGGCCTTGTAGCCAAGCTGGGTTATGATTGTTTAGATGAATCCTTGCAGCTGTGTTTTAGACTGCAATAATTTGTATGTCCCAGGTGTGCTGAGAAAGGGGTATTTCCTGGTTGATGGAGGATTGTGGATCGTTGTAGCAAAGGTTGGTACGAGCGATGGTTCCAAGTTCACAACAGAGATGTGGATAGGCAGTGATGAGTTTGGAATAGGGGTTAGTTATCATGTGTTGTCCCCATACGGGGAGGAACATGAAAGTAGCAGTGGCCCCTGTGTTGAGAATGGCAGAGTAGATAGCATGGCGTAAGGCCTGAGTCATAGCTTCCTCGGCGTAAATGGGATGGCAGACAGAAAATTCGGAGTACCTGGATGAGAGGGAATTATGATGGGCACCAAAGAGAGTGTCTCGGGGGTCAGTGCTCCAGTAGTGTTGGTATTGTGGGTTGTGGTCCAGCGGGGAGGCCATTGTTTCTTGAGTTACCAGGGCCCATTCTTTAAGGGCAGTGTGGATGGGGGTTGGCAGGGCCCGCGAGAAGGAGTCTTTAATCTTTTTGCTAGCGTACTTGTTTTCTAGCATAGTCTTGTGAGCAAGGAGCACCTGCAGCTCAGATGCAAAGCTAGTAGGAGCAGGTGTTATGGCTTCATGCAAGCCTGCAAGCTTGGCCCTATAGAAAGCCTTGTAAAGGATTTGAAATCGGCTAGGAGTTATCATCCCAACACATTTACCTTGTGTGTTGTAAATGCAGGCCATTTGTGACTTGTAAATTTCTGGGAGGATGAAGGGAGGTGGAGCACAAGGGTGGGGGCTGTGTGATTCAATGTCTAGTGATGTCTGATTAGGTTATTGTTTAAATTTGTATTTGACGAGGTCAACGTCATGCAGCCAGAATTCACAACGGCCAGTGGGTTTGATATCTACTTGTGGATTAGCGGGGTACATATCAAAGTTGATTTTGTTGCGTAGTTCTGTGTCAAGTTTCTGCTTCCAAATGTTAATAGCATCAGGCTTTTCAAAGCCTTGTCTCTCGAGGTTAGAGAGAACAAAGTCTGCTGTGGTTCGGAAAAGGTCAGGTTCGCTCTGCCTGGCTTCAAATTCAAGCAAGCGCTGTTGGAATTTAGGCCAGGTCTCTTTAGTTTCCTCAGGCTCCCAGGAGGGCATCGAAGTGACCTTTATGAGCTCCTCTCTAGACTGGCATTCTCTGTCAATTTTCTGTGCATTGTTGAGGCCAGCGCAGGCAGGACATGCCCATGTGTTGGCTGCATCTATCTCTTGTCTTTGCCCATCAGTATAGCAACCAAGTTTTTCATGCATTTCCAGTGGTACGTTCGTTGGCAAACAGCACAAATATACATATCAGGGTACGGAGGTTCAGAGTGAATGGGTTCATAACCACCAGCCTGAGGGTAATTGCATATTTGGCAGCAAGCACACTCAGTATCAGTGCGAGCAGCAATTGTGGTAGTCTCAGGCTGAAAGCCGGCTCTCATGAAGAGTGGCAGAGCCCACTTCTCAATAATCATGGGGGCAAAACACCTCTCGAGCTATTCCAGACTGGGTTTTCCCAATTGGCGCTGCCTCACCTGCACGGCACCAAAGCCGCCCTGACGCTCTATTTGTGCGCCACATCCCAGGCAGACAAGCCCACCTTGATCCCACCAGGATCCCACCACAAGATAGGGACATTCACCTTGTTGAACTTAAATTCTGCCCTGACACAAATCCCTTCATCACCTTAGAACGTGCACAAACTCAACACTCCCACATCATAAGCAGACTTAAAACACGCAGCTTAAGAAACCCAAACAGGAATAACAAAGTGACTTTGCACATCATCTTAATTGGTGTTGGTGGCACGATTTATAACAAATATACAATTACACCTCTCATAAATCTGGGATTGACCAAACAAAAAGCTGAATCACTAGCCTCCCAGCTCAGGGACCATGCCATCCAAAGATTATCCACCATCATTAACACTAGACATGCACTTTGTTTTCAGGGAGCATCTGGGAGGGGGTTTGCTGGGCGCGCGGCGGCGGCAGAGGATGGGAGAAGGAGAGTCCGAGCGCTCAGGGGCATGGCAAGCAATCCCCCGGATCCCCATTAGCTCTGTCTCTTGCTCTCTCCTAGGCTAGTTTTGTCTAGTTTAGGTGGAGGGCCTCCTGGTGAGGCCTCTAACTTTTGTTAGGGGGTTTCCCCTTAATGCACGCGGCCTTTGGCTTGCGTAGACTTTTCTTTTCTTTTCTTTTTCATGGGGGCAAAATGGGTGTGGTATTGTACTTGGTGGTGGATGAGGGTCGTCCTGCCGTCTTTTTTATTGACCGTGCAAATTCTCCATTTCAATATGGGTATTGAAATATCAATATGGGTAATTTCAAAGTCATAACAGAAAATGGCGTTGATAGCATGGCTAGCTGTTGCTTTTGCAATCTTTTTGACTGAGGTTTCCTTGTACTTCCACACTTCAGAGGCTTGGTGTGAAGAGCTGAGGGGGTCGATAGCAGGAGGGATGAGCTCTGTCTCTGTGTGAAGCATTTTTTTTGTGCTTATTAATTTGTGTATCTAGGCTGTGTGGAGTGTTTGGACGGGTAGGAGGGCTGCGGGTATTGACTGTATGGCCTGTGTCTGTTGTGCATGGGTAGTTGGGCTGTGTTGAAATGTAGTTAGCAGTGCTTTGGCTGGCATTTGTTCTTTGATAATTTTGGCTAAGGGGTTGAGACATGGGTGTGGAGGTGTGTTTTGTTATTGAGCGTGTGCGCTTGCTGGATGGCCCTTCCGTAGGTGAATCTTGTTGAGTGGGCATCAAAACATTAGAGCTAGCAGTATTTTGTGTTGAGGCATGAATTATGTGTGTAGGAGTGATGCTCAGCCTACACTTGGAGCGAGTTCTTTTATTAGGTGGCTCTTCTGTGGGTTTTGTTTCTTTGGCGGTCATTACTTCCTGAGTAATTACTCATCCTATCCTATTATAATAGGATAAATTTCTTGTGTAGGAATGTTAACTGTAGGGGTGGACAAGGTTGCTTGGTCGCGTCTGAGGCGGCGTCCAGTATGTTCGTGTCTGTAGTGAGATGTGGAGCGAGGTTGTGGTGATGGCACAACTTGTGTGGAAGGGGTGCTGTTTGGTTGGGAGCCTGCAAGAGGGTAGGTATGAATCGTGGTATCTGGTTCTACATTGAGGCCACTCACATGTGTGTTTTTGATAAGGCGGTAATGTGCAAGAGTGTTTTTTCAGTGTTTTTGTAGGCAATGATTTTTTTGGATGGAGGATGTACTTAACTCTTCTTCCTGGGGGAGGTTAGCCAGTGCTGCCAGTCTGTTGAGTGCTATTTTACACAAAGTTGACCTTGGAGTATTTGGCTTGTAGCTGAGCTACTGTGATGATGTGAGTCTTACACGGGGATTTGAGTTCATGGATTCCATTAATTCCAAGGGCCATTAGGGGTTGCATTATGCAGGTTATGAGGAGGAGAGATTGTGGGGAGGTGGTTTATGCAGGGAGAGGGCTTTATGGATGAGGTTCAAGTCCTCATCCAACACAACTTCCTCGTCTTTCATGAGGTGGAGCTTACTAGAGTGAATACTGACCAATTGGCGGGCACGCATGCAAAAGTTGAGCTGGCGTCTTATGTGCAGATTGGTTCCTTCTCGTTTGGTAAGATAGGATGTAGATAAGAGCTTAAAGTCCGCTATTTGCTTAGTGAGGAGATTGAGGCTTATGGCGCGGTGTCTAGTTGAGGGATCTTCTAGGCTAGATGTGAGTGCAAAAGCCAGGCGTCTGTGGTATTCTACACAAATTGAGGTGCGTCCTAGTCCAAATTTATCAGAATCTCCGCGAATCATCGCTGCTGCTGTGCTGTTCCAGTGTTTATATTTATGTTTGATAATCCTGTCTATCATGGTGTCCCAAATGATGAGGTCTGCTGGTGTGCAAGGAGTAACTGCAAAAGCATAGGCAAGGCTAGGGATAATGGCTGTACGGACAATGTCAAGCGTTTGCCGTGGGGAAGCATAGGAGGAGTCAAGGTTATCAAGCTTATTTTTGAGGTTACAGGTCATGCGTTGAATTTGATGCTTCCAATTGAAGTCCATGGTGATTTGAACTCCAAGATAAAGGAAGGGTTCATGTGATGCAAGAAACTGGGAGAAACTCATTAATGCAAAGCTGTGACTCTCCACACCATCCTTTTGGGTGTTGGTGGGACCTGCTACACTGAGCACACCCTCAACCAGTTTTAACAACTGGGACTTGACCACCAACGCGCCAATAAACTTGCTCGCAAACTTCATGCCCATTCTGTCATGTATGCCAACAAGCTTGTTACCACTAGGCGTGCTATTGAAAATAAGAATACTTCTTGCAGCCAGGTTATGGAGCTGGGTGCTTCCAATAACCCTCCAAATCCCCATTACTAATGGCATTAGGGTCTTCTTTTTGTAGCTTCGTGGCTTAGGGGACTCACGGCTCTTCTGAGCCAATGTCTCCTTTTCCTTAATTGACGTAGGGAGGGTTTCCTCTGCCTACGTAGTTTTTCTTTTCTTTTCTTTTCTGGCAGAGACCAGCCGGCTGTGCAGTCAAACCACCTGGCTGAAGGCCGTTTTAGCCAACCCCCATGTAACTTAACCTAACAGGAATTTGCTTGCCCATCCTGTTTTCTTGTTAATCTGCACATGTGTTTAAGGCACTTAGTGGCATGCGCAATGGGAAAAATGTGTTTCAAGAAAAGAAAAGACTACGCCAGCCAAAAGGCCGCGTGCATTAAGGAAAGGTTCCCTAACTAGCAAGCTAGAAAGGGTCTCACCAAAGGGCCATCAAACCTAAACCAGACTAAGCTAGCCTAGGAGAAAGCCAGAAACAGAGCTAATGAGGATCCGGAGGGTTGGCTGCCATGCTCCTGAGCGCCCGGACTCTCCTTCTCCTCCTCTCCTCCTCCACGCGCCCAGCAAACCCTCCCCCAGAAGTCCCCTGGAAATGAAGTGCATGTCTGGTGTTAATAATAGGTGTTAATCTTAGGATAGCATGGCAATTCAGTTTGGATGCTAGTGATTTAGCCTTATGTTTGGTTAGGCCCAAGTTGATAAGAGGTTTAATGGTATAGTCGTTTTAAATAGTACCTGCCACACCAACTAGGATGATGTGCAAGGTCACTTTGTTATTCCTGTGAGGGTTTCTTGAACTGCGGGTTTTGAGCCTTGTTAAAGTGTTGGCATGCTGGGCGATTGCGGCTTCCAGGATGTTTCACCTTAAAATCAGAGGTTGTGCACTTCAACTCAAAAGGAATCAATCTCCCTGTTTTTACGATTGGCAGTGACACTCTTGCTCATAAGGACTCGTTTAAATATCTTGGCATGATGTTTTACAGGACCTTGAACATGGCTAAATTGGCAGAAAATGCAGCTCGTGCTATGCTTACATCTGCTTATAGGATTCGTCGTTTTGTACGTGAGCACACACTTGCAGATAGGCCGCATGCTTCCTTGTGGCTTGCAAAGACGTATGTTATTCCAGCTGGTATGTACGCGAGTCAGGTGTGGGGTACAGGTTTCATGCAGGCAGGCAAGGAGTTCTCTAGTGCTCTGCAAACTTTGCATCTGAATTTCTTGAAAGGTACCTTGGGTGTGAAGCGAACTACCACTAACTGGGCTGTTTTGAGAGAATGTGGGCATCAACCACTGCAGTACTATTGGTTTAGAGCTGCAGTCAAGCTGTACAACAGCATGCTTGGTACAAATAGTAGTACTTTACGCCGTGTTATGCAAGCCAATTTGAAGTTGCAACCTAAGGATGACAAGTGCTGGACAGCGCAGTTAATTCAAGCCTTCCAAGGTTTGCGTGGTTCTGAAATTTTTGAGCAGGCTGTGAGGTCAGGAGGTGCCATTTCCATGAATGATTTTAGTGCAGACTTGAGGTACAGATTGCAAGGAGTTTGGAGAGAAGCTGAGTCAGTGGATCCACGGGGAAACAACAATAAATTAGCTACTTACCAAGCTTGGTTTCCTACTCCTTTTGCTTGCAACGCTCGCCAAACCTATGCACCCCTGCCTTGGTATCTTTTTTTGGATTTGCCTAAGCAAGTTATGCGTAATGTGAGCAGGTTCCGGCTTCGTGCTCATACTTTGAAAGTTGAATCGGCTGTTTGGCAGGATGATGGTACCTCTGTGTGTGACAGGTGTCCTTGCAACCAAACTCAAGATGAAGCACATGTCCTTTTTAACTGTACTGATGAACTCGTTTGTTCTCTGCGCCGCAAGTATCAAGTGCTTTTTGAACCTTACTTCCAGGATATTCTTGAGACGCAACCTTTTTTACTGCATCAAGTGAGCTCTCAATTTGTTCATCAGTTCCTTCATCAGCGAAACGCAAAGCTTTTCTTTTTTGTGTCTGAGCTTATGGATTTATTTTTGGCTGGCAGAGACCAGCCACAAGCCGATCAGCCAAACGACCTGGCTGAAGGTCATCCCCCATTGTAACCATTCCAGGATGTTTCAACAGAAAATGCTTAGTGCTTCTAAGATTCCCACGCAGGATTTTATATAGGGGATTTGAGGCACAGACAGCAGAAGGTTTGGAGGGAAGCGGACGCCCTAAGTCCCCGAGAGGTGAACAGGAAAGCCGTGACTTACCATCATTGGTGTGGAAAACCTTTGAATTAAACAGCACGCACACCCTCCTGTATCCCGTCATATCTATTTAAGGATCTGGATAAAGGAGTCATGAGGATTGTGAGTAGGGTTAGGCTTCGTGCCCACTGCTTGAAGGTCGAGTCCTGTAAATGGCTGGGTGGTTCAAATATTTGTGATAAGCGTGAGTATGCTGAAGTCCAGGACGAGAAACATGTTCTCTTCTATTGCAAATTGCAATGTAAATGCCTGCTAGTAGCATACAATTTGAGTTGCCATGCCATTTAGAGATTTAACACTAACATTAACACCAGACACGCTCTTTGCTTACAGGGGGCTTCTTGGGGGGAATCGCTGGCGCTGGGCGCGTGGAGGTGGACACCAGGAGAAGGAGAATTCGAGCGTATCGGGGCATGGCTGACAACCCACCCGATTCCCATTAGTTCTGTTTCTTTCCCTCTCCAAGGCTAGCTGCAGCTAGTGCAGCTTTGAGGGACCTTTGGTGAGGCCCTTGCTAGTTAAGGGACCTTTCCTTAATGCACGCGGCCTTTGGCTTGCGTAGTCTTTTCTTTTCTTCCTTTCTGTTATGGCTGTACCACTTTCTCAGGCTGACACTGGTTCTGTCATCTTACAATGTACGAGTCTTCTCAACAAATGGTCAAACTGCAACAGGTCGAGTAATGGCCTATCAAGCCTACCTACCACCAAAAAGAAATGCCTGTATTTTTGCTCCAACTTCACTCTCCCAGCACATTCTTCGACTACCAGGCAACACCGACACACAGACAGAATTAAACCTTGCAGGACCAAAAAGTGCATAGCGTCAAGAAGTGAAGTAATAAACCGGCGTACTCCACACAACCATTTCAAATTCCAAATAGGATCAACTTGCCTTCCAGGATCTTGCAATATCAAACTTCACTGTGTCAACGCTGCCAAGTTAAAAGGCAAAAAAAATAATGCCATGTAACATTTTTCATTTTGAAGCCAGAATGCAAACCAAAACCTTACATCACCATACGGTAAGGGCTGAAATTAATTGGTCAATCTGTAAGCAGGGTATTTGTAACAACTACGTGCAAACAGAGGCGATCATAATCAATCTATCAATTAACAATCATAAAAACACAATTTTGTAAACATCGCCAGGTACGGTGCAAGAGCTTACAAGTTGAGTAGGGTGTGAAAAGCACCAATTTTTCTCTTTCTACATGCAGATGACCATGTGCTACAGTATGTTAATTGCTTGCCATCACTTAATGGATGAATGGAAGGGAAAAAGACATTGTTAAGTCTTTGCTGGCCATTTGCACCTATTTTTGCCACCAAATTCTGGGATCATTAATTCGCAAAGATTTGAAGACACGTGCCACATGAATAGATAGATGCCTGTAGAAAGCGCTCAAGATGCAGATGCAGCCTTGTACCTCAACAGGTGTTTCACACATGCACGGAGTGTTCACAGAGCCTCAGAAGAGCATGCACACAACATGACAAAAGCACTTAGTCAAGATGGAACACTTAGGCATGTGCCTCAATGCTGATCCTTCCATGTACAGACCTTGATGACAAAAGACCAAGCACAAAGCCTGATGCTGACCGACTACTGGAAGTGCTCAAAAGGCTGTCAGTTCCCACCTCCACCCATGATGGTATTGTTGCTGTCTTCAGCGCACCTGCAAACAAGATCATTACATCACACTGTGCATTTGTCTGGCAGAGGATTGTGGGGCAGCCTTGTTGTGCAAGTGCCTGGCTAGTCATGCTAAACCAGTTGTCAGCATGAAGCATCGGACATAGCAGCATCTGACGCTGGCACAAACCAAAGACAGGAATGGAGTGAGGAGGGAATTGAGAAGGAAAGCAAAAGGCGTTGGTGCGAGCATGCTCAGGCATACCGGCCCGTGTCAGCTTTCTTCTGAGACCAAGAGCGTTGCGACAGACGGTGTGTCTTCCTCTCCAGGTGGTGCCCAGCGCTAGTCAGCTTGCTCCCTGTCCCCTCTCGTCTCACCTGCCATGCTTGGAAAAGCGCAGGTCATCTGTCATGCTGCCGGGCAGCCCAACGCCTGGGCGCGTGCTCGGCTGACCCGTCCCTGCCTGCGGCGCAGCTGCAAAGCGAACCCCTTGCCCTGGCATGCTGCCAGCTTGCTGCTGCAGTGCTGCTGCTGGCTGGCCCTCTGTGGGCGGCAGCTGAGGGGGGACGACAGTGGGCAGTTTGGGCTTCTCACGGTCCATGGGAGGCAGCACGGAGCGGTAGCCCAGGGCACGTGCGGGGATGATCTGGGGCATGGAGGCCTGCAGAGGCAGCACGCACAAGGGAGGCCCAGAATGAGCACAGCAACTGTCAAGGCAGCACACACAAGGCAGGCACAGCAAGGCCTGTTGAGGACACGCGCACAAGGCCAGCATAGGGTGGGCACAAAAAAAATACAGGTAGCAAGCACAAGGCAGGCACAGCAAGCGCACAACAACCATCAAGGCAGCGCAGAGCAGGCAGGCACAGGAAGGCCTGTCACAGAAGGGTGCACAGGGCCTGCACAGAATGGGCACGGCAACCGTACAGGCAGCAAGCACAAGGCAGGCACAGCAAAAACAATACAACTGTTGAGGAGGCGCGGACCAGGCAGAGACACACACAAGCATAGTGTGAGGACAAGGGCAGCTCACGCTAGACGCCAGGCAGCAAACATGGGAGCAGGAAAAAGCCTGACAGATAAACAAGCCATACTTTGTACATGCCATAGCCAAGACCACATGCAGTCCAATGGCTAATCGGTTCTTTGATGGGGACCAGCTCTTTCAGCCCATGTGCCTCCTTTCCCTCATTTGATGAAGGGAGTCTCCCCACTGCCTACACAGTTTATTCCCTTGATTCTCAACTGATGGTATTTACGAATATACAAAATGTTTGATGCACCAACATGTCTGATGCATGTGCCCGCATGCAATGCCCATCTTGCAATTGTGAAGATGGAGGCGCTCATCTCACACACCCTCATAAAAAACAATGCACGCGCCATTGGGCACACGATTGCTTCAGCCATGTTAGCAGGCCGCACAGCATCAACCTCCTCCTTCCCCCCAGCCTTACCTGTGCTGCATCACAGCCTTGCTCATCGCCAGCATACTTGATGCTGCTCATGCTTAGCCCCGGGGCGTGCTCATCGTGCTGCTGCCGCCCGCTGCCACTGCCGGTGCTGCTGTTGCGCATCAGGTGTGGCTCGTTGCGCAGGCCATCATACCGCGTCTTGGGATCGAGCCCTGGCGCGTGTGCGTTATCTTCAGGCACGTAGTGCGGGGGAGCGCCAACCGCCTGTGGCTGCGGCTGAGTCCA
This sequence comes from Dunaliella primolecta, assembly GCA_914767535.2. Taxonomy (NCBI): domain Eukaryota; kingdom Viridiplantae; phylum Chlorophyta; class Chlorophyceae; order Chlamydomonadales; family Dunaliellaceae; genus Dunaliella; species Dunaliella primolecta. Next base: position 10,399,536 of record OU611755.1, on the reverse strand, counting down.
TGAAGAATGCTGAGCAGGTGGGGTGTTTGCAAACCACTGGGGCTGGCCCTGGTATGGGTTCTGCTCCTGTGCTCCCAGCGGCGTGGGTAGACGACTTGCAGATGCTGATGAAGGTGTGGAAGAGGATGCAGACTGGGCCTCATTCACTGGCCTGGGCATGCTGCGGTGTGCGGATGTGGACGTGGTGCCGCCCAACTGTGGAGGGGGGGGGTAGGCGTAGGCTTCATGCTGCGCTGCCAGTGGTGGGGGAGGAATGCTAGCAGGTGCCTCATGGGCTGTGAAGCTCCAAGGCCGGGGCTCTGCGGGTGGGGTTGCGCATGTGCAAGGCAATTCTGATTTCTACAGTGCAGGGAGGGGCTGAGGGGAGGAGGTCAAGGGGGAAGGTGTAGGAAGCCAAAGAGCATGCTGGGGCAGGAGCAAGAGTGAAGGGGGTTGGTCTGAGTTTGCGCGTGGCCAGCAACATTTTGGTCCCTTGCAGTTGGGGTGGCTTCATGCTGAGCACCATAGGAAGCAGGAAAATTGACAAGAGGTGTGTACTCGTGCTGTTGATGCACATACGTTGTCAACAACTCGTGCGGAGGGGGGGGGGGGGGTTGCAGGGAGCGATGGAGGGGATGAGGAGAGCATCTTGTAAAGAGTGATCAGCAGGAAGATTCAGGCAGCCTGGTCAGGCTCGATAAAAGTGGGAGTCTACTTGGGAGACTAACCGACGCGCACACAGGAAAGACCCCAAAGTCAGCGTTGACATTAACAGTGAGTCCCATTAGCCTGGTTAATTTGAAATTCCGGCCCTTTTGGCAAAAGGGTGTTTGGTGGCCCAAGCCATACACATCAGGGTGCGCACTCCCAGCTCTCAGGGATATGACTTCATGCAGCACTCCACATCCTACCCTGTTGATCTCGGCCAGATCCTTTGCCCTCATCTAACCCACCTTCTTCATCATGTGGTTGAACCTTGCCGTCACTGCCCTTGAAGCCCCCTTGCTTGCGCTTGCGGATGTAGAAGAACACAATGACAGGCAGCACAATGACCACCAAGAAGCCCACCACGCCGCCTACTACACCCCCGATGATCTTGTCTGTATCATCTGCGCGTGTGAACATGTGTATGTGTGTATGTGTGTCAGGCCTTTTTTTTTGCGTATAAGTAATACAATCGTATTAAAATCCAGGATTTTGAAAGTTGAAATTCGTATTAAAATGGGTGATGTGCCCCAAAGGGGCGCATTGGCCATTTTGGCCCCTTTTCAGACCTCTGAAGAAACCTGGATTCGGGCATCAGCGGTCAGCAGCAACAAAATCGTCGTTTAAGCAGCTCAACGCAATGCAAGTCGTCCTTTTTGAGCAATGAGTGAGTAACAGTCTGGACCGAGGCTTGCTGGGTGCAGGGGTGATGCTGACAAGCTTGAGGAGTGGAATAGCAGCATCAGCAGCGCATATTAGCATGAACCAGCATGGAAGAAGCAGGCTCCAGTGCCTGCAACAGTGACAAGCATGGAGTTTGATTGATGTCCTTCCTAGACCTGTTGCAATTGGCAGGTGGCTAGACGCAAAAAAGCGTGGAGGATGCGGGCTAGGAGGGGATGTTTGTTACGCAAAGTCTGCTTGGCAGGACCATGGGACCCTTGGATTTTCATAACTTAAACATTTGAAGGTGCACAGATTTTAACACCTTCTTGCTTTGTGGACTGGTTAGCATGCAAAGCGTATGAGCAGGTGATGAACATGGAGTTGTGCTTGTAATTTAAGCGCTAAGGCACAGCACAGTGCAGCAGTAAGGAAAGTAGATGTTAATTTGCCTGCAGCCTCGCGGCGGGCTTGGTTGGGAGGCAAATTGTTCAAATGGCACTTCTTATAAAGGGGGATTTCCCTCGTAGTATTGAAATCTCGGTTGTGCCAAAACGAAAAAAGGCCTAGTGCGTGTGCGTGCGTGTGCGCGTGCGTGAGCACGCATGTGCGTGTGTGTGTGTGTGTGTGTGTGTGTGTGTGTGTGTGTGTCCAGCAGTCTTGTGATCAGTAGCACCATCCCAGGTTTGGGAGTCTTCCGACCAGAAGTGTCACTCCAGATTGGTCACTCCAGCCTAGAAAAGCAAACTAACCACTACCAGAAGAGCTTGATCTGCCAAGGGGTGGACTTTCTGGATCCAGGGGAAGGTCGGGGGTAGGGGCGGGACCGGAGCCAGGATCAGGGGCTGGGACTGGATCTCTTCCACTGGGGGGGGGGTTGGGAGTCTCGGTTGAAGTGGAGGTCACCTGCAGGTTGGCCCAGGCAAATGTTAAATTGTTAGAACATTGACATGCATGCTTGCATGTGTGTGTGTGTGTGTGTGTGTGTGTGTGTGTGTGTGTGTGTGTGTGTGTGTGTGTGCGCGCGCGCGTGCGCGTGCGATTCTCTTTCCGTGCGCAAAATTGTGATCATGGTTTGTTGGCACACATGCGGGTGTAGGTGCGGATATAGCCTTGCAGTAGGCGGGTGCATGCGCCTTACACCCACAACCAGACACCTACTGATGGCCTTCACCCACTCCTAAGAATCCAAGTTCGGACCGCACGTTGAGCCCTGCTTGACTCGACTTTAGTTATGTTTGAACTCAGGCAAGCATACAGAATCCAGGCAGGAATGAGGCATCCTGTTTTGTTGACAGTGTCTGTCACATTCATGCAGCAACAGTCCAATGAGCTACAGGAGAAATTAGCTGATAAAGCCAAGTGATGCCATGAGCCAAATCGCACTTATTCCGGGCACAACGTTTCTCCTAAATGGACAATGTTCACCACAAGAGAGACAGGTGGACCACTGGACAACAAGTCAACTCTCCAAAGAAGTGGACCTGTCTGAGAATTGGCTAGCCCAACTTTGGTGGCCTCAGCATATCACACCTTGCCCTCCCAGGATGTTCCGGTCAAGCCAAAAAGGCTGTCAGGGTCACTGTCAGCCTGGGCGTCCACTTTGCTCTGCAGGGTGCAAGAGTAGACACACATGCTGGTTCTAGAACTCCACCGTGTCACCCTCAGTGACCAAGATTAAAAAGCCAAACCATAGAATAAGAGGTCATGTTGTTTGAGGCATGGTGTGCGCCCAGCACCTCACTACTGTGAGCATCACTCGTGCGTTTGCCGTGCACTCTGCTGATCTGCCACGCACCACAGCCTGCAGGCATTTACATTATTCAAAGACTTGCACACCCAGCACTTAGGGCTGTTGTCTGCATCCTATGCCTGTCACAATCAATTGATGGACCAAAATCCCATGGATTTTTTTCCAAGTACCTGGAAGTCGTTGAACTCGTCCTGAGTCAAATCATCGGACAAGGCCACATTAAAGGAGGTGTCTGCTGAGCTGGCAAGCAATACCCTCCTCTTGGACCCATCATCCGTGCAGGACACAGTGGGCGCCTGCGTGCGGGGAGGGCAGGGTGTGGGCCTGGGCAACTAGATAAGGCAGTGTGAGCACACCAAGGAGGAAGGAACAGGAACATAGAGGTAGAATGCTGTTGTATGGGGAACAACATGCCCCCATGTCCATGAGCACATGCACATGCGCAGTTGCATATACGAGGGAAGCTCTGATGATGTGCAGACGGTTTTGGATAAGGAGTGACACAAGCCGAGTTCAAATGTCGACCTGGCCATGCCAGTCACCCCCCAAAAACCCTACTATAGTGGATGCTTTGGGCAGCAGCAGAGCAAGCATGAGCATTCCAGACAGCGCTTGCCCGTTAGTCTCGGGAACTATCATCTAATGTGCGAGAGGGACTGCAGGATTTTCTTACCAAACAAGCAGGGAGCCTTTCCTTAATGCATGTAGCCTTCTGGCTTACGCAGCCTTTTCATTTCTTTGCCTTGCCTACCGAGATGCAGCGGTAGCATGGCTCGCTCTTGTCGGTGGGCTTGCCCATGATGGTGTTGTTCATTTCATGCAGGCTCTCTGCCAGGCCGCGGCGGAAGGTGCTGGTGAAGTCTGTCTGATTTTCAGGCGCTTCAAAATCAGAGCACGAGCCATCCAGCGAGAGCTGCAGTGGAGCGTTTTATAAGTGGGAACGAGGACAGAGTGATTCAATGTGTCAGACCACGTGCCTCCAACAGCCAGCATACAAGTGATGGGTGATGGGTGATAAACAAGGATTGATGAGTATGTCAGGCCACATGCCTCCAAAAGCCAGCATACTAGTGATGCAAGACGAGCAAGAAACGAGGAATGATGGGTATTTCAGGCCACATGCCTCCAAGAGCCAGCATACTAGTGATGCAAGACGAGCAAGAAACGAGGAGTGATGAGTGCCTCAGGCCACATGCCTCCAAGAGCCAACATTGCACCCACAGCAGTCAATATGTGAGGCCACCTTGGGCGCTCAGGAGACAGCAAGAGAGTGAGCAAGCAAACCGGCTAGGCCTCCATCATGGCACGATCTGACGTGTGGCGCATTAGCTCCTTGAGTTGGTGCACAAACACACATACACACAGACCCAAGATGCTGATGACCAAGGAATTCACGTCTGACATGTCATGCGTTTGCTCCTTATGTTGGTTCACAAACACACACTGCTCACACTCACGCACACACACATACAAACATTTACACAATCACGCACGTGCGTGCGCGTACACGCATACACACCGAGATACTGACGACCAAGGAGTTCACGTCGCCAGAGTAGCTGCTGGAGGTAAGGGCGGTGCTGTTCCCCTCCGCATTGACTTGGTCAATGATATCCTTGATGGCGTCCATGTTGCCACCATCATCATCACCTTCAGTGCCATCGCCTGCCACATCATCCTCAATGGTTACACCTACATTCTCGACCTGTGCGCCCAGTTCACAGGATGAAGTGTAGCACAAGGGTGAGGAACTGCTCGCTCGCTTGCTTGCTTGTGTGTGTGTGTGTGTGTGTGTGTGTGTGTGTGTGTGTGTGTGTGTGTGTGTGTGTGTGAGAGAGCAGTGTGTGTGTGCGCGCGTGTGTGAAGTCATATGTTTGAGTGCCTGTGCTTCAAGGCGGGGGTGCACCTCAGCGTGCAATGCTTCCTGAGGAAGCTTCCATGCTTCCTTTCTTGTATCTTCATCTGCACAGGCCTAGCCATCCCCCAAGTGGACCTACCTTGACACCCAGGGCAGCCTCAAAGTCCCCTGTTTGAATGCTTTTGACAAAGTTCCCCAGCGCAGAGGCAAAGTCTGATTGGTTTGCTGGTGCTGTGATGTTGTTGGGAATGATGGGGTCATCTGCATCCAGGCCTGCTGTCATGTTTGGGCTCCTGTACACATGAGAGTGGAACATAAGAACTGTGTGGGCAGCAGGACCTGTCACTCAGTCAGGTAATCAAAGGAAACTTTCATGGCCAAAGGTTGGGACAGGGATAGAAGAAAAATAAGCATGTGGAATGGACATCGCAAGCATAGAAGGTGCTGGACATCACAAGGTACTGGACACCCCAAGCATTAAAGGTGCCAAACGGAACAAAGGGGCTCAACAGAGCATCAGCGCATGCACGACCTGGAAGCAGCAAGGATGCTGTTTTAGGGGAGCTTGGGCGTGATGCATGGGCTCTCATCGACACTTGCGCCCCAAGCATGTTTTCCCCAAGCCTCTTGCAGTTGTCCACTAGAGTCAGACATGTGTCCATCCATTTGTGTCTGTACGCCCACTGCCGTCAGGCAGTGCACCAGGTAAGGGCTCACAGCACACCAGGACAGGTTGCGACAGTCAAGCAAAGCAGTCAGATATTGTGGAGCCGACCCAGGTTTCCTACAAACTCCTTTGCTGAAGATCTTGGCACCACTGCTCACCCTAGGGAAGGGTCTTTGGATGGGCCATACGAATTAGGATCATCGTAGGCGCGCGCGTCCACCACTGTTGAGCCGGGGACGACGGATACAATCTGCGCATGCCACATGTTCCAAGGATTTGCTGTGAAGTGCCCCGTGAAAGGAATCTATGGAACAATAACTCTACTGTGAAGCTGATGTGAGAAAGAGATGACCTGCGCACGCCACATGTTTGAGAAAATTTGCTTTGAAAGAAGGGTCCCAAGGGTACCCGCAGCTGAGGCGGCAACGGAATGAGGCCAACATCCAGATGCACAAACAGCAACGTCTAGTCCAGCGCATTCTGTGCAACGAAACTTGCCTATGAGCTTTCAATTTACTGCGCAAAGAAGCTTCTGTCTGTCCCTGCTCTTACAAAACCCAAATGCACATGCTGGCCAGTGGTTTAGGTTTGAGGGCCCTTTGGTGAGACCCTTAATGGCTTGCAAATTAGGGGGCCATTCCATGCACGCAGCCTTCTGGCTGGCGTAGACTTTTTTTCTTCTCCTTTCACATGCTAACCACAGCACTCTGCTCTGTGTTTCAGGCCGAATCGAGTTTCCCATGCACTACGGCTTGCAGGGGTGCCCTTCGCTGCTCTTTCATTCCCGCGCAGTGGAGGCACCGACATCATCCATGCATAGGGATGCCTTCTGCTCAGCTACCCTTGTAGGCAATATCGTGGTGCAAACTCAACAAGCAACGTCCTTTGATTCTATCACCATGAAGTGAAAGTGACCCCATTGTCATGGTGCACGCACCTGGAAGGGACTCAAGGGGATGCTCATGCCGAGGACTGATAAGGATGGAACACGTCTCTGCTTTGTGTGCGTGTCATTCCCTTATCAGCCAGGCAAATTAACCCTCCCAATGACATTGATGCACCCCAACCCCTTAGCAGTGTAGGTCAAAAGTTATCAACACAGGCCATATCCACAAGTTCTACTGATCACATCCGCAAGCTCCACCCAGTATGTCAACAACCAGCCGGACTGTGGCAAAGGTACTGCAGTGCGCACACCTGGAAGCGGCTCAAGGGGATTCCCATGGCAAACGCCAAGGATTGCAGGAACTTGCCCTGCAGGTTGTCATAAAAGTCGCTCACGCTGACTGCCAGCGTGGTGCTGACCTTCACGGCGTTCTCCTTCCGCACTTCCAGGTTGAGGCCTCCCTTCATCTTCACCCACATCTCTGTGGTCGACTGCGGGTGCGTGCCAGCATATGCCTCAGCTGAGTGGCTCAAGCAGACTTGCTTTAGGAACAGGAACTGCTGGGGATCAAGCCAAAAAGAATGCCGGCAGCATGCACGAGGGGTGCGTGTGGCTTGCATGCGTGGCGTGCTGTGGAATGAGTGAGATTCAGCAGCACAGGACGTGTGTGTGTCACGCAACCGAGGTGCTGGTGCTGCTGATCTTTGTAGACTCACAAGGTTTGATACAACTTGAGTTCACTTTATACCAAATGATGATCTTTTAGCTGGGTGAGAGCACAGTCGGTCACAAGCGTGCAATTGCAATTCTTAGGTCTAGCAACCACGCTGCCCAGGCAGCGGCTTTCAAGGCAGATAATGCTGATTACCAGATCCCAGTAGTAGGCGCCATGGGGGGTACCGTCTCCGATGGCGGGGGGCTCTGTCAGGGGCAGTACCCGCCCAGCAGGGTACGAGTTGGGGGCTGTGCCTCGCTCGTCCAGCCACACAAAGCGCCTAGGCGGAAAAGCGAGTGTAAGAGCGCGATAGAGTGCAGTTTGATGCGCGCTTTGAAGTGCAGACGCAAGCCACGGACAGCGTAAGAGTGTAAGAGCATTTTGAAGTGCATTTAAATGCGCGCTCAGAAGCCCAGCTGCAAGCAATGGAGGAAGCATGAAGGCTTTTGTGACTCACGTCATGTACCTGGCAAGCAAAGCAGCTGTCAGGAAACAATGATGCCAAGGGAGGAAAAACAGGTGGGCCAGCTGACATGCACACATTCTGATTTTGGGCTTCAGAAGCAAGGGTGCTCATGAACACCTTTATACCTTTCAGGGATTCCACGCATGTTGATGAGGACGATGAGCTCATCCTCTGGCCCAATGTATGGGTAGTTCAGCCGCATGATCTTGGGTGGGGATCCAGTGAAATTGACCACTGCTGTGTGGAAGGCTGCGTTGCGCAAGAGGGGCAGGAGCACACGGTCTGCACTGCTGCACACATGCCTTTAGTGCTTGTGTGTGCCTTGATGCTTGGTGCTTGTGTGTGCCTTGATGCTTGATGCTTGTGTGTGCCTTGATGCTTGATGCTTGTGTGTGCCTTGATGCTTGTGTGTGCCCAAAGGTTGATGCCTGTGCGTGCCCAAAGGTTGATGCTTGTGCGTGTCCAAAGGTTGATGCTTGTGTGTGCCTTGATGCTTGATGCTTGTGTGCCCAAAAGATGATGCCTGTGCGTGTCCAAAGGTTGATGCTTGTGTGTGCCTTGATGCTTCATGCTTGTGTGCCCAAAATATGATGCCTGTGCGTGCCTTGATGCTTGTGTGCCCAAAATATGATGCCTGTGCGTGCCTTGATGCTTGATGTTTCTGTGTGCCTTGATGCTTGCGTGTGCCTAAAAGTTGTCGTAACCAGGAAGCAAGAACAGCATGGCTGCATCCTCCAACCACTCCAATCTGAAGCCCTCAAGCACTGCTAACATGAAGCAGAACACTCAAGCCGGTCCGCACAGCCAAGCATACTTCCTTGTGTACTGCGGTTGTCTAACACACTAATTTACCCCCCTCCCTCTTTGGCGTTTGTCTTCTTGCGTCTCCTCCTAAGAGCTCAAATTATCTGTGCAACTACTTACTGGGCAGGTATGTCCAGAAGGAGGGCAGGCACTCCTGGCTGGGGCAAGCAAAGCACTTGCCCTACAATGCATGGCGGCCACCTTGGGGTCCACGCAGCCATGCACACTTTCTTCTGCGCTGAGCGCGTTCAACATACTGCGTTGCCCTCCCCCCCAACATTTGGCAATGGTGCACGTGCGGCCTCTCCTAACAGCCCCTCACTATCCGTACCACTACTTACTGGGCAGGTATGTCCAGAAGGAGGATAGCCGCTCCTGGCAGGTGTAAGCAAAGCACCAGCCCTGGTCCCTGGCCACAACAACAAGGTCCACAGACGAGCCGTTAGCCAGGCCGAAATGCACGGGCCCGAAGTTGCGGCTCTCCGTGTCAGCGTCGCGGCTCTCCAGCACAAACAGCTGCGTGTGGAAGGCGGCATGAGCACAGCGGAGAGCGCATGACAGTTGCAGGTTGGGTGTCAGATCATGATCGGGCAATGGCATGCACACTGCTGTGCTGTCCGACATGGCGGTGTCACGATTGGAGGCTATCCATGCACTGGCCTGGTTTGCAGGTGGCACAAAGTAAGAGGAGCAGTGGGGCGCATGTACCTGTGGGTCACTGAAGTAGCTGCCAGGTGGCTTGGGCACTGGGAGGTTCCTGGGGTCGTGCCCAAAGGCATCGTCCTCCTGGCGGCACTGGTAGGCGTCAAAGCCACTGGAGTAGGTGCAGGGGCCCTTGAGGATTGGCGTGCCCTGCCAGGACGACACATGGAAAGAAGACATCTGGCTCCTGGTATGATACTATTGAGGCAGGTGTCAACGCCACTATTCGTCATCCTGATGTCACAAACCACCGTCACTGTCAACAGTGCTGCCTGTCTGTGCTGTTGTTCAACATGTGCTGCCCTGATGTCGTGAACGCCAGGTGCCATCGTTGCAAGCCAGACAGAGGTGTCACTGTCAACGTTGGGTGCAAGGACTGCTCAGGATTGGGATGCCCAGCCAAGCCCGTAACACCACCGAGTGCTTTGCGTCAAAGACGGGGACAGGCTTCTCTGGCTCTTGGGTAGGAACAAGTAAGTAAGCCCGAGCATGCTTTAAGGGGCCAGGTACTGGTAAGCAGCAGGCTAGAAAGAAGGCAAGCATCTGACCTATGGGCAAACCCTGCACGAGGGTACAGGGTGACATGGCATTTGCAAATGCAAGGAAGAGCAACACCTCTACTCCGCACCTGGTCGTACGGGAACTTGCGCTCCTCAGCATATGCACCATTGATGCTGCCAGCCACACCTGCCAGGAAGCAGGAACGCAGGAACAACAGGCATATCATCGAGCATCATCAATTTGCAACAAACACAGGCACAATCAGACGTCAGCGAGAAAGGGGTTGGCTCTCCAAAGCCTCCCCTGCCCCGCTGCTGTCACACACCTCAGCAAGCAAGCTCTGATTGCAATGCCCCACTAATTGAGGATGTTCCCAACCCACTGCTATGCTTTGCAGGCCTACCGGTGAGGCTGCCGTCGGTGTCCATGAAGAAGGCATGCTTTGGACCTGCACAGTTCAACTCCAGCTGGTAGTCTATGTCCACACCCGGGATCTGAACATCCTCTCCCAGCCCTTGCGGGGGGAAGTTTTGCTCCCCACAATCTGCATGGTGTTGGCCGGGTGCAAAAGGGTTGGTGCTGAGCGCAACACAAGCTCTGTTCCAGTGCGAATGTGCAACAGTAAGACCCCCTACAATGCAACAATGAGACAGGCTCAGCGCTCTGCTCTTTTAGTTCTACAGCTGTCATGGAGCAAGGTGATTTTTTTGTACAATGTATGCAGGCACACAACTTGGGAAGGGCCCATGAGAGAGGTCGATCAGGCCTCACCAACAACCAATTAAAGCTCTCCCTATGCACAGCACATTGCAGAGCTGAGATGCTGGCATGTCCAGCTGTCCAGCAAGTCAATGCTGCATGTACAGGGTTGGGTAAAAAGGGTTGAGCACTTGTCAAAAGAGGCTCAAAAGAGCCTCATCAGGGCCTCTTTGTCCTCGTTAGAGCTGCTTTTGACATATGCTCAACCTGCTTTACCCGCCTCTGTGCGTGTGCCATCCCACATCCTTCCATTTTGAGACAGCGAAGCACACAGGTCTGCCCCCATGGCAGACCCACCCTAGTAAATTCTAGGCAAGACTTAGCGACTTAGCACCCCTCAACACCCCTTGCACTATTTCAAGACCTGCGTTGATAGCTGGCTTTTTGCTCTACGAGGAAGCGCTCAAAGGTTGCTGTGGGGTGCAGTGAAGCTAGTGGAGATCCTTCCCTCTGCGCCCACACCCTTCCCTATATGTGCCCCCTACCAGCAGCCCCCCCAGTGCCTAACCACAAAGCCTGACATTGCTGCATGATTAGACAGCCTAGAAGCAGCTGAAACCCTGGAGCGTTGGTCATTTGATGCAAGTTTGAAAGTCAACCCTTTTCATGCATGGGACATAGAAAACATGCTTGGTCAGTTTAGGGCATTCAAAGAGGAGGATTTAGGAATTGGCAGGGCAGTTAGCTGTATGAGTGGGGGTCCAGCCTTACAAACGACCTACAGCCTGCATAATTTCACCTACCGTACCAGTACTAAAGTATTGCGAGCACACTTTATTGCGAGGTCCCAAAATAATTACATTAATTTATTTGCGAGTATTAAGGGTTTGCGAGAGGCCTCAATAAAGTGCAAATTTTACGAAGTTGCGCATTTTTGCATCTCTATCTGGTTCACTGCTCCTACTCGTCCCCCTCATCAATCTGCTCATCAGTGGCTGCCTCAGAAGACTTAGTGGTTTCCTCAGAAGACACATCCATGGGCTCACATGCTCTCCCCTTCCCCACACGCACGCCCTCCTGCTGGCCAGGAAGCTTGGTGGGGAGGAGCTGCATCCAAATGAGCTTAGGGCCAGGTGGTGCAGAAAGCAGCCTTCCTGGGCCTGCCCACAGGCCGAGGGGGAGGGGGAGCAGGCCTGGCAGCAGTGGCAGCAGCCACTTGCCTGTCATGCTCATGCACCTGTTGTGCAAGCCCTGGGTCCGGCGGGTGCGGAGCTCCCTGGGCCATCGCCCTCCTCCCGCTTCCGCTTGGTGCAGCCCATGTCGAAAAGGGTCTACTGCCGCTTTGCGGCGTGGGGTTCCATCCTGGGGCCCGATGGAGGGCGGATTGTAAACTTGAGTCTTTGCGAGGCTTTCCAAAAAGTAATTTATAAACGGACTAAGTATTGCGAAGGGTGCCAATAAATATTTATTTAAAACGCAATACTCCCAGTACTGGTACGGTATTCAAAGGTGTGTGGGAGCTCATCATGCATTGCGAAGACGCAGTCTGTGATTTAATCAATTGCAAAGAGCGTTCACCTTGCTGCAACGCTCTCAACTGAGCCTCAAAACTTGAGTGCCTAGCCTACCCGCTCCAATGCCATTTTGGATCGGGGCCGGTCAAGCGGAAAACGCCACCACCACAACTAGCCTACCCACCACCACCACCATCATCATCACCCACCTGTTACACACCCATCGTCATCATCATCATCATCATCATCATCATCAATATCATCACACCTAGCCTACCTGCTTCATTGCGCCATTCTGGATCGGGGCCGGTTAAGCGGAACATGCCATCATTGGCGACATCCACGACGTTAGAGGCTTCCAGGTAAACAGGGTGGGATGCGTCTGAGGCATGGATGTGGTTGCCCAGCGCATAGGACCCGGCCTGTGATGAAGCAAATGGCAGGATACAGCTGCAGCTGAAGAAAACTGTGTGCAGCAGCTACACACGCCTGCCGACCTTGGGGGAATGTTGTTTGCATTCTTGGCGTCCTCAAGCAAGACTAGGGGTCCGCCCCACCTGCAGAGTCAGACACCTGCCAAAGTACTGCAGGAGCAAGCATTGACAGGCACTGGGCATATGCACGGACGGTAGTGGGAACAGGGAGAGAATGCAGAACCAAGAAACCAGCCTACTTGCAAACCTGAAGGGAAAAGAAAAGAAAAGACTACGCTTGCCAAGTCTGGCCGCGTGCATTAAGGGAAGGTCACCTGAAGGGAAGGGTTTTATCTCACCATGCAAGTGCCCTCATGGCCTCTATTCCAAACACTGCAAGCGTAATGTAGAACACCAACATGGCCTCCATCGAAAATGCTAACATGCCATACAAACGCCCTCATGGCCTGCAGTCCAAACTTTGCCAGGGCAATTAACTTGGCTTGATGTCATGACGGAGCTAGGAATGGATCTTAACCAGCTTGCCAGGGAACCTCTCCTAAATGCACGCAGCCGTACCTGGCATGCATAGTCTTCACTATTACTCTTCTTTTCATTTTTTCGGGATCCAAACCAGGCACCACTCACCCCACACCCACTGCTCCCCTTGTGGTCTGCAAACGTGGTGCTCTTGACTTTGGTGATGCCGCTGACTGTAGGGTAGCCCATGAGCTCATCCCATGGCTTGGTCTCAGGTCCAGGCGTATAAGCAAGGGCAAACACTCCATGCACGAGGCCGATGCTCGCACCAAAGGGTGATGCCTGAAGTTGCAGCAAATGCAGGAGGTGTTGCATGTTGGCCTTGATTGCAAGGCAGTTGGCAGCATTGCAAGCAGACATCACATCAGCCTTGATCGCAAGGCTGTTGGCAGCGTTGCAAGCAGGCGTCACTTGCGTGTACACCACACTCTGCCCTGGCAACACATGGTTCTGGCCAGATGTGGCTACACTCACAATCGGCAGGCTCTGTCCAAGCATGCCTCATGCCTCCTACATAGACAGATAGGCGCTGTCCAAGCGTGCCCTATGCCTCTATTGTAGATAGATTACATTCCAGCAGACGTGTCAAGAAGTGCAGATGCCAAGCTCAAAGGGTACGTCATACCTTACCCTCTCCCCAGACCTGTGTGCATAAACAATCCACACTGTTGCACATACACAAACACACACTCTCTGCACGCACCTGGTTGTAGCTCTGCCTGGACAGTTTTGGTGCACAGCCGGGGTCCCCACTCTGAGCACACATGGTACATATCTCTGGCCTGGACTGCCCTATAAACAGCGAGTCCTCCACATGGACCTGCGCATACCAAGAGAGTATGTTGGCATGCGAACTAAAAAGCAGACTTCTGTGCCAGAAGCTCAGGACACACCAGCATCATGAGGCTCCAGCAGAAGCTGTGCAATTCCATACACACCTCATGCTTGGGCGTGTTGTGCAAGCCACCAATTATGGGTATAGGTTTTTCAGACAAAGGCATGCTGTTGCTCCCAGACTGTACCTCGCATTAATGAACCTTCATAAAAGTAAAAAAGGGTAAACAAAGGCTTACTGCTGCTCCCAAATTGCAACTCATATTCGTGAACCTTCATAAAAGTCAGGAGGGTAAACAAAGGCATGCTGCTGCTCCCAAACCGTACCTCATATTTGTGAATCGTGCGGCCCCTGACAAGGGGCAGCAGCCCCTTGTGCTTGCTGTCTGCAACCACCAGGCCCTTGAACTCCAGGCTTGTGGCGATGCCTACAAACAACGGGCGCGACATTGCCATTGCTGTGTTTCAGCAGGGTGCACGACATTGCCACTGCTGCAAAAATTGCTGCAAGCAGTGGGCACAACATTGCCATCGCTGTAAATAGTGGGCACGGCATAGCAATTGTAAAGTTACAGCAGGGGGCACGACGTTGCCATTGCTGCAAACATTGCTGCAAGCAGTGGGCATGGATTTGCCATTGCTGCAAACTTTGTTGCAAGGAGTGGGTGTATCATGGCCACAGCTGTAGCTCAGCAACTCGCTGAGTTCTCCGGGGCATGCCACACTTGGGAGGACAGGTCTGTGTGTAAGTTAGCAAGGCCACCCCAGACACCGCACGCATGCACACACACACCTCCGACTGTGATGACACCGAAGTCCCAGTGCAGATAGGTGGTGAAGGTGTCGATGCCCGTGCACCTGGTGCTCTTGGATTCCTCTGAGGCCTCAAGCCACATTCCGCCCAACGTGGAGTGCGCCGAGTTGTTACTGCACAAGGTGTGTGCAATCAATGGATACTTTTGAGCTTTTACCGTGCAGGATGCATTTGCAGCAGAGGAACAGGATTGTGTGGCTTGTTTGCACTGTAGCAAGATGCACAGGTCCTGAGCCAGGGTCACAGTGACAGCCTGGCGCAGGCTTGGCAGCCTGCTGGCTGTGCGAGGTGGGCAGCCATGAGCACACGAGCTGCAGCTCGAAGATTGAAACAAGCACACAACAACCAGCAGCTTGAACATGGAAACTGTCCTGCAGCGCACGAAAGTGATTGTCAGCATGAAGGAGGAAATATGAATCAAGGAAGCTCACTCCTTCACTGCGCATGCTCCACAGCATGGGCGACATGAGCCCATGCACCTGCTCGCTACATGGCAGCAACAGCCCAGGCAGTTGCTTGCTACATGGCAGGCTTGACAACAATTCCTCAAGTGAACATTTGCATCCGATGTCTTGCGCAGGCCACGAACCCCACCCTGGACATAATCTGTTCTTGCCCAGGGAGCCAACCCATAGATTATGTGAACAACGCACTCACCAAAAAAGATGCCGAACTGCTATTCAGTTTTTTTTCTAATGACCCACGGAATGACGATGCACGGCAAAGCCCACAACTGATGCTGTAAAAGAGGCTCACCTGAACAGCTCACTGGCTGTGGCACAGCTTGGGCCCCAGATCTGGAAGCCCATGCGCTCAGAGCCGGCAGCCACATTGTCGTGCACAAAGTTGGGCTGCAATGGGCAAGGGTGCGCAGGTCAAGGTAAGGAAGGTGCACAGATCAAGGAAGGAACCAGATCTGGAAGCCCACGCGCTCAGAGCCGGCAGTTGCGCTGCCGTGCGCTAAGTTGGGCTGCAATGGGCAAGGGTGCGCAGGTCAAGGTAAGAAAGGTGCACAGATGAAGGAAGGAACCAGACCTGGAAGCCCACGCGCTCAGAGCCGGCAGCCATGCTGCTGTGCACAAATCTGGGCTGCAATGGGCTAGATGCACAGATCAAGAAAGGCAGAGATGGAAGCCCATGTGCTCAGAACCAGCAGCCACATTGTCGTGCACTAAGCTTGGCTGCATCACACGCACTTGCGTGCGTGCACACACGTACACACACAGGCATGCACGCATGCACACGCACAGAACAATACAGCAAGGTGAGGGTCTAGCGCTGATGGGGTTAAGTGAGCCAGATGAGGAAAGGTGAGACGAGGCTGCTGAAGCTCAGAGCAACAAAGGGTTCGGTGACACTTTGGTGTTGGTTTGAAATGTTTGCTTGCAATTCATCCCTTAAATGTCTACCGCGCATTGCATTTTGCAAAAATGACTGGCATGGTATTAGTGTGGTGGGGTAGTAACATGCAGAAGCATGACAAATTAGGTGGGTCCCCTTTGATATGACTTGATAACAACATGTAAAAGCTACACTTTCATCACACTACTTCAATCTTCCATGGTAACAATTTCCCAGCATTGCAAACCTTGCACAGGTACAGAAAAAAAGGAGAACATGTGAACGCACACAGGTAGGATGCGCCCAAGTCTGCGATGCATCTTGCTCACCTGAACTGCGATCTCAAAGCAAGAGACCATCGCCGTGTCAAACCCGCTCTTGCCTGCCATCTCCTTGATGACGTTGACAACCAAGTTGCCCTGCACGATGGTTTGACGGGCAATGTATCAGCAACACTGAGTTGAGTTTCCTATGGTGTCACGGACACATACCACGCTCTTACACACCAGCAAGCTTCTTCTTTCCCAGTCCTTGTACCGCACATGGTGTTTGTTCACTTAAATGCTGTTACTGGCTTCATCAAAACATCCAGGAACATTCCTGGCATGCCTTCCAAGCCGCGCCACTCACGCAGGAGCTGCAGAGGCACCTAGGTCAGCCGCATTGAACCTTTCCTTAATGCACGCGGCCTTGTTTTGGGTTGGCACTGTTCTTCTTTTCTTTTCATCGACAACATGCATCCACTGGCATGATTCTCTTGCTAGATGTGGCCGCCTGAAATGCAGTCCACAGGCTCCCAGATGCCAGGAAATATCCACGTGGATTATTTCAGCAGGCTGAGATGCTTAGTAGCAAACAAAGACGGTGCGACTTTCCCTCGCCCACCTAGATGGTGTTGCCTGTCATGCACTCTACAAGGCGACCCGCTAATAGAAATCCTACAGTAGGCTGAGATTCTTGATGGCAAACACTGATTGTGGAACCTCTTCTGCTACCAACTTGATGGTGTTGCCTGTGATGCAGTCTTCAAGGCGACCCACTGATAGGAATCCCACAGTAGGCTGAGATTCTTGATTGCAAATTCTTGATTCTTGCTTGGTGTTGCCTGTGATGCAGTCTTCAAGGCGACCCACTCGCAGGCATTATTTCCCAGTAGGCTCAGGCTCTCAGTAGTGAACATGGATTGTGGAACCTCCCTTCCTCCCACCTTGATGGTGTTGCCCGTTGAGGTGACCTTGATAGCGCTCTTGTCATATGCCTCAAACACCACATTGTTGGTCAGGCTGACAGGCTGACCACTTTCTCCAATCCAGAGTGCTCCATGCATGTTGCTCAGCAGCACAGAGGAGTCTATTGAGCTGCAAAGGCATGAACAAGAGGGCAGAGAGCAGGGGGATGGCAGGGGATGAGCAGCCGGTGGAAAAGCAGAAATGGAACCCACCAAGGCTACAGGGAGCACTTTCTTCATCAATCCATGAAGAGGGACAGAGCTGCTACCATAAAGAGACCTGGGGACAGCAGATCATTGTCTATGGGCCAAAAATCTGCTCCCATGCAGAGAGACCAGGGAGCAGCAGACCAATGCCTACGGATCATCAATCTGCTCCCATGCAGAGAAACCAGAGGACAGATGGGAGCAACGGATGTGCAACCATGCAGAGAGACTAGGGAGCAGGTTACTGCCTACGAACCTTGGGTTTGGCATGGTCAGGGGCTCATCAGAGCCGTCTTTGAGCACTTCACCAGTCTCGTTATTCCTCTGAGGCACTTCCTTCAGGTTCTGGAAGGTGACCGTAGGGTTCAAACCCTCCTGCCCACCATAGCTGCAAGCAATATAAACACAGGCACGGACCGGGGGCACATTAGAATCATTCAGAGCAATACCCATCACAGCTGTGCAGGAACATTTGAGCTGTCAGCACCATTGAAGCTGCAGGCAACACACAGGCGCTAACAAGAAGAAGGGTACACCATAATGTCATGGTACATACTGAGAAGGACAGCACGCGCCACCAAATAGCTTGCACATGCATTGACGCAAACTCCAACCTCCATCATGCGAGGCATAAGTTGCGGCTGAAATGGGAGCAGAGAGCTGCTACATTGTTGTATTGAGGCTTCTTTTCTAGGCCTGAAGATTGCAATCATCACAAGCAAGAGACTGTCAAACTTTCTTTTACACACCTGGAAGCCACATGCAACAACTTGCGACCTGACACATTCTATTTATACTTGAGGACCAAATGCTTGCACAGCTGAACTAGAGGCGCCTGCGCGCACCTGGAAGCCACGTGGGACAGGCTGGCACACCCATTTCCTTCCCCAACCATGTGGCAGCCAAAAGCTTGCCATATTTGACATCACATACAAGACCCAAAACTCCTCACCTGATGGTCACATGTGACAGGCTGGCGTACCCATTGCCGTCCACAACCACGTGGCAGCCAAACGCCTCGCCTCCTTCGCCACGTGTGATGTTGCCGTCTGCTGCTGTGACCTCAATGTTGGAGGTGACCAGTGCTACCTGCAGCGCCAGAAGCAATGGCGGTAAATACAGCACACATGCCCAAGGCAAGCTCTTGCATGCGCTGCTGCCCTGGCCAGGACATGGCCAAGGTGCTGCTGTCATGATACACCTCATGATACACCGCATTTGTGCAGCTCCCTCTTTGTGCAGCTACCTGGACATGCAGCTCCCTCTTTGTGCAGCTACCTGGACATGCAGTTTCCTGGTTGTGCAGCTACCTGGTCAACTGCAGTCCATCAGCGGTCGCCATGCTGGTACAGGCTTTCCTGATGCAAACATTGCTGCACCCTCTGCTACCTTTGGCTGACTCACCTCAGTGCGTGCGTCAAGTACGCGGGAAGTGCCTGTGTACTCTTTGATCATTGCAGAATGGCTGAACTGCAGGTTCTCTTCCAGAGTGATGGTGCGGCCGTCACCGCTGATAGCGCTGATGGTGCCGAACTCAGCCTGCGGTACAGATAAGTAGCTCTATCCTTAGGGGAGCACCACCCTGTCAGCGTAAAAACAACACCTGCAGTATTGCATCCTGGATTGACACCCCAATTGAATTATTATACGTGATGGCTTGCAGGAGTGGGAGTGGCGGTGACAGCATGCACGCGCACGTGCGCGCACACACACGAACACACACACATGCAGTTAATTTGTGAGGTTCATGAGAGTCCTTACCTGGCACCTGGATTAGAGGTGGAGGAAAGTATGAGCAGTCAGTGCTGACAGACCCAAAATACGATGCTTATTGCAGGATGTTAGGTCCAGGACAATCCTTACCTGGCGAGGGTTGAAGGTGGAGGATGGCACAAGCAGCCTGTCTCCCACAGACCAGCCATGGTTGCCGTCTGACAGGGCTAGCGTGTTGTTCCCAGCCTCCTGCACACACACATACAGGTAAAAGCATTGCAGGTAGAGGATGGCACAAACAGCCTGTCTCTCACAGGCCAGCCGTGGCTGCCGTCTGACAGCGCCAGCGTGTTGCTCCCTGCTGCCCGCAGAGGCAACATTGAGCGTTGAGAATATTGCTTTCCAAAAAGTTTTCCGTCCTGCTTCTCAGCAGAGAGGGTGTGGTGCTGCTTGCTTGCTATCAACAACAGGGCTATTCGCCGAACCAAAATATTTGTGCACAAGGTCAGCCCTGGCACGTGCATCACCCACAGCTCGTCGTCCACATGTACCCCACATGCCCTAATCACCATCCCTCGTCCACTCCTGCAGACCTGGTGAGCATCATCCACTGCCAGAGTGAGACGAAAACATCTCACCACAGCAGAGCCAGGCCTCAGCCATTGCTTGGACACATGCTTGCCATGCATGCTGTGCATCTTCAAGCTGCGTGCTGGCCATACCTGCTGTGCACCTTGCCGCAGTGGAGCCCAGCTTCAGCCATTCCTTGGACACATGCTTCCCATCCATGTTGTGCGTGAAGGTATGCTGTGCATCTTCATGCTGTGTGCTTGCCATGTATGCTGCGCATCTTACCGCAGTGGAATCAAGCTTCAGCCATCGTTTGGACACATGCTTGCCAAACATTGTGATCCGGCCGCCGTTGAAAGCCGAGAGCACCTGCATAGTATGGAGAGGTTCACAGGAACACAATTAAATTGCGGCTCATATGAGGAATTGAGGCTAGTCATGTAACTCGTCTGAGGCACGAATAAAGGGTGCATATTTAGTGGGAAGTGGGGTGCGCCCACCGCAGCAGTCCTGGCACCAAGCAACAGATGAAGAAACGGACTCAGGTCAACGCTTATCTCCTCTTGGCTCCAGAGGGCTCACCTTGGATCCCAAGTTGAGGTCCTCCCTGATTGCATAGGCCGGGGTCTGGCGAGTGCCTTCCAGCTTAATGGTAATGCCGGCAGGGTGGGGCTCATCCTCGGTGCCGGCCCACAACCAGCCATTCCTGGTGACCAGGATGTAGGTGGCCTGCAGAGTAATGCAACATTTGTAATGTCATAACAGCCCACAACCAGCCATTCCTGACAACCAGGATGCAGGTGGCCTGCAGAGTAATGTGACATGTGTAATGATATAAGAGCCCACAACCAGCCATTCCTGACAACCAGGATGCAGGTGGCCTGCAGAGAAATGTGGTGTATGTAATGTCATAACAGCCCACAACCAGCCATTTCTGGTGACCAGGAGGTAGGTGGCCTGCAGAGTAAAGTGACATATGTAATGTCATAACAGCCCACAACCAACCATTCCTGGTGACCAAGATGCAGGTGGCCTGCAGAGTAATGTGGTGTATGTAACCTCATAACAGCCCACAACCAGCCATTTCTGGTGACCAGGATGCAGGTGGCCTGCAAATGCAGCGCCTGAGGGAATCATCCAGCATTTGCAGCACCTGGTTTGCATGCATCCCATACCAGAATCGTCTTAGAAAAAAAAGAAAAGGAAAAGATATTGCCAGCCAAAAAGACTGCGCGCATCATCCCATTTCATCAATTCTCAGGCAGAGCCCTTGTATCCTGTCAGGTCCATGCACTCACATGAACCTGTCTGCAGCACCTAGTATGAGCAACAGCTGTTTCTACCTGCAGGGTGATGTCTACCGTCCTGGAGAAGGTCACGTTTCCTTGGATGTCCAAGAGGAGAATCGGCGCAGGGTCCTCATCAATGACCAAGTTCCAACCAAAGGGAATGGTCACCTGGGGCGTGATGATCGGATGGGAAAAACAGTTGTCAAAGGAGATCAGCAAAACAGATAGTCCTGCGTAGGTGACGGTCCTGCATGAAGTGTGTGCAACTGTGAGCGCTCATGCTGCAGAGAGCACAGCCACTCGCGCTAAGGGTTGGCCAGTTCAACACACACGTGCCATATGTACATTTCTCTTTCAGGTAGCTCGAACTATGGCTTGTTTAGACGGAATCGCCAGCCTTATTCACGTTCTTTCCGGCCTTGGGCTTGCCATGTGAAAAGCGGCTCTCATCCTTCTAAGCACAAACAGACAAGGCATGGGCCACTCACGTTTTCTCCTGCCTTGGGCTTGCCATTAGGGAAAAGGTCTGCATCGTTCCAAGTTTCCGGGTCAGACCACAGCAGGATGCCCTCTCGCTCATCCACCACCTCATCAGGTTCATTGGTGCAGCCGCCGGGAGGGCAGAGCTTGGGCACCACTTGGAGCGCACTGCGAGCGCACATCAGCCTCCACACATTCAACACACAATGTTTCCCCGCATTCACATTTATCAGGCCTATTGGTGCAGCTGCCAGGAGGGCAGAGCTTGGCCACCGCTTAAAGAGGACTGCAAGCACACATCAATTACCACACATTCAAATTCATCATTCTCATTGGTGCAGCCACCAGGAGGGCAGAAGCTTGGATACCACTTGGAGTGCACTGCAAGCGCAGGTCAGTTACCACACATTCAACACACACAGTTTTCACACTTTCACATTCATCATGGTCATTGGTGCAGCTGATAGGAGGGCAGAAGCTTGGATATGCGTGGAGTGCACTGCAAGTTGCAGACAGCGGAGCGAACACATTTTGATCACCATGAAGCAGATGAGTGATCTTAGCTGATGATGGGCTGAAGTGTGATTTGGGCGGCCATTGCTGCCCATGCCGATCAATGTTCTTCATCATCATGCTTGAGCAAGAGTCCTGCAATCTTCACAACCTGCTCTACAAATGCACGTGGCTGCAGCTCTCCTGATGCAGAACAACAGAGTGATCTAGAGCTTGAGGGGAGCTCACCCATTTTTAGGCCTTATAGCACTCTAAGCAAAAAACGTATGGTGAGAGGAGCTCACCCGTTCTCAGGCCCCAAGGCAATCATGGTGAACAGCGTGTGGTTGTACTGGTTGTCCCCATACAGCCAAGTGTCGGGCACAAAGGTCTTGTTGTAGAAAGCATCTCCGTGCCTGCAGCCGATGGATGGCCATATCGCCGAGTGATTTCACAAGGTCAAAGACATTTGGCAGCACCAGCAGCAGCAGCCACAGCAGCTTGGGTAAAATTCAGAACCTGTCCATCCTTTCTCTCTGACAGCATTACAGCAAGACCCCTGAGCCGCACTGACACAAGCACACACACAATTACAGTGCACTCCTAGCTTTGTCCTCCTACAGACACACCTGACATCCTGCTCCATGGGATCAGGGATTTTGGTGTAGTTCATGACAGTGGTGGACCTGCCGTTCACCTCGTAGCGGTGTTGCTCCTGTGGGTTCAGGTTGAGCAACACATAGGCACGCACCAAGCATGTGTGGGCATTCATTTGGTTGCTATGATTGTGTTTTGTCAGTGATCTTGTTTTGTTTAGTTGCTATGATTGAGTTTACGTGATGCAAGGCCTACAACAAGCGTGAGGAAACAACACCTGTCCACCAGCCCTTGTCTTTGCAATCCTGAACTGACCTCCAAACATTAATGGTGCTGTCCACATACCTGGACGTTAGAGATGGTGATGTAAACGTATGAGGAGTCATCCAACAAATCAGGCCGGTGGATCCTGCGGTCGCAAAGGCAGTATGATAAACGCACTGCTGAATGAATGCCTGTTTGATAGCTCCGTACAAGCACAAAAGGTCGCAAAAGACAAAATACTGTACATGGCCTTACCCCTTCACAAAACCAAACACTGAAGCTCATGAAAGCGAGCCAGAAAGAAACACATCTAAGGGGCCATTTTGACTCTAGCATGCTGAATCCTTCCTAACCACCCCTAAATTGACGCTTTTCTCAAGGAGGGTAGCACTAGTCTTTGCAATCCAGATGCAATTAGACCACTCATTCAATCAGGCCATGTTGTGGGCAGCATCACAAGCTCACCTGATCTTGCTTGGGTCGACTTTCACAGCACTGTTGGTCTCAGAATTAAACACATCCCAGTGTATCCAGTAGTCTTGCTTTGTGGGAACAACAAATTGGTACCTGGACATTCACAAGTTGTTTACTGGTTCAAATGATGATGTGCGGCAACGCATTCAATGCAACGGTCCAGCTTCTCTCTGCGGACTGGCAAGGACACACAAGCTCATTCATTGCTTGCCCTGTCTGTTCAAGCACGTTTTCTTAAGACGGGCATGCTCTGCATCGAGCCCAAAGAATGCCAAAACCAGGAATGAAAGATGCTGTTCTGCAGCTCTTTAAAATTTCAAAGCCCCTGAAAAGTGTCTACGTCCTAAGGGGTTAAGCATATCATTGCAGAGCTCACCCTTTGTCGTTGTATTTGGAGAAGTGGGCACGTGACGAAGTGTTTGTGGCCTTGTTTGTGATCCAAATGCTTAGGAACTCGAGTCGCCCTGGCTGGTGGTAGTTCAGCATGAGGCGCCTGAAATAAAGGAACAGAAAAAGGGAAATGAAGGCATGCATGAAGAAATAGACAAAGGGAGATGAAGGCATGCATGTAAGGAATGGACAAATAGTAATGATGGCATGCACAAAAGGAATAGACAAAGGGAAATGAAGGGGTTGCTGGACAGGGCACTCTATTGAATGCGTGCAACCACGACAAAACATGGGGCACAGGAGAGCTTGAATCTTTTTTAGAGTACCTGCCAGAATTAAGCAAATCTTGAGATTTGCGTGCAGTCAGCTGCTGACTGGATGCTGCATCCAATTGTCAACAATCGGTCAAGCATACTGAGCTACACTTGTCAGGCCGATATGATGAGCAGGCATGGGGGTGATGGGCTTGCCAGGGTCATGCATGCACTTGCCTACATTGGGCAAGGTGCCCAATCAGGTCCTTTCAACCAGTGTTCAGGTCAACCAGCTCCAAGCATTATTGAAGCGCTTAAAGCTTACCTAAACTTCAGGTGAGAACCACACAACATGCCACTTCTGCCCATAAGTTCTTGGGAGTTCACGCAGTCCTGCGAGCAAGAGTGAGGAGGGAAAGCGCGAATTGTACAAACGCAAAAACGTTGGTTTTTCGGGGCAAAAACTTCTGGGCACAAGCTGTCGATAAAAAGCTGCTGCACTTTTTTGCACAGCATCTTGTCTTTGCATCAGTCTGTGAATCGGTTTTCAAAGCAGTTGCAGGATGAGCGTGGATCAACCCATCAAGCATTAAACATCCATACCTCTGGCATGCCTTGGAACAAACCGTTGTCTACAGCACTCTGCCAGGTTGTCCCGGGCACGCCAAGGGAGAAGCTAGCACTGTTAGCCAGCTCCTGTGGCACAGTCTCACTGTTGAGCAGCGTTCCATCAGTGTCCAGGAAAACACCCTGCGAGAGAACCGCACAGTGGTGAATGGTACGTGGGCTTGTACCTTTGACATCTAGAAAGCCGGGTGAGCATTCTCAAGCCAACACACATTACATCTCAAATAGATGCAACTTTCTTTGTGCGTTTGGCAAGACCCTTATGAGCTTGCTAGCCAGGAGCGCATCTTTGATGTGCATGGCCTTGAGCATGCAAAGTCTTTTTATTTCATATGGACACTCACAAACTACCCACCTGGTGCGGCCAGGACCATTTAGACAGTCTTTTTATTTCATCAACACTCACAAATTACTCACCTGGTGCGGCCAGGACCATTTAGACAGTCTTTCCATTTCATCAACACTTGAAATTTACCCACCTGGTGCGGCCAGGACCATTTAAACAGTCTTTCCATTTTATCAACACTCACAAATTACCCACCTGGTGCAGCCAGGACCATTTAAACAGTCTTTTTATTTTATTAACACTCACAAATTACCCACCTGGTGCGGCCAGGACCATTTAAACAGTCTTTTTATTTCATCAACACTCACAAATTACCCACCTGGTGCGGCCAGGACCATTTAAACAGTCTTTTTATTTCATCAACACTCACAAATTACCCACCTGGTGCGGCCAGGACCATTTAAACAGTCTTTCCATTTTATCAACACTCACAAATTACCCACCTGGTGCGGCCAGGACCATTTAAACAGTCTTTCCATTTTATTAACACTCACAAATTACCCACCTGGTGCGGCCAGGACCATTTAAACAGTCTTTTTATTTCATCAACACTCACAAATTACCCACCTGGTGCGGCCAGGACCATTTAAACAGTCTTTCCATTTTATTAACACTCACAATTACCCGCCTGGTGCGGCCAGGACCATTTAAACAGTCTTTCCATTTTATTAACACTCACAAATTACCCACCTGGTGCGGCCAGGACCATTTAAACAGTCTTTCCATTTTATCAACACTCACAATTACCCGCCTGGTGCGGCCAGGACCATTTAAACAGTCTTTCCATTTTATTAACACTCACAATTACCCGCCTGGTGCGGCCAGGACCATTTAAACAGTCTTTCCATTTTATTAACACTCACAAATTACCCACCTGGTGCGGCCAGGACCATTTAAACAGTCTTTCCATTTTATCAACACTCACAATTACCCGCCTGGTGCGGCCAGGACCATTTAAACAGTCTTTCCATTTTATTAACACTCACAAATTACCCACCTGGTGCGGCCAGGACCATACTGACAGGGCGACAGGCTTCTTGGTGCCCCCCAAGGCATCAGCCTGGATGAACTTGATGCCCTTGGTGAAGGTGAAGGCACCGCCCTGCGTGCCAACCAACATTTCCGTGCTGCTGTGAGAACGGAACAGAAAGACTTGTAGCGCATGTCTGCCTTGGTGTGGCATACACAAGTGGAGGATACGCATGCTCAACTCCAACTCTCTGCGCTGCCTGTATGAAGTGCTCAGCACACAGCTCAAGCGCACCTGGTTGGTTTTGCATTTGCCGCAGGCTTCCAGAGCAAAAAAGCCGTTCGTGCTGTCCGTGCCGTCATAGCCCACAAAGGTCACATTCACAAGGGACGCCAGCGCACTGTGCTTCCCGTTGAACTGCACACATGGCATGGATGGGCAAGGACCCGTGGCACGTGAGCAAGCTTGAACCTTGGAACACCACGGGACTCAAAATAGGGTGACCAAATGTCCCTAATGCAGAGATGAACGGTGCAAGGATAAAGATACCAGTTGTCAGATCCATTGAAGATGGACATTGGATGGATGTGTGCTGTAAACTGGGCTCTTTCTTGGCACATACCTCGACCTGGGAGTGCATGATGACCCCTGTGATCCTGCGCGATGAGATCCAGCCCCGCCCTGCTGTGCCTTGGTTACCCTCAGGGGTTCGCGTGATGAGGAGGGAGTTGGTCATACCTGTGGGTGAGCGCAGCATGAGGTCAAATGCAAAAGTGGGAGGAAAAAGGATCAAAGCTGGGGTGAAGACATGCCTGCTCTCATTAAGGTGTTGAGATTCAAGATCACCAACCACAGGAGGGCATGTGCAGAGCAAAATCAGCTGTTGCAAGTGTGGTCAACCCAACAGGCTCACCAACGTGGCCTACTAAGCCCATGCTGCCATATCCTTCGCTTGCTCAATTTACCTTGAGAACATCTCCAGCAGCACGTTTAAATTCAGTTCTTGCATGTATCTTTGCAACACAAATCCTGCTGGCTACTGACCAAAAGGTGCGTGCAGTGCTTGACCCACCAGCCATGTTGTTGAGGCTCATGCTGGGCACAGGGGATGTGTTGTCAGCCTCGTCTCTGTTTCGGTCGTCCAGGATCCAAGTCAGCTCCATGTTGGCGCCGTTGTCTTTGCCGTTCACAACGTGCTCCTCAGGTCCACCCCCGTTGTCTGCCAGGGTGAAGTTTTTGAATTGGATCAGACCCACCTGGGTGGCGATGGCTCCCTTCATGCCATTCTTGTAAGCCACCAGGCCATCAAACACAGCAGGCACCTGCGGCACATGAAACCACATGGCAAGGAAAAGATATTGTTAGAAGTTGCATGAGGTTTTGCCTGCTGAAACCGCTTCAGCTCTTGGGTGGCTGACTGCCTGTGTTTAACACCACGGTGGTGCGGGAACGAGCAGGTGCAGCTGAGCAATTTGGATGACCGCACACTTCAACCATTATTGGAAAAACAGAATCACCTGCTGGAAATCACGCCCGAAGCCTCCAAGCGGGCTCGAGCCACAAGGGTTGAGCTTGGGGTAGAACTCAGGATGGATCCTGGCAGAGGTGGAAAGAGAGGCACACTGTTCAGTTGAGGGATCCTTCTTCCTCATGAAGTCCTTGCGTGGTAAGGTGGGCACTTTGAGAACTGGAGGCAATTGTTTCTGGAGTGTTGAAATGGCAGTCACACTTAACTGCACAAGAGCCTGCTTGCAGCTTTGCACTCTGATTCCTCAACAAGCACCCTTGTGGTAGGCAGCTTTCTACTTCCTGCCCTACCTGAGGCCGTAGAACATGTTGGAGTGGGCAACATTGTCCTTGAACTCCCACATTGGCGTGAACTTGGGGCACACTGATCTGGTAAAGGAGGGGCCCTCGGGATTGGACAGGAAGCGGTACCAAAAGCCATAGCCTCGCACTGAGCCTGCAGGAGCAGTGATTGTGGAGGATAGGTACAATGGAGGGTGGGCAGTAAAACAAATGAACCAAGAGGATTTACTGCTTGGACACGCACACACGCGCACACACACATAGATCAGGGTGGCAACGTATGAAGCTGACCTCAAGGGGTAAATACTACAGAGCTGGCCCAGGTCATGAGCCGCAAACACGTTCAAACACTGCTGGAAAATTGCAGGCATGCACAGAGGTTGCACTGTGCCAAGAGCAACAGAAGCCTTCCTGGATTTGCATGGCACGCCGGATCTCAGGTGCCATTTGCCACACTAAACTGACGTGGGCTTACCTGAGCCAACATTGTTGCGAACCATGTTGTTGGGGTGTGTGATCCAAAAGACAGCGGGCGTGGTGTCCGTGTTGAGGAGTGCATTGGAAGGGAAGGTGAGCATTCCCAGGTTGCCTGTGATGTAGTTGCCCTCCTCAACGCCATCCTCCAAGAAAAAGGTGTGGCCTGCAGGGAAGGCATAGCAAGGTGTGTGCTCCCTTTTTCAGGCAGGCACTTGCATGGGATGAAAAGCACTTCTCAGAGTGCCCATCCCACACTGTATAACAGAGCTGCCGACGCCACTGTCAAGAGCTCAGCACACCAAAAGGAGAGGAGAACCAACCATGCATCACGACCCACCCATGATCCTGAAGGCCACGTTGTCTGTAAGGTTGACGTTGTGGGTGCCGTGGATGGTGACTGCACGGTTCCAGGCCTGGCTGACAGCGCAGCCCCGCATGTACTGCTTGTACTCTGCGTCGCCATGCATGTGCCAGTGCAGCGAGTACCTGCCCAGCTGGAAGGCCTGCCCCGTGCTGCGCATCTCGATCTGTCAGCGGAAAGTCAAAAGGAGCAGAGTCTGGGTTTCCAAAGCAGCCATGCACCATGAACTAAACAAGTGTCTACATCTCTGGTGATTCCTGCTATGAAAGCGCTTCAGGAAGCTGTGTCCAGTTACCTCAGATCGTGCATGTAGTGGGCAGCACAGCCATTCTTAAAGCTTACCTGCTCCCACTGCTAGGTTGCGCGAGGGAAGGAATGGTGAGCATGCATCATCCCGGCAACGCAGCTGCGCATCAATCAACCTGTGATTCTCTCCGGATCATTCCTGCAGCCTACCTGCTCTCCTTGGTAGAGTGCGCGAGGGTGGGATCCATGGGTGTGGATCATGATGGTGGCGCCATGGGCGAAAGATGCGCTGGTCTCGTCGCCTTCGAACACCACATTGCGTGAGAGCACAGCCACCTGCAGCCGCATAGTAGCATGGGGCAACCGTCAAGAATGAGTGCACATGTGCAAAGGATGCGCTGGCCTTGTCATATTGAAAACACCACATTACGCAAGAGCACAGCCACCTGCAGCTACAGGAGCAAGGTGGAACCATAAAAAATGAGCACACACGTGATAAGGAATTGCATGGTGGTAATGGTGAAAGCAGGTGCCAGCGCTCCAATTTTTGGAGACCCCTACTGCAGTGTTCAAACAGTGATGTACCTGTTAAGAATCCCATGCAGTTTGCTGTTCCTCCTTCTCTCCCAAGCGCGTTCTCTTCCCCCACCATCTGGGCACACCAGCACGCTCAGCAGCAATTGTTGCGCAAGAGTGCCCCCTCCCCCGCCCTGCATTTACTCACCTCCGCCCGCATGTCCAGCACATGGCCCCGGTCATCGCCATCCACCGTCACAACTACACCCAGGTGTGTAAACTCAAGGGCTGTGCTCAAGAAGAGGGTGGTGGTGTTGCGGTCAGGGTTGAACTCGATCCGGCTCACATTGCGCTCCTCCGCATCCACACCAAAGACTGATGACGATCCGATGGCAATACGGTCACCTGCGCGCGCATTGGAATTTTAAGAGGAATAGATTTTGAGAAAGTGCATAATTCCTGCAGCACAGGGCCAAGCCTTGGCAAGAAGCACTGGGTGCACACGCTGCTAATGAGTGTTGCAGGTGGTGTGCATGCGCTTTGCATGCTACTGTGCGAGCCTTGCGTCCACTGAGCAGCAGCAAGGCAGTGGCACACCAACTTACACTTGCATCCATTCACACAATGTCAGGTGCCAGGGGTACTGACCATGACCCCAAGCTCAGCTTTGATCATCTCCATAGCACGCATTGAACTCACCGACAGTGCCTGCCCCAAGTGCCTGATACCGTGGCCTGAAACTCACCGACTGCCCAGGTGCCTGACACATTGCCCACAACCTCGATGCTCTGGTCACCCACATCCGCTGTCACTGCCAGCTTGGTCCACGTAGGAGTCTTATGCTGGCCATGTAAGGTGACTGTGCCGTTGCGCACGGCTAGCACTTTGTTTCCATACAGGGGCAGCTGCCTGCTTGTAGGTGTACCCACACTGCACAGCCGCAAAGAAAGGACGCGTTTGAATGACTGGAACAGTTGCAGTTGCTGCTCATAAAAAAGTGACTGTGATGTGCTCTGGAAACTGTGCAAGCATGTAAATCTCAGAGCCCCGGCAGCTTGGCGCTTGAAGGAACGTATTGTACAAGTAGACACAAATACATGGCATTTGATCGCACATTTTGAGCTGCTGCGTCTGCACTCAAGCACACACCATGTTATTGTGTAGTCTCAGAGAGACATGTATGCATTCTGTCCACCAAGCTTGAGTTGGAATGTCTGCATTCCTGAGGGGCACCACTCACAGCGTGATGCGCGCCTTCCCAGGGAATGGGTCCTCTGCAGTGCCGATGCTCAGCGAGCCCCCGTTCACCAGGATGAACTTGCAGCGCAGGACCAGCTCGGCAGTGGCGCTGCTGTCAAACTCTAGGTGGCCTTGGAGCACGACAGCATTCAGCTCAGGGGGGGACACGTCCAGCAGCACCTGTGTAGGCGTGAGGGGCAGAGTGCATAGGACATCAGAGCGCCAATAGGCACATTACCTCTCTCAAAGCACAGGACCCATTTAAACCAAAGAGGGGCAGCAATCTGAGAAAGCTGTCCATAAGTGCCTCCTTGTTTGCATCTGCTGTTTGTTTTACAGGCAAACTGCTGGCAAATGCCCCCTTTTAGGCCCCACCGTGTTGCCTGCAGGGATGAAGACTGAGTCTCCCTCCCGTGGGGGTGCGTTGCCACCCCAAGTGGTGCGCCTGCTCCACAGGTCAATGTACTGGTAGCGGCAGGGCGTGGCCATGGGGTCTGACACGTCTCCACACTCTGCCCAGCCCTTGTCTTGCCTGCAGTCAGGTCAAGAGGGTAGGAGCCATGAGCTTTGAGGGGTGGCATGCAATCACGTGTGCGCTCCTCCTCGAAGCTGCCGTAATGGCCGAGTGCACCACCACTTATGGCCACCCTGGATTTGCGCAAAAAGGAACTAATGGATGCCCCAGGGCACGGGCATCCAATGCCCTGTTGCACACACCACCACCACCACTACCACAGGACACCACCACTTATGTACACTGTACACTTATGGCCACCCTCTATTTGCACCAGAAGGCGGCTCTGAGCGCTTTTGCCCTGTTGCACGTCTACCAACCGGAGGACACACCATCCATCCGCACCTGAGCACATGCACCACTTGGGGCACAAACACCCGTGGGCTGGGAGCTGCAGTGACGCAGGTCAGCTGGGTCTTGTCGCTACTGATGCTCACATCGCTGCAAGTCTGCCCGTTGCCAAGATCGCCCACCGTCACGCTGTACTCTGAGCTGGAGCCGTCTAGCTGTGGACCATCAGGGTCAATGGAGACTGTGATGGTAGTCCCACCTGCTGTGGACCCGCGGTTGGGGCTGACGCTGAGCACGCGAGGGGTGATGCCAGTGTCAAACGTCACAGCAAACCCGGTAGGCTGGGGCGTTGCCCCATGCGAAGGGGTGACAAAGACGTCCAGCACAGTGGGCCCCTCCAATGCTTCTGGCACACGGGGCGTGCGCACGGAGATGCTCGTCGCTGAGGCGGACATCACAAACCCCTGATAGGACAGAGCGCTGTTGCTGAAGGTAACAACCACGTCACTGGCATTGGTAGAGAAGCCAAGACCCCCGAGGGTGATGGTCAGGCCACCCGCAGCAGAGCTGGTGGTGTGGCTGATGTTGGTGATGGTGATGGGGACAGCCAGCTTGTCTCCCGCAAAGCCAGAGCCCAGGGTGTAGGACGTACCGGTGGCAGTCAGCCATATCTGCAAGAGACAAGAGCGCGGCAGGCAATTCGATCAGATGTATTGCACTCAATCAAGGAACGCATTGACTATACCTGCAAGCAAACCATACCTACAAGCGACGAGAGCACAGCAGGCAAGGTACTGCACCATTCGGAGATTAAGTCACTAGCTGCGGCAACCAATGCTGGGGCTTTGCTGAAGTATGGCAGCCCTGATGGCAGGCTGAAGGACCAAAGAATGAGAAACCAAGCAAGGATGATGTGACAAGCTCCTGATAACGATGGTGGTGATGATGGCAGGCTGGATGACAAAGAGAGACAGTAACCAAGTGATGATGATGCGACAGGTTGCTGATAACGGTGGTGATGATGGCAGGCTGAGTGACCAAAAAAAGCTAGAAACACAGATAAAACAGGAAATGCTTCACGCTTGCAGAGGGCTCTTGTCCAAATACAAAAGCATGATCATGCCAAACATCAAGGCTCGACATCAAAGCCATACATCAGCATGATTATGCCAGGGACAAGGCCAGACAAAAAGGCCAAACACCAGCACGACCATGCCAGGGACATCTCAACACTAGTAAATCAGCATTATCATGCCAGGGATAAGGCCCCCACCGTGTAGTTGGATGCTGGGAGGTAGGCAGGAAGCAAGCAGGTGGTGTTTTCAGAGTACCCGTTGCTTGAATCAACCATACTGCTGCGCACTGTGGCAGCTGTGCATGGATAAAAGTTGGGACCTGCATTTAAAAGCGCCAGAGGTGTGAAGAGCATGTCAAAGAAGGACACCCTGCATCGTGTGAGCAGCAATGACACCTGCAACGTGCAAGCAGCGATGACATCCTGCAACGTTCAAGCAACAATGACATCCTGCAACGTGCAAGCAACAATGACGTCCTGCAAAGTTCAAGCAACAATGACATCCTGAAGAGTGTAAGCAACAATGATTTCCTACAACGTTTAAGCAACAAGGACATCCTGCAACGTGCAAGCAACGCTGTAACGAGGAATTAGGAAGTGGTCCATCAATGCCTGTTCATTTTGTCCTCCAACCGCAAGAAACTACTGTTGTTGCTGCATGAGAGTTTGCAACATGTTGACCCACCTGACTCCTGCTTGATGCTGGCACTGTAAGCGCGCAATACACCAACCATCAGCCCCGAGTGTTCAAGGGTGACATCCCTGCTGCGTGGAACTCCACAGCATTGTGACCCACCTGACTGCAGCTCGATGCTGGCATTTGAGGAGGCCCCAGAGGGAAGGGCCTCAAACTCAGTGAACGCCTTCACATTCCAAGACAGCTCGATGGAGGTGCCAATGGTGTCTGGACTGTCCAGGGAGCTGGGGGAGCTAGTGAAGCTGTAGTGTGTGTGTGTGTGTGTGTGTGTGTGTGTGTGTGTGTGTGTGTGTGTGTATGTGTGTGTGTGCGTGTGTGTTTCAGGAGTGCCCTGCTATGGCTGCTCTAGGCTGAAAACCAGTGGTGGAGCAAGCAAGGCAGGAGCTACAGCAGGTCCTGTCCACAGAAAGCTAAAAAACACCATTGAAGTTTAGCGTGCTCCAAGGAGATTGGAGTGTCGTGTGCCTCTAGCCATGGAAGGAAGGCCGGGCCCACTGGCCCACTGGCAAGAAAATAGGATGCAAACCAGATCCAATGCCGCCATCAGTAAGCCATTCAACTCACAAGGGTGTGTAGGTAGGATCAAACTCCACTTGGAATTGTCCTTCATCCCATGAACCTGTGTTGTCGACCTTGACCTTCCAACCAACAAATCTGCTTGATGAGTCCTGCACACAAGATCATGGCAGTCAGGGAAACACAGAGGTCATGACAGGCGTCCAGACCTTGTCACTTATGGTTTGCTGCTATCCAACAATGGATGCTGTTTGGACAAGCACTCAGCAGCTTGCCCAGGAGAGTGCTTGCTCAGCAGCGGAATTCCTTTCAAAAATACCCGCAGCCCGTTCTTGCCTGGGTGATGGCGGCGGCGTGGTCCAAAATGCGGCTGAAGCGCACTGTCAGAAGAGAATCAGTCGCAGACACCACAGTCGCTTCGAAGCCGGGGTTTGAGGTGGTGACTTCCAAGCTCATGACCTGCGACATTGCACGGGGCAAGTTAAGAGGTCTTGGCTCCCAATGGCTCCAATCTTCTTGCAAATTTGTCGAGAACTCCTTGTAGGAACACATCATGACAACACTCCTCTGCAGCAAACACACTACTGAGGGTGCAGACAGGACACCTTAAATCTCATGGGCTCTGAAACTGCATGTCCCTGCTTTCCAACAGAAGATGCTGGTTGGGAGAACAAAAAGGTTCCTGCTTTTAAACCATTGAGGCATTGCCTTCAATAAGTTTAAGCACGCCACTCACTACTGAATATGGTAATCGCTTTAGAAACATGACCAGGACCTCCTAGCCTGCCAGTTGACCTCCTGAAGGACCAGATCAACTCTATACAACGCACCTGCTCATACTCATCGCTGTCATGCTCGTACTCATCGCTGTCATGCTCATACTCATCGCTGCCATCGCTGTCTGAGGGCACAAAGCCCCAGCCTGGCACCTCCACCTCAAAGCCACCCCAAAAAGAACCAGCGGGCTTGACAGGGTTGCCAACAGTTAGAGAGTACCTGCATGGAGCATGCCCCGCAGCATTGAACATCGTCACAAAGAAAGCAGTGTGCTGGCTTCAATGTGCAGCAAGAGAACCCAGGAGCAGGCTGTACCCTTCATCCATGGTTTCAAAGAAAAAAAGAAAATCAGTGTGCTGGCTCCAATGCACAGAGCGGGTACCCAGGAGCAGGCTGCGCCCTTGCTCTAGAACACGGCACGCAGGTCTGCAGTTTCCATGTCATCCCAGCATCCTTTTGCATCTGATCTCTCAGAAGCCGGCCAGTCTGCGGCGCACCTGACATCCAGTCTGCTCTGGGTGTCCTGCTGCACAGGAGCAGCGTAACCAAAGCCAGCCACGCTAATTGTCACAGGCCACTTGCCGGCTGGCAGGGGAGGAGGTGTCACCATCAAGGTTGGGTAAGTGGAATTCCCATGCACTATGCTGTCGATGCTGCCCAACACTCCATCCACCTGTCCAAAGATTTGAAGGAACACGAACGTTTATAGTGGAGCAGGCAAATCATTGTGTTGCCACAATGCAGATCTTGCTAAGGGCTCAAAGACATGCTCCTTGGACACATTGGCTGTGTTTGTTCATTAGCTTTTCTAGGCTAGCACGTGCTGCATAAGCTGTAAGCAAGCACTCACCCTGAACTCGTAATCCGTTGCATTCATGCTCTCTGCTAAAAACAACCCAGTGACCTCAAAGGGTGACGCACTACTGATGATGCCTGGCAGTGGCGCTGCAAACACATACAGGTGGAAGGAACAGTGCATGGTTGCTAGGCAGCATTGCCTTTTGCTTAAGGCTGCCGCTGCCACTAGTTGTCCCAGCGGCAGTCAGAACTTGGGTTTGTAAACGCAAAGTCAGGCCATCAGGCTGGATTGGGATTGCAAGCATGGGCCTGCTAGGATCAAATGAACTTGAAAAAAGGGAAACCACATTTACCTGCAAGCACAGGCGTGCGGTATGCGGAGTAAATGTATGAGCAGGTGGGCCCCTGCAGGTCCACAGTCTCTGACTCCCATGCATTGTCAGGGGAGGTGGGTAGTTTGACCGGGATGTTTTGCTGGGATGGGCAGTCTTGGACAGCCTCTGCCCCATTGACAAAGACGCTGATTGCCATGGGCTCGCCTGAGAGAACAGGGGTGACCTGCGACAGAAGCAGCCATAGACGAGGGTGGCATGATCGTATCTTGTTCCCCAGGAGGCTCTCTGGGGAGAGAGAATCCAATGGCCTGGGCCAAGGAGCTCCCTCTTGCAGGAATGTGATATCCTCATACTTTGAAGGATTTGACTGGAACACCTCAATTACCGTGCAAGTGCACACAAGGAACAGTAATACCACGCACAGGCCATACAACAGGACATGCACAAAAGATGGGCTCCACAATCACACCTGCTCACCCAAGGTCTTGCAATTAAGCTTCGAACAATTGAATCATAATTTTCGGCATGCCTCCAAGTGCATGTCAAAGCATGCACCCAAGTGCAAGGAAGGCTGCATCCTGCCACGCGTGTGTGATAACATCTTTAGGCACATCAGTCCACGCTTACCCTGTGCCAAGGCATATCTTTAATGGAGGATGTGCCAATGGCCCAACGCAACCGAATTCTTGCTGCACCAGCATCCTCAGTATGCGTCACCTGGGCACACAAAGCAGAGGTCAAGGGATAGCCCACATTTATGGCAGCTACATGAAATGGAAATACTTATCCTTGTGCAAGATTGCAAGAAGGTGACAAATATGAAGCTTTTCAAGGGTATGCATGGTCTGACGTGTGTGTGTGTGTGTGTGATCCTGCATGAAGATAAAATCAAACATGCCGGCGTGCATGCATTTGTGGAGAAAAATGAAGCAAACAGGTACGAGGGCACTGCACAGAGAGGTGACGCAGTACTCATGCAAGCGTAAGCTGTATCCATTTGCTCAGCTCTAGCAGGTGACAATCTTGTTTATGGAATTGTGGGGACCAAGCACGTGATCTTGCAGGACAAGGGCACCAACCCAACTCACCACAAACTGTTGCTGCCCTTCTGGGAGCCGCGTCGTGACGTACTCAGTTTGAGGGAAGTCTGCCGCAAGGATGCGGATGTTGTTCACAAATACAGCACAGTGGTCATCACAGAACAGCTCAAAGGTGTAATTTTGGGCGGCAGGAAGCTGCAAGAAATTGCGCATAACGAAAGAGGGCAGGGGGACGTCAAGCGCTGGTGGTGGTGACAGGCAAGTGGACAATGCTTGTTTACAAGCAAACATGAAACAGCTACTATTCAGACAGCTTGGAAGTGGACAGGCATCTGATCGCAATGCATTTTGCGCAAAATTATGTCCAACTCAATAATGAAGCCCATACCGAACATGCTCTGTACGATCGAGGCAAGCGGGTGCTATGTGCCTTTCCAGCTGATATTTCATGCACTTGGATAGGAGGCTTTAACACTCAGGCTCTTCAGACTGGGAAGGGTGACGGAAGTTTTCTGTGAAAACCACATCCCAGACGGCAGAAAAGTGGCCGCAAATGGACATGCCCCCCCTCTGAGTTGCAAAACACTGACAAAGGTTACACTATCTGGTGATGTCTATACCTGCAGGTAAAAGGTGAACCTGGATGCAAAGTAGTCACCCCTAACAGGCTCGCCCGGACCATCGCCACTCCAATTCAAATCCACACTGTCTTCAAAGCGTGCAATGTCTGCATGAAGCAAGTGGCAAAAGCAAGCCGTAGGAATAAAGAATGTACAAGCAACCAAGATGACATGGATGGTCCTATGCACAACTATATCTCTGCAGGGCCACCTGAGCGGCTAGGAAAGCAATCCCAGCAGTTGCAGTGTGGAGAAAAGTAAAGCCATGCAGCTGATCATGCTGAACGATCCTGCTTCCTTGCGCGCAAGCCAAGAGCCTGTGCACCACTCACCTGGGCTGCTGAAGGTCTCGATGGCAGGGAAGCCGCTTGTACCTGAGGTGAGCTGCCAATACTCGGCCAGCACACGCCCGGACATGGGCCCTGGCAGGCAAGTGAGCTGGTGGCTCGACACATCCACCACCTCACAGGGCAGGGTGTTGATGCGCACCGCGTTCTGCTCAGGGTGGGTGACATTGAAGCCGACGGAGGAGTCAGGGGTCGTGAGGGTAAGCGGGTTGCCGCCCTCTCGGGAGCCTGGAACACAGCACAAAAACACAAACTCATGCGCAAGAAAAGTGACCTTGGAAAGTACCATCCCTGACAAGACAGTCTCCCAAATGGATGGCATTGAGGTCAGGAAAGGACAAGCAGATAAGAATTGATTTGGATTGCAGCTCGATGGCTTGCCAAGGAAACAACTAAAACACAAGTTGAACCTCCAGGGATAAACGCAGGGAAAGACCCTGGCAGTAGAGCTGGAGGCAGTGCCATACGCGTCCATGATAAGCCTGCGCGCCTTGCGCCACACTTACTCTCAGGCAGCAAAAAGAATGAAAATAAAAACGAGTGGCGGCGGATGCCACACGCTGCAGGTTACCATTGTCACAATGACCCTTGTTGAGAATGATTTTGTAGTGGCCACTGCTGTCTGCTGTGACTTGAGCAGGATACACCTCATCAGTCACTTCCATACGCCTCCAACTCTCCAACAGCTCCACCGATGCAGGACGCAAGTTACCAAAGATGTGAGGAAGACGTCACTTACCAATGAAACCTGTCGTGCTGCTGATGACCAGGGGTAGCTCGAGGTTCCCTGCTCCCATTGAGTTGGCGATCGACAGCTCGTCGTTGAACTGCGTGAGAAGTGAAAATGGACTAGTGAGAAGTGAAAATGAGAAAGGAGCGTTGAGGTCATGCCATGTTCTCCACAATATGCTGGAGATGATAATGCCGTCGATTCGTCTCTTCTTAGAGGCACAAGGGAAGCTGTGCTTGCCATGGACAGAGTGATGAGGACGTTCCACCCAGACTGATTACATGAGTGTTGACAAGCTGATTATCAGGCTTGCACACTTGAGCTGCTGCAGCTCCTATTCCGCAATGCAAAATGTCAGGCCCAGACGACTGTCAAATTTGGACCAGAGCAACACCAAGAAAGCAGAGATATGCAATACAGCCCTCACCTTCCTTAAGGTCACCGTGTACTGGCCAGCTGAAGTTTTTGGCACTATAAAGGTGATGGAGGTCCGAGACCGATCACGACGAGAAACAGGTATGGTGGCCTGCAGAGACACGCGCACGTCCGAGAGGGGCTCTTATGCTTGCATCATACACATGAGCACAGGTGCATGGCGAAACTGGTGCATGTGCACCGGCAACGAAGCAGGGTAGAGGCATGTGGACTTGCCCAGCCTTAGAGGGAAGATGCATGTGAGGTAGTGGGCCTGCATGGGTAAGGTCTTCAAGCAGAGGAAAGGCTGCCAATTTCCTTTCGAATTTTTGCACTAGGTCTGGAGTTCATTTAAGGTAGGTGGTGATGCTCCCTTTTGGCTTCTCACATGCACAAACACGGGACAAGCATTGCCTAAGCTGCAATCCTTCACAGTTTGTCAAGCAAGTCCACAGATCCTGCACATCAACCATGCACTCCTGCCAGGAGCAATACAAGATGACTCACCCATACGTCACCCGACGTGCTGCTCCTGCTGTTGGAGTCAGTATGCATTTCTCTATGCGTGGGGCCTCCCATGTGGGAGGTTCTTTCTCGCAGCTGAACCTCCACAACCTGGCCGAACCTCTCTCCGCTGATTGTGACCTGCAGGCATTGCGCTCATCCAACGGTTGGCACCCACCAACAAAAGAGGAGGAAATCACTAAGTGCTGGCAGGTCATCACCATGATCTGCATGTCTATTGAGGCATCTAACTGCCACCTAGTCTGCATCTATCGCCTACACCTAGTACGTACTGTATTGTCCACGTCTTACTAGGTGTATGCAGACAGTCTACGTTGTACTAGGTGTTGGTTAGATCTGCATGTCTACGAGGCACCCAACTTGGTGAGTTTCTCTGGAACAGCAAGCGCGGCACTCGTTTCTACTGAGACGCTCGTCAGCTTACCTCTTGTCCAACCAAAGCGCGTGCTGGAGAGATGCTGCCCACTTTCGGTGTTAGGCTGTCTGCATACTCAAACGTGCACACTGATGCCTCGCATGCGGACCTGAAGTAGCAGCCAAATGAGTTTTCCAATCAGGAGTGAACACACATTTCTCATGTCTTATTGCTTTGCTTGTTCATGCACACAAAATGTATGCAGGCACCTTCTCAAGACTTGCTGCTCAAGCAGTTGTACCACAAGCTTGTGCATGCTTTGCAACACTGAACCATGCCTGTACACGTGAACTGTCAGATAGGACTGCAAAAGTAGCTATTTGAGGCTCACCGTCCATTTTCTGAATCGCTCCAGCACTCAAACTTGAGCACATCATTGAGGCCAGCATCACACAGGACAACCTGCACAGGCGTCATCAAAAGTGGTCGGCTTTAACAAGCTCAGTTGCATTCCTTTATTTCCCTTGACTTATTGAGTTGAATCAATCAGCTTTTGCTGGTCATGCAACCACCCCACTTGGTAAGTTCAGGAGGACAGGCTCGCAAGAACACAAGGGCTATAACTTAATAAAGCACCTTCCAGAAAGCAGGGCAAGCATTGATGCCTTAGAGTGCCTGTCGCAGGGAAATTCTTGTCACCTGGACATCACCGGGCGGTGTGGGCGCGGGCATCGTGTTTCTGGCCATAGGGTCGTTGGCGCTGGCCTCTGAGAGCATTTGAAAGGTGGACAAGAGGGCACAAGGTGGCAACTGTGCTCAGGAGTGAACGATCTTTCCATGCCAACAGGCTCGTGCACTCCATGCAGGCATTTGGTGAGAGCTGGGCAGCGCTTGCAACATGTCCAACACAGTGCATTTACCTGCAATTGTGTGCTGCAAGCTTACTGCTCATGCAGGCAGGGCACCAAAACACTTCCACTGGAACACACTGACCTGGGCCCCCAAAGCGCCCTGCTTACGGATTCACTCCTAGAACACACCAAGAACCATTCCCAAGCAAAATAAGACTGGAAGCTGCACTGCAAGGCTGCAATGCATGCCTCCGGTATTCCAGGAGATGCCCTGCACGCCTCGCAAGCAGGTATGGTGAAAAAAGGAAAGGTGGCCATGGACATGGCAGCTCGTGCCAGCAAGCACCCGCCCGACAGAAATGGACAGCAGCTACAACAGAGTGACAGGCGGATGCCTGGCTTTTTCAACTCCTGGTTTTGGGAGGGGTGATGTTGAAGCGCATAATCAGTGTACAGCACAAGCTCACAAGCAAGCCACACTCACGTGCTGCCAGGTGGGGCCGCGTGACACACGTGAGCTGAGTGGCTGAGGCCTCGGTCACATCACACAGGATGACGCCGTTCAGGAAGGTGGTGGAGGTAGGCACGCCGATGACCACCACGTTTTCATCAGGCACCTCAGAGAAGCCTGTTTGGTGAGAAGCAGGAGGGGAGCTGTCATCATCAACAGAAATGTGTTGCCGCTGATGGTGATGGATGTGCAAGGGTGGCGGGCAAGGCATGTGCAGCAGAGCTATGACTGCAGCAGGATACACAGGTTTGAGCAGCATCCTGGGCAAACTGCTGGAACCAGGGAACCACCCTGCCCACAGCGTCCTTATTCATTTGTTGTCATTGAGTCAAGCATAAAAACCTATGAGCCCTGCACCTGCGGCGCATATCCTAGGGTACAAGCACCCACCTCGTGTTCACATTTTGCCAAGTTACACAGTACACAAAGCAAAGCACGCAGCATGACGCACCACTGACCAGGCCTCCCATCCACTGAGAGTACTGCTCATGAGGCATGCTGTGCAAATGCGTTTCCCACACCACGCTGTCATTATCTGTCGCAAGAAGCCTGATTTCAATGAATGAATTCCATTTTCCATGGATAAAAAGAACAGCTCATTTCCCACACCACGCTGTCCTCACCGCCCCACACCCCACCTGTTCCAGCGATGGTCAGCATGGTGCGGCCACCAATCGAGCCTGCAGCAGGGCTCAGGCTGGTGATGGCTGTTCTTGCAGTGATGGGGGCTGTGTATACGAGAGTAGTGCCGTCCTCCATGAACACAACTGGTCGGTAAACCGCATTGGGCAGGGAGGGAGAGCTGTCCATCACAGCATCCTCGCTGGCATATAAGTCGTCGCCCCTGAACTTCAACCTTGCAAGCAGAAGGGGGGTCACACAATGAGGAATGAATCGCCTTTTGCATGCTATGCGTGTATAAGGTGTTGGAAAAACAGCCGCCGCTAGGATTGCAGGTGAAGCAAATTTCCGTTTTGGGCCGCTGAATTCTGGACGTGACGGCAGCAGCCTTCCTTTTCATGCCATGAACTCACACGCCTTTGAACTACTCCCGAATGTTTCCCTAAATGTCTTCATAAACTTACAGGCCGCTGTACGACTCCCAAATGCCTCCGTCCAGCATTTCTGGGTCTAGGTCTGGCCACAAGCCCAGGCCCACGACAGAGTTGGCGCTTGCGTTGGGGCTGAGTTGCAGCATGAGGGTCGTGCCTGCACCAGACACCTGCAGCCAGGAAATGGCACCAACAGCAGGTTTGCATTTTTTGGGGGGCTGCAGGACACAGCCAAATCGTGCCTGCACCAGACACCTGCAGCCGGGAAATGGCACCAACAGCAGGTTTGCATCTGCTGGGGGCTGCAGGACACAGCCACATCGTGCCTGCACCAGACACCTGCAGCCGGGAAATGGCACCAACAGCAGGTTTGCATCTGCTGGGGGGCTGCAGGACACAGCCAAATCGTGCCTGCACCAGACACCTGCAGCCGGGAAATGGCACCAACAGCAGGTTTGCATCTGCTGGGGGCTGCAGGACACAGCCAAATCGTGCCTGCACCAGACACCTGCAGCCGGGAAATGGCACCAACAGCAGGTTTGCATCTGCTGGGGGGCTGCAGGACAAAGCCAAACACTTGAAGTGCGTCCGTGAGAGGGTCATGCCTGCACCAGGACACCTGCAGCAGCAGAAGACGACACCGACCGTAGGTCTACCTGTTTGGGGGAGCAAGGCAAAGCCAAAACCTGAAAAGGTCGCCGCAAGCACTTTTGCAATGGTATGCTCATGTCTTATGCATGGGGTGCTGTGCCATCCCACACTCAGAGGCATCCTCATTCAGGCACTACGCATGCGTAGGGACAGCTATACCTGTGAAGGCAACAGCAGGGCTGCCATGGCAGGCTCAGGCCTGAGGTATTGATCAGCATATAAATCAGCATAACGCAGCATCTGGCAGGGCATCCCAAAAGCAACCAGCGTCGCCAAGTTGCGACGCGGAGGTTCGCCGAGGAGTGCCCCATGTAGCCAGAAAAGCACTGTATTTTTCATGAGTTCATGAGTCCATCTAGGAGTCTGGGGGTGCTTTGGGCAATGCCCAACCTAACCCTGTCCTGCCTGCCCAGCCTACCCCTGCCCCTTTCCTCCCCCAGCAACATAACAGCAGAGCAGGCTCAGCAGCAGGAGCAGCAGCAGCAATGCAGGCTCAGCAGCACCAGCACCAGCAGCACAACCCCTAGCTATTTATGCAAGCACAGCGGCGGTGCCTGCAAGCGCAGAGGGGGGACAGCAGCAGGAGACAGCAGCAGCAGGAGAGGCTGGTGGGCAGGCTGGTGGGTCAAGAAAGCGGGGCAGGCAGGAGGGGCCAAGGCATCCAGGGGGGCACAAGCAGAATGACATGAACAGGATTCCTGTGCTGGAGAGGCAGTACGGGGTGAATAAAAAGGAATGGACTGTCCAAGTGAGCGGCTCTTGGGCAAGCTAGCTTTCATAAGATATGACAGGCGCAACCACTTGGAAGAGCAGCACCTCAATGCTTGCCTCACGCTTGCTACCCAGCGCATTTGAGAGGGCAATGGCACAGTGGTTGGCTGCAAAGCAACG
Organism: Dunaliella primolecta; assembly: GCA_914767535.2. Classification (NCBI taxonomy): domain Eukaryota; kingdom Viridiplantae; phylum Chlorophyta; class Chlorophyceae; order Chlamydomonadales; family Dunaliellaceae; genus Dunaliella; species Dunaliella primolecta. The sequence goes on along the minus strand of OU611755.1, from coordinate 10,356,143 downwards.
GCGCCCAGCGCCATTGGGCAATCAGCAGAAGCAGAAGCAGCAGCCCAACACCGTTTTTGATAGGGATGGTGACGATTTAGTTCAAAATTCTGAGCATGGACAATGGACAGTGGTATTTTTCATTTTGGATGGCAGCTTGACTAGTCTAAGTGATCAGAGGGGAGGGGTAGAGATTTTTAAGGGGAAATTGAGGGAGCGTCCACACTTCGGACGCCAAGACCTTGAAACATCTGTTTATATCTTGTAATACCTTGTAATTCTTAAAAAGCATACCTAACAATTTTGACCGTGTTTCAACAGGTGCAACCTGTGCAGCCAATTTGCTACAGACCCGAAACCTAATAAGAAACACTGCAGCAAAGTGCAGCGTCTGGCAGGGCTCTCGAGGTCCCATGACAAAACCCAGAGCATGAGCAGCACCCCCCACCTGTGAAGGCGACAGCAGGGCTGCAATGGACGTCACTTCATCCTCTCGCTGGTGCACTCCACTGTCTGCCAGGGTGTACATGTCCCTGACCTCACCACGCTTGTCCATAACCTGTCCAGGAGCAAGGACCAAACACATTTGAAAGCATGAGAAACCACAGTGGAAGTACAGCAGCAAGGCTAAAAACACAACACCCTCAATGTACTATTCACAAAGTGAGCTAGCATGACCAAATACGACACTCACTCTCTGGGACAATGCAACAACAGGCAGCATGCTCAACCTCATGGGCACGTGCAATTCCAAAGCTTGCAGCCATAACCTCATAACTCAGTGCGCATTAGGCGAGCAGGAAAGCGAATTGCAAGCCTACAGGTCCAGGTCCACCGCGTCACCGCACCATGACAGTGACATTGAGGTTGTCAGCAGACACGCCCTTCCCGGGGAACAAGGCTGTGATGGTGGACACATTGCACGCAACGATGCCACACACTTGGCCTCCGATGGACAGCACGTTGCGTGTGCAGTTGGGGTCGAATCCCTATAGGACAACACAGACGTATCAGGGCTGCACTCAGCTTTCTCAGGAGGTTTTCTGCGCCATGAAGCAGCTCTTCTGCACACGTAAAGCAAGGTGCAGCATAATGCAGTCATCCAAGCACAAGGGACATAGCAGGTGCGCACACACACACGCACAACACACACATACACACACGTTGCTCAACAGTACACAAGACAACTGCTTGCTGGTTTTCTCTTCCACCCACCTTGCCCACAACCGTGACCATGGTGAGTGTGGAGTATTGAGCGCTTTCTCCATTGGCGTGCAGGACCTTGGGGCTCACGTCACTAACGAATGCGGTCTTGACCTGCACCTCCTGATTGTTGGGCGCTGCAAAGCCCAGGTTGTCCACGTAAACACTGAGCTCGCGCGTGCCTCCAGGTGTTTTATCGGTGATGAAGCAGGTGATGCTGGTTGTAGAAGCAGCGGTGATGTTGCAGGGCGTGGCGTCCAGCATCACGCGGTTCAGGGAGGGGTCGGCATTGAAGCCCTCGCCTGTGATGGTCAGCTCCGCAGTGGTGGCACTCTCAAATTGCAGTGTGGTGGTGCTGAGGCTGGTGATGCTGGGTGTGGAGCCCTCATCATAGGCAAAAGTGCAGCTGCCAGGGCCGTCAGGTGAAGTGCAGGCCGTGGGGATGCTATTGATCTGCACGCCCAGGGTGTTGGGCGTGCTGACTGGCAAGCGGAGCAGCTCCGTGGGGATGGGGCCCAGGAAGATGTCAGTGGAGCCGTTGGACTGGAGGGTGACATGAGCCTGCAAATTGTCCCCTACAAAAAGAGGCGCCATAAACAAGAAAGTTGGAAGCATGATTCACGGTGCCACGGCCATCTCAACATTATGTAAGAAAGAGTGTAGTTCAGCAAGGTACACATGGGGCTTTCTAGTGGGCAGGCTGGCACTGTGATCAGCAACCAGTCAATTGGATTGACAAGGCGACCAATACTTCAATCATAATCGGGTCATACCTCAGATGTCACACCCTTGCTTGCTCTGTTTTTGTGACCAGTGAAGGTTGAAGGAGCAGGGAAAGTGGTAAGAGCAAGGGGATGCCGGCTTTCAAAAAGCGTTTCATGTCTGTCCATTTTAAGGCTGCAGGGTATGCATGCTGCAAATTAGTGCAGCCAAATGCTGTGCGCTTCCAGTAACATCCCAAAACTAACCTGTCATGTCGTCAATGCCTGCAACCCTAAGCAAGGGCAAGTTGCCGGGGGTGGTCACTGGATCAAAGCGGATGGTGAAGTCATACCCAACCCTTGCGTTCCCGGACTTGTATACCTGTGGTGCGTTTTTGTGAGGGGGGAGGGGATGGATGTGTGGGTGTGTGGGTGTGGGTTTGAGTGGGCAGAGGAGGGGGGAAAGGGTAGTGGTGTTGGCATGGGTGTGGGTAGGTGTGAACCTGGGTGTGTGCTTGCATGCGTATGCGCGTGTGCATGTTTGCACAATTCAGCCTGTTTGCATGTGCAGGAGCTGAGCGAAGGTGCAACTTTGCCCAGCAGCAACCACTCTGCAGCAGAGCAAGTTGTGTTCTGAACCTTGGTGCACACAGAAAAAAGGTCTGAGGTTGCAACACAAAGCCCCTTCCTAGTACTCCCACCTTCAATGGCCCCCCCTCCAAGCTCTGCAGGGAGCCCAGCTTCTCTGCCACCATCAGGGGACCATCATTGTCTAGGTCTATCTTCACGGTGCCACACCCAGTGCCAAAGGCCATCTGCAATGGAAAAGGCAAGCGGCTGCCTGAGGCATGTGTACCGGGCATATCACCGTCTAGGTCTATCTCCATGGCGCCACACCCAGTGCCCAAGGCCACCTGCAAACCTCAAGGCAAGCAGCCACATTGCAGATGGTGAGGCCACCTGCAAATGGCAAGGCAAGCAGCCACATTGCAAATGGCAAGGCCAACTGCAGACGGAAAGGCAAGCCGCCACATTGCAAATGGTGAGGCCACCTGCAAATAGCAAGGCAAGCAGCCACATTGCAAATGGTGAGGCCAGCTGCAAATAGCAAGGCAAGCAGCCACATTGCAGATGGTGAGGCCAGCTGCAAATGGCAAGGCAAGCAGCCACCTGGAGCATGTCTGACAGGCTTGCAGTCAGGCGTCCTGGCTGAAGGCCCTTCCTCTGTAGGAGGAACGTGCTGTCATACAAGGCTCTGGGGGGCTGGGAGAAAGACTGGTTCCCTATCGCTCAAATCCAACCTACGCTGCCTTGCAAAGGCAACCAAAAGAACATATGCTGCTTGCTTTGCACAGGCATCCAGAATTTCAGCATTTTTAGCTCCTGCTAAGCTGCCCTTGTAGGCAGGTACAACTGCAACATCCTCTCCTTTCCATTCCGAGTCTACTATCGAGGTGCTTCCTTGAGTGCACGGTTTTGGTAACAAAATGCTGGGCCCTGTCTTACGATGAATGCCTCCAGGTGGGAGGCTTGTGTTGCATGAGCGTGAACAAGCACAGCAAATGCCATCAGAAGCCAGACTGGAATTGCAAGCAATGCACGGTGCATATCCAAAATGGAGCACACAGACCCTTGCAAAGCACTTGGGAACTAAGATTACACTGGAAAGCACAGCTACTGCACACGTTGGTCATCAACCTACACGCCATCGCTTCACAACCGACCTCATTAAAGCTTCCTAAATACAACGCTTGAAGTGAGAGCCGCTGGCGTAGCTTATCCTTTTTCCTTTTTCAAGCCAAGCATCAACCATCAAACACCGTGAACACACAACACAAATACTCAGGTCGACAAATTTACTTCACAGGTACAGACAGAAACCCACCTCTATGCTTCCGGTGATCGGAGTAGATCGGTTGGCCACTGTCTGCAGGATGACCTTGTGCCCAAGCTGCCCCATCTCTTGACCCGGCACAACCTGCAGCTCGTAGGCTGGGTCATCCCACCAATTCCAAGCAACCGTCCACTGGGTTGCCATGTAGCCTCCAGCTCGAAAGGTTGACGATGATATGACTGCATTAGGATCAGAGCCCGTCGCATCCCGCAAAGCGCCTCTTACCTGCAGGCAGGCAATGCAACCGGCTAGGCAGGGCTTTTTCCAATGGTGCTGCCGCTTGCTGCTGCTGCTGCCGCAAGCCTTCCACACGCTCATTGCAACCAACAACTAAAAGTAAAAGCAACTACCCATGCTCAAACCCATTTAGGGAGTCACAGCCTGCACTCAAAACACAACGTGCAGTGACTGCCTCTGCCTTAAAAAACAGCCACACCCACTCTTTCTTCCCATCATGCTTGACAGCTTGCCATGTTTCTGTCACTGTTGGGATACCATACACCAAGAAGGGACAAGCGTGGAGCGCAGTGTTAACCCCTCCAGCTCACTATGCCACAGTGTAAAACCAAGACAAATCCAGTGGCTCTCATAACCATGCTCCAAACCCTGCCCCTAGCTCCTGGGCGATCTTTGATGCGGCCCACATCCCAGTTTGAAAAGCCATCAACCAATGGCACTGCAGTGAACGCCTTGCTGCCAAACACCCATGATATGTGTGTGATTTCCATCTGCTTTGTTCATTCACTGTGCCCAAGCAAGCAGGCTCAAAACTTGATACATAGGAGGGTTGGGTGCAGGCTAAATAGCTAAGTGAGGGGTGGTCTTGGTTTACTGCAAAAGCATCGTTGAAAAGACCATGGCCTGCATCAAAGAATGGTTCAACACAAATTTGGGTGGCTGAGGAACCAGAATGGATGGACAGTCAAAGGCCAGGAACAGTGACTTTACAAAGCCTGCCTACAAAGGCAGCTGAGTAGGAAGGAACTTCCAAGAACAAAATCCAAGCACTTGAAAATAAAAAGGAGCTGGATAGAGGCCTACATCGATCATTCGTGCGATGTTCCCCATGCAATCAATTCTTGAGAGGGTCCATGTGCGCTGGCTGCTGCTACAGCTGCTGCTGCTGCTGCATTTACACAAACTCTCCTGCAACTCTGTTCCAAATACTTCTGCCCCATTGTTTCCTTTGAGCCTCTGAGCCTTGGACAAGGTTTCATTCCTTCAAAATTTGATGGAAAGCCCCAGTCACGGGGCGTGAGCCCATATATTTGCCTACCTCTGGCAAGTTCACACCAGGCTACCAAAGCCCACCCAGCGCATCTCCCGCCCTGGAACTTGACATGCAAGCCCAAAAATTGATGCCGGGGCTGTCAACTTCAGGTGGCTTGCGGTGCAGAGGGCAAAGATTTTAGACACCACTTTGACATTTATTTGGAGGCTATGAAGGACCTGATCCGCCTGAACTCCAGCCTAGCAACCCTTTGCCCTCAAAACACCTGATGGCACAAGCTCCCCCAGCATACTCCCATTCATGACATTGCTGGATCCAGGGCCTGGGGGCGGCCCAGTGGGCGGCATCACCTGTCCGTCATTCCAGCTCACTAATGGGTCCACGGCTTTCCATACTCCCTATCGAGGTGAGATTCATGATTCACTTTAAGAATGATGGTGTGCCGTGAAAACATGTGAGAGGGGAGGCCTTGGAACTGTGGAACTGGTGCGATGAGGACCTCCACAAATACCCTGAGCAACACTTCACAGGGGCAGCTCGCACGGTGCACACTCAGCAATGTGTACATTCACAGGGCGATTCATGTTGCGAGGCCTGATACTGCCTTGGACAACGCGCCTCTGAAGTTGTAACAGAAGGAATAACCTTTTTTATAGCATTGCTTGCAGTGCTTCCCCCACTTGTCATGCTGCGTCATGATAGAGCCATCCACAAAACTGACATGCCCACCATCCTCACATCATGATGGAACATAGCAGTGCCAGAATCCAAGCATGCAGCCAGTGACCTCCACACAGCAGCCTCCACAAACCCAAGCCCACCGAGCCACCTGTGGCATTGCAGGGAACCTGTTGGAGAGCCTCAAAGCGGCGCCAGAGTGTAAGCACACAGGCAGTGACCTCCACACAGCAGCCCTCACAAAGCCAAGCTCACCGTGCTGCCTGTGGCGTTGTAGGGGACCTGTTGGAGAGTCTCTGGGCGGCCAGGCAACATAAGCCCCCAAAACAGGACAGGGTCCTGGTTTGGGTTGAGCACAGGCAGCTGCGGGACTGAAACCGCCTCCACAGACACTTGGATGGAAAGGTTTGCTGGCGGCTGCATGGCACGCAAGGCAGGCATGCAGGCAGCCAGGGTGAGGGAAAGCTGTTTTTATGGAGACTTGGAAAAACTCAGAAGACACATTGGGAAGTCCTCCAAGTTGGTCCCAGTTGGTCCACTGCTCCATGCGTGCCTGCGCTGAGGCACAGCCCTCCCCTCTTGCACAGAGGCAAGGAAAGTCACGAACATGTGAGGCATCGGCTACGTACAAGCCCACAATGCTGCTGCTTCTCGTCTCAAGAAACGGCAGGGTCATGACTTGTTCTGATGATGTTCAAGGCAATGCAGGTTGCCATATCTGAGCAGAGGCGATGGCCTTGGCTTGTTGAGTGAGCCAGCCGATTTGGTATCCATCAGCCAATAATTAAGCACACAAGCACACAAGCGCGCGCGCGCGCACACACACACACACACACACACACACACACACACACACACATTCACACACACAATCAACATGATTACTCACACTCCCAGCACAGGTGGCTAGTTTGTTCCCTCTACAAAGTCTTGCACTTCCACACGGACAACACACTGTGCAATGGTGTCGGCATCTGATTATTTGTTCGATGGTATGGGCTTTTTTGCGGCCCTCATGGCCTCTGAGTGCTTGAGAACTCCATGAGTCATCTGGGGAAGCTCCTCAAAAACTGACTTTGCACATAGCCATGTAGACAACCAAGCACACTCACAGGGGAAAGGGGATCGGATGAGTTGCTCTCTTGCAACACTTTCCTTGATCCTTGAAACTCCCAAAAGTCTTCTGTTTGTCTGAAGCTGCTTCCCCAGCTGTCCACGCCTATGAAAGTATCTTCAGTGCCGTCATTGTCCAGGAAGTCAGCAAGCAAGGCCCGACGCATGCTGGAGCTGGTTGATGGGTAGGGGGGAGGGTATGACGGCGGGGGTAAGGGAGCATCAGCAGGGTATGATGGCGGGGGTAAGGGAGCAGCAGGAGGGTATGATGGCGGGGGTAAGGGGGGCGGAGGGGGCGGTGGAGAAGGACTTGGAGGGGGTGGCGAGGGGGGCAAGGGAGAGGGGGGCGATGGACTTGGGGGGGGCGGTGGGGACGGTGGGGAAAGATTTGGAGGGGGTGGCGAGGGTGGCAAGGGAGAGGGGGGAGATGGACTCGGGGGGAGCGGTGGGGACGGTGGGGAAGGACTTGGAGGGGGTGGCAAGGGAGAGGGGGGCGATGGACTTGGGTGGGGTGGAGGGAACGGTGGGGAAGGACTTGGAGGGGGTGGCAAGGGTGGCAAGGGAGAGGGGGGCGATGGACTTGGGGGCGGCGGTGGGGACGGTGGGGAAGGACTTGGAGGGGGGGGGTGAGGGTGGCGAGGGAGAGGGAGGAGCAGGTGAGGGGGGAGGAGTGGGAGGGGGGGGAGGACTCAAGAAGGGTCCAGGTGTCAGGCAAGCAGAGGGTACTGGAGGGAGGGTGAAGGGTAGCTCGGGGTTGGCACGGTCCACAATCTCAACGTTCAGTCCAAAACCAGGAAACCTGAAGGTGCGGAGGGTGAGGAGGTTGCCTTGCAGATTAGATAACACACACATAAAAAGCAGGCACAATCAGCAGGCACTGTACAGAACAGCTTCAACATATGAGAGCAGACCACCGTTCTCGTAAGGCAGAGAGGGCCACGGCACTGTTTCTGGCTGGCAGGTAATCAGCAGGTAATCAGCATGGACGTTCTAACAGCACAAAGCCACCTCACTCACTTGGCTGACTCCAGGCCAATCTGGTAAATAACTGTTGTCTCGTTTGCCCAGCGCAGAACTCCAACCTCAGATGGACTTGCGTCCAGTGCCTGCATAAAGCAAATACCAAGCAGCTGGTTTGCCTGCTGGATCTGCGTGCAGCCAACAAAACAGGCCCCCGGCACGCCTGAGCCCTCTCCACTGCTCATTTGCTGCACCACCATGTCCCAAAAAACAAGCCACACAAGCGCTCTGTTTCACAAGGGAAAACAACACACCTGTGCTAGCTGCAGCCTGACGGATTGCTCGCTCTCGATGACAGACACATTGAAGCCCTTGCCCAGGTTGGTGCCGTTGATGGAGGGCTTGAAGGTGAGGGTAGTAGGATACTCTTGGACAAGCATCCATGCATGCTCCAAATCAGTCTTCACTGTCACGTTGTGAACAATGTCATCTGTGCCAGTGCCCGACAGGTAGCTGATGACCTGTTGCAAACAAGCACGTGATCCATGTGACTCCTGATGACACCTGATGACAAAAGCTGGCTGGTTTGTTGGTGACCCATTGCAAACAAGCTTACACACATTTTGTGAAGCTTTTCCTTTCTCTGCTTGATCACAGCCCTTGAATCAAAAGGACACGCTATAACAAAACCGTGTGCTTGCACATGGAACCATGTCCCCGCTTCAAATGCAAAGAATGGCACACTCCTGGCTTTGCAGGAGCTGTGCAGGCACACCAGGAAAGGCCTCAAGGAAAGGAAAGTATTTACGCATCAAGAAAACCCTACACACGTTTCCCGCCATGAGGAAAACGTACCTGCTCCCGTTGCTGATTGTCTCCACTGACAGACAATTTCTGGATTTCTGGGAGGGACTGGGCAGAGCCAACACTATTTGGAATCCGGACTGCTACCTGTAAGTGGCAAAGTTATGGCATGGCGCGGTCCTGTGCAATCAGGACTGAGAGACTGTGATTCAAGCAGAGCGAGCAAAAATCGCAGACACGGAGACAGCAAGTTCCGGGTCAGGCAAGCTAGCACCAACAAACAAGTGCATCACACAGCTTTACCTTACCTGGAAATGGCCACGATTTTTGTCAGCATCCCTGACACAATGAGCACCCTCAAGCAAAATGGGTTGGCCAGCCATCAAGTGCAGAGACGGGGACCACTGCTCCTCTTTCAGCGACCAAAAATCGTCAATGCGTGAAGTCCTGCCTTGCGAAATGAGGAGCTGCTTGGACATGGCTGTCCCATTCTCCTGGATGGTAAGCATGGGGTTGTACATACACATGATGGTTACTGCTACCTCTGAATGACCCTGAGCACCACAATACACAGATGCCGTGGCAGGATACAAGCTATTTTATTGCACTTTTTGGGGGGCTGAGACGGTCTGGTTTGGTTCCACGCCTCTTTTTTTTATGCTTGAGCTAAGCTGCTCTTGTAGGCAGGTACAGCTGTGTACCCTTACCTTCCTTTTCCTGCTTGGACATGGCTTTGCCATTCTCCTGTGCATGTGCTCAGGGCAAGCCAGAATGGCGCCACTGAGCTCATAAGCGGCAAGCCATGGTGATGCCTATTATGCTTGATATATAATTCATATTTATTTATAAATACACATCTTCATGCACATGTCTCATACTCATGATTTATATACAACTTATATATAAATTACACATACAAGAGCTGCGCAGTTGATGTTCTCCTGAATGCACACAATGGGCAAGGCAGAATGGCGCTTCTTGATCTGAGCCATGACAGAGTGACACCAACATGCCCATATTGGGACAATTCAGAGTGACGTTGGTTATGGATACAACAGCTGTGCGTTGACTTTCCTCTCAATTGTGTAAATCTGTAAACTGGAGAGGCTCCAGGAGCAAGCCGCTGGGCAGGGCGACTGCTGTCACTGCTCAGAGTGGCACAGTCATCAACCGCCTAGTAGGTGGCAGCAAATGGTGGTTAAACGTGGCAAGGGCAAGTGGACAAGAATCTCCAGAAGCTAAGAATTTCTCCCTCTGGAAAACAACTAATTCCCAACAGGTAAAGTGCTCACAACTGGGTGCTTGTTAGTTGCTGACAACTGGGTGGTTTTGGGTGGCTGGCGACTTGGAGCTTTTAGGTGGCTGATGACTGGGTGCTTTTATGAGACTGGGTAAGGGGCCTCACCAATAGCCAGCTGCCGTGCAGCGTCCCATATTCATTAATGGATGTGGCAAAACGGTAGTAGCCAGGCGTTGGAGCTATGAAGAAGGCCTTAGACTTGGAGCACCACCTGCCGTGCATGACATTAAAAGGCGTCAGTGATGGGCATTTAACACCGTTATCATTATCATCATCCAAAGCATACAAGCAGTAATGCATGCTCATTCACGAAGATGTCTAGGAAAGGACGAAAACGGTAGGTGTCAGGCATCCAAAGTGAGTGATAATACGCGAGAGATCAGCACCTTACGTTTTGAAATGTAGCTAGAATTGCAAATGGCAGGGTTTTTTTAATTGAACGTCCAAAGCACTCCAGAAGCAACACAAACACCCTATAGGAAAAGGCTCCTCTCTTATGATGTGAAGTGAAGGAGAGCTATGAAGGAGAGCAATTGGAGAAAGGCAGAGCCTGGCAACACCCTCAAACTTGGAGGGGGTGCACTTGCTTGAAAGAGCGCGCGCGCGCACTCATACACACACACACACACACACACACACACACACACACACACACACTCACACACACGCTCACAAACACACACACATACACACACGCTCACACATACACACACACCTGACACACGCGCGCGCACTGTAAACTGCTGGCCTCACCTGCCCGTTCCAGTTAAGTTGTATGGTGTGTCCCACTGAGCTGTCTCTATCAGACGGAACGACCCGTCTGCAGAGTTGTTTATGGTGATGGTGTTGTTGAGCTTGCTCAGCCCATTGAAGCCGCTCACTTCATCCTCGGCATCTTTGTAGATCTCCATCTCCAGGCCTCGCATGCCTGAAGCAAAGAAGAAGGCCGTTAACAGAAGGATGTAATAACCCTGTTTGTTAGTGTATGCAGGGTAGAATGCACTATAAGGGCCCTGAACCACACTAACTCAGATCATTGGTATGCCTGGGAATAGCCCCCCATGTGTGCAGCAGCCAAATGCGCCACAGATGTTTGCAGGGCAGTAAAATGTGCCACGAATGCTTACAGGGCACACAGGCCAGGAGGCACCTTTGCCTGGTGAATCTCCTCTCAAATTCCATATGCTCCAGACTGACGCATGCCACGCTCTTGCACTTAACTGTGGGCCCTCCCAGGCAGGAGCACCACGGAAAGTCGCACCTGGCCAGACGCCCTCGATGGCAGGTGGTGGCGCATAGTCCTCTGGCTGTGGCCCTGTTTCACAGGTCAAGTGGGTGAAGTTGGATGAGAGCACATTGCAGCGCAGCCCCGCCACCTCCACATCCACTGTGTCGCCAAGGCCCAGGGACAGGTCTGGGAAGCCACGCCCTTGCAGGGTCACCTCTGTGCCTCCTGCCACAGAACCCAGGCTGGGAGACACGGAATCCACCACCGCGTACAGCTGGAACAGGTAGGAGTCACCTGCACAGGCAGGGCAGGAGTCACACAGAATTTGAGAGGCCACCGGGCAGGAAGGAATCACAAATCATACCAGCTCTGCCTCTCTGAACGGTCTGAAAAGTCTGAGCAGGCAGGCAGAAGCATTGGCTGCCATGAAAAGCTGCCCAAACAGACACGGCAAGCCACCACCACCAGTTAGGCCTGGCGTCATCCTTGTCAGGCGTAAGCCTAAGCTGGAGACTAACCCAGTGTGCAGAAAGCAAAAACCCAACAGGCAGCGCTGACACTAACAGTGAGGTCTCGTGTTTATCACACATACGCGCATGCGGCCTGCTGGGCATGTGGAAGCATCTGTGACAGCAAAGGTGCAGCTGTTACCCGGGAAAACACGCAACATACCTTCACGTGTACCCTTGTAAGCATCCAGCTCAACCACAGTCATGCCGCCCCTGAGGCTGGCCTCAAAGTGCAGGCTCACATTGAGGTTGCTAGCCGTGGCCAGGCCTGGCATCTGTGTGCACAAAACACGCATTGTCAGATGGTGACAAGCGGTGTATGGCAATGCATGAGGAGGTCACTGAAGACAGTACAACTGAAGACAGTACAGACACATCCAAGGAACTCATGGAGCGGAAAGCATACCCATGCTGATACGGCCTGGGCTGAGAAAGTGTGAGCTACAGGTGGGACACGCCCCTGGATTGATTCCCGCAATCCATATGCCATGTGGAAAGTAAAGCAAGTGATTGGTCAACACTAGACAGTTCAGGATGAAAAGCAGAATGCGCTGCAACCTGCTCATCAGCATTGATCTCCTTGGCTTCTGTGCTTTTCAGCGCACCACATGCCACTCCCACCATTTGTGTCCAAACACAGGTCACACCTCAGTCCCTCGCACCATGGTTTCAGCTTCATTGCTGGGATCAGGGAGTGTGCAGCGCACGCTGTACTGGTTCCAATCATTGTAGCGTGGCAGGTCAGGGCGGATGTCGATGATCGACGATGCGTCGTCTGTGCCAGCTCCGGTATCACACAGGTAATCACCGAACACGACCTCCCCGACGCAGCTCTCATCATTTGGCCCTGCTGCTGCTTCTTGGTCGCAGTCTCTCCTGATTGTCCATGGGGCCGTGCCAATCAACTTGACTGCAGTGCCCGGGGGGCCAGCTGCCGGCACTACTGCTGTAAGGGCTGCTCAAGGAGGGAAAGAGGGAGGGAGGGAGGTGGGGATGAGAAGTGAATGAAAAGTGGGAGGGATGGGACGGAATAAAAGACGGTTGCTTGGATGTTGCTTTGGTTTTAACTTCATGTGCACATCCTCCATGCTTGGGCACTGCGCTGGCTAGCAAAAAACAGAACGGCAGGGTATGGAAACAAAGCAACCTCCACTTTGCATGCCCACAAAATGCCTGCAACCTGTTGTTGTTTTCCATGCCTGTGCGACAAAAGCCAGCTTTTGCCACTTCCTGATGTTCCTGGCGCTTACTTGGTGAGTAGGCCTCGTTGTATTCAACGCAGCAGTAAAGAGCTTCATCTTGGCCGTTCACAACCACTGACAGCTGCAAAGCGTGCGTGGAAAGGCAAGACACCAGCGCATATGTGCGTGACAGGGGAAGTTTTGACTGCGAACAGCACAAACAGAGCTAAAACGATGGTCGCTCACACAGAAGTGGAGAGCTGAACGGAGCGTGCACTTGGGTTGCAAGCATGCATTCACTTTGCAAGGCACAAGTTTTCAGTCTGAGCCATGCACAAAGGGCAAGCCATTGAAGCCCCTTTTCTGGCCAACCCTCGCGTCTCCAGCCATGTGCTGAGCAGCAGAAGCTCTGCTTTCAAGCAAGTTTACTGCGCAGTCCTGGCCGGCTAATCTCCTGCTCCAGGGGCAACCCAGACTTCCAGCATTACAAATATCTTGGCAGAACTTTGGCTGGCCAACTCATACTATAATGGACCTTGGGACAGGCAACCATCTTTTAAATTTTTCATTAAAGCGTCCACTTTCCAGAACAAGCGCGATTCTGAATATTCCCTGTTTTTTTTAAGTGTGCTTAAAGCAGTTCAAAGGGCAGCCTTCCATGCTTCTCTCCGGCATTGCTTCAGTGACCCTCCATAACAAGGGAAGCAGCAAAAGAGGCCCTCCTCACCAGGAGTACCTGCATCATGCTTGCCTCAGTTAACAATTTGCACAGTCCATCAAGCCATATCAGGCAACACCATGAAGATCCTCATGCAGGGCCTCATAATTTGAGGGATAGAAAGTGCTTTGACAATATTGCTGACCTATCCCACAAGCACCAGCTCAGCAGTTGCAGCACCAGCTGGCTATACGCTCCTCCAGGCGCAAGGCAGATTTTGCGCCAAGCAACCTTTGCAGGTCAGTCAATCTGGTGCAAACACTTGAAGGAATAGTTACCACTTCTTTGCCAAGCAGCCACACAATGGACCCTTGATAAACCAAAAAAGTAAGGCCCCCAACAACCACTGCTTCCATCTGTGCAGGAAGAGACCTTGCCAGGCAAGCAACCTAGAATTCTAGGCTGGTTAAGCTAAGCTGCCGTCGCAAGCAGGTACAGCTATGTAACCCTTTCCTTTCCTTCTAAAAATGGATGTGCTTGGCCTGCAGAGGGCAAGAATGCCATGAAGTGAGTTCACAAGCTCCTCCCCAAGATGAGTCTTTAGAGTCTGCCCCAGCTCAGGCTCACCTGCGGCCTGAATATCAATGAGGTCATTGGGGAGCAAGAGGAACCTCTAACTTTGTAGGACATAGCGCCCCCAGAGCTCCTGCCTGCCTTTTCCCCAAAGAGTTTGACCAAATAGAACAGGCAAGGCAAAAGACCAGCCAGTCATGTTTTGCTACGGTGCTACTTCCTCAATACATTTCAGGGCCTCTGCCTTGTTTTCAGGCATGACACGAGTCTGTCCCAGTTAACTCAAGGAGCTTGTGCACTGTCTTACGCACCTGCTGGCTCTCCAGGTCACCCAGGCCGGAGCTAAAGCCAGTGCCTTATTTTCTAGCGAGAAACAAGTCTGTCCTAGTGGGTTCAAGCAGCTTGCACATTTCTTTCCGCACCTGATGGCTCCCCAGGTCACCCGGGCTGGTCTCGCACGTAATCTGCAATGTGTGTACACAATTTGCGGGATGAACAATTGGTGCATATCATCCCAGGTGGACAGAAACTTGTCATGGAATCAGGTTACCCCACTTTATCTTTTCTTGTGCCATGACTTGTGTCAGGTAGCCTTCCGATTCAATTTCAAGGGAGGAAACTGCATCATCCCCTTGGAGAAACAACAGACTCAAAAAGAAGATTCCAGGTGATTATTATCCACCCGGGGTGAATTGCGTGGCCATCCATGCACTACTCTTGGCCTTTTCAGCTCAGTAAAACGGATACTGTAAACAATTTTCCCAAGTGAGGCACTACTTAATACCAAACTAGCACAAGCTGCCACCCAGTAATTGTTGGCTGCATGCAGGTTGAGGAGAGGGTGCAGGTTGAGGTGTGGAGGGCGTGTGAGCTCTCAGAGGGTGCATGTGTGAGTGTGTGTGTGTGTTGGGGGGTGGGTGGGCGGGGGAGGTGTGGAGGATTGGATGAGTTTGAATTTGGGTGTGATTGTCTGTTGGTGGGGTTCTGTGGGCACAAGGAGCCACTCCTCCTTTCCCTGAGTCCCAATCAATAAGAAACAGAAAACCATAACTGTCCGGCATGGGAACAAGCTACTCTACGCTTTGTGAGTACTTACAAACAGAGACAATGCAGACATTGCAAGCTTTTCAGGATAAAGAGACAGTAGGTCAGTGGATGCTTTAGAGCCTGCCAAACACATGCCATGGAACCTTAGATGTGGCTGCGGTCCAGTCATTCACCTGCTAATCATCTCCTCTGTCTAACAGCTACATGCCCTTTATGCTAAAAATATAGTACAGCGGATTTCACTTCCCTCATGTTCATGCTCTCATGTGTGTGCGCTGAACACAGAGAGGAGAAACGCATGTGCACATGCTTTTGCATGTGTGGTTCAACAGTTGTCAGTCCTCACCAGTGTGTCAGTGGTGTAATGATCGATGACAGAGCACTCAAAGGCCCCAATGAAAACCGAATTCTGGCCCTGAAGTCTATCACCAGCAAAACCACTCCCGCGGATCTCCAGCCTGCAAGCATGTATGCAATAGCACCAGTCAGTATCGCTTGTGGAGTGGACCACTGTGGTCTGTGTGGTCCTTGTGGCCCTTGGCTTGCTTGCGTGCTTGCTGTTCCCGGGAACCGGGGGCCCCCGGTTGGTTGGGCGTGCTTGCACGTAGGCTTCCCGTAAGCTTCGCTATGAGGAATACATTAGCGCGGCAGGGAATACTGACCTGGTACTGCCACCGACAGAAATTCTTCGTGGGCTGACACTGGTAATCTCTAGGCTGTTCACGGTCTGGCACCACAATGCCAAGAGGCAGGCCAGGAACAGCATCCTTGATAGAAACCGGAGCTCAGCCGTGCCGCATATTGCAAAAGAAGTGATGCAAATTATAACTTAGATACGTACACTGAGGCAGCAACTGCATCATTACAAATTGGCATCTCTTGCATCGCTTGGCATCAGTTTCGTAATGAATACAAACAAACATATTGATTGAAACCTTTGTATTTCTGCCTTGTACTGGAACTTTGAACTCCCAAGTTGAGGGGGGGCATGCCTCATCCTCCGCAGCATGAACCATATGCATTGCATCCCCTTCCAGAACACCCACTGCACCAAGCTGGACGGTTGTTGATGCTTTGAGCCCTGCTTTCAAACAAAAAAACCTGTACTGCACAGAAAATGGAGCAAGAATACTCAGTGGTTTGTAAGGTAAAGCAGTAAAGCAACTTCCCTTTGATCTAGTCGCCCTGGTGCTATACTGATTACCCCTTATAGAGCCAAACCCACTCCTTCTTCTTCTTCCTCCTCCTCCTCCTCCTCCTCCTCACACCATGTGTTACGCTGCTCCAGGGCACCAGTGTTATAATGGGTGTTTTTATTTTCAATGGCACGTCTGGTAGAGGTAAGTTTGTGCGCAAATTGTACAGAATGAGCATGGAGTTTTCTTGCAAGTGTTTCATATCTTTGTGAGTCAATCCCTAATTTTTTGAATTGATCAAGGGTATGGGCAGTGTAGATAGTCCCCCCCACACCCAGGAGGATTGGATGGATAGTAATCTCTGCACCTTGGAGTTGTTTGCACAGTTCGCTGTGTTGTTGCTGTGAGGCTTCTAGCTGGGCACCAGGCCTCGTATCTTCACAGTATTTGATTTCTATCAAGTGGATATGGCGGGCTGGAGTTGTGCTACTCCCCATACTGCGCAGTACCCGGTTTGGGGGTGGAGTGGGTGGTCTGTTTGGGTTAGTTGGGTGAGGAGTGACCAAGATTGCATCAGGGCGGCTGGAGTTGCGTCTGGTTTGAATAGAAATCGTGGATTTGAAGAGGTTGGAAGGTACAGCATGATTAGAGACTTGCTCAGGGACTTGCAGGTTGTGCTGAGCTAAATGGTTTGTGTTGCCCGCATCCAACTGCACAAGATTGGCCCCATAAGAGCCTTCACTGACCAGTTTCAAAATCATCCTGCAAGCAATATTGTGACGCTCAGTTACCATGTTACACATGACGGGGCATTGGCAGCCAGATAGGATGTGGAGAACGCTATCCATGTGATGGCAATCAGGTAGGGGGCATGTAAGGCTGGTGGATCTTTTATATCGGACTACATGTTTCTGATTGTAAAGGATGCCTGTGCGGTATTGGAAGACAGTGCGTTTCATTCGAGTTGAGAGACTGGCATGTTCCAAAAGGCATTGCTTATGCTTTTGTTTACATGAGGTAGCAAGCTCTGGTAATAGGTGTAGTAGCCTGTCTTCCTGTCAGCGTAGCCCAGCTTGTGCTTAGCATGCATATGGGATTTCAGAGTACTTATAAGGTCTGGGAGGTGCTTTAGACGAGGAGAAGAAGGGTGGGATTGAGATGGCCTAGAATCTGTCTCTTCCCGAGCCAGCCGAGTTGTATTGTGGAAGGGATTTCCTCCTGCCAGCGCTAGGGATTTCAATATCAGTCAGGTTACCATCTCTGAGGGAGGCCTGGTATTTAGCAACCTGATCTGCGCATTCATTCCCAGCTATTCCAGCATGATACTTGACCTTGTAGAAAAAGATGGGATCTTGGGAGGCTCGGGCAAGGTTTGAAATTTTCTTCAGAACATCTCCTTGCACGTGATGTCTATGCTTCTCTGGGTACAGGATTTGCTTTCTTAGTTGATGAAGTGAGCTGAGGCTATCTGTGGCAATATGTGTGTAATCATGAGTGAGCGCAGCAGCAATGGCAGCCAGCTCAGCTCTTCCTATGGTATTGGTAATACCAGCGCCATTAGGTTCAACTAGATTTTGTGAGCCACTCATAGGATGGTACACACCTGCCCCTATAACTGTCTTGCCATTCTGGCCCTGGCAACTGCCGTCTGTGTAGGCCCAAGACCTCCAATCTGCAATTTGAGCTGGAGGTTGGGATGGGACCGACAAGGAGCTTCGACGGTAATGTCTGAGGCAGATCTTTGGGGGCCCTTGGAAATCTGTTTCATGTCTAAGGGGAGTTTTTCACATGTCCTTATCCCGAGCATCACTCTATGTCTTGTATTCTGGATGGGGTAGTGACTAACGTTACTGATAATCCATTTGGCCTCTGGGATGGCTTTGGCTAGATCCTGAAGCCAGGTATGGTTCTGATTATTCAAGTGAATTCTTGCAGCCGAATTCCAGACTGCAATATTTTGTAAGTCCCAGGTATGCTGGGGGAGGATAGTTTCCTGGCTGGCCCAGGATTGGGGTTTGTCATAGGTAAGTTTGCTTTTTGGAATGGTCCCGAGCTTGTAGCAAAGGTGCAGGAAGGCATTGAGGAGTTCTGAGTAGGGGTTGCTTATCATGCGCCTGCCACTTGCTGGCAGAAGCATGAAGGTGGCTGTAGCCTCTGTGTCAAGGATGGCAGAGCAGATAGCATGCCGTAATGCTAGTTTCATGGACTTCTCATCATAGATAGGATGGCAGATAGACATCCCGGAAAACCTGGAGGAGAGAGAATTGTAGTGGGCACCTAACAAAACGTCGCAGGGATCAGAGCTCCAGTAGTGATGGTAGTGAGCGTTATAGTCCAGGGGAGAGGCCATTTTCTCTTGGGTGACTTGTGCCCATTTTTGGAAGGCAGAGTGAATATGAGGTGGGAGGGTTCGTGAGAAGGAATATTTTTGCTTTGGTATTTGTCTTCCAATTTGTTTTTGCGGGCTAGGAGCCCCATTATCTCGGATGCAAAGCTTGCTGGTGGGGGGCAGATGCCGTCATGCAGACCTTCTGCTTTGGACCTGTGGAATGCTTTGAAAAGGACGTCAAAGCGTTTAGGGGTTATCATCCCAACGCATTTGCCATCTGTATTGTAGACGCAGGCCACTCTTGATTTGTAGATATCAGGGAGGGTGAGGGTAGGTGGGATAGATGGTGTGGGGCTTTCAGGCGTTTCTGTTGGGGGATGATTTGAAGAAGGTTCAGGAATGTGTTTGACAAGATCTATTTCTTGGACCCAGAACTCACAAGTGCCTGTGGGTTTGATGCCCGTTTGCGGATTGGTTGGGTGTATGTCAAAGATGACTTTGTTGCAAAGTTTTATGTCTAATTTCTGGCTCTAGGTGCTATTTGTATCAGACTTATTGAACCCTTGCCTCTCGAAGTTGGAGAGGGCAGAGTCCAGTGTGTGCAGGAAAAAGTTGGGTTTGCTTAGCTGAGATTCGAATTCTTGTATGCGTTGGTCGAATATGGGCCAGCTAATCTTTTTAATCCTTCTGGCTCCCATGATGGTAACCAAAGAACCTCAAGCAGTTCTTCTTTAGACTTGTATGCTCTGTTAATTTTGTCTTCGTTGCTGAGGCTAGCACAGGCGGGACAGGCCCAGGCTTCAGCTGCGTTGACCTCTTGCCTTTGGTCATCATTATAGCATCCGAGTTCTCTCATGCATTTCCAGTGGTAGGTACGTTCGCACACATCGCAAACATACATATTGAGGTATGGTGGTTCAGAGTTAACAGACTCATAGCCATAATGGTAATTGCAGATTTGGCAGCATGCGCATTCAATGTCAGTGCGGGCAGCAATGCAGATATTCGCTGGTTGAAAGCCAGCTTTCTTGGAGATAAGCAGGGCCCACTTCTCTATTATCATGGGCCCGTAGTGTGCGTGGTACTGCTTCTGTTGGGGTGAGGGGTCATTGCTCATGTCCTTCCTCTTGGCTGAATAGATTCTCCATGCGTCTATATGTGTGACATCAATAATGTCATTATAGTAGACAGCATTAATGGCGTGGTTGGCTGTAGCTTCCTGAGCCAGCTTTTTCACCAGGTTTTCTTTGTACCTCCAGACGTCGTTTCCTTGCCAATTTGAAGCTAGGTATGTTTACAGGCCTGATTGCTTTTCCTCAGCTACCCTTGTAACCGGATAAAGCAAAGAAATTTTACTTTGCCTAACTCATTGTGCACCTGATGGACATGAAGGTGCAGTTCCTTCTGTTGTTGGCAAAATGATTCTACCTCAATGCTTGGCTGGCACCCTCTCCCATGGAAGTTTTGTATCTCATGCCCTACCTCTCCTGTTTTTGCTCTGACCAGGTGATATTTCCTGCTTTTCTTAATAGGCATAGAGGATGGTTTGTGATCCTGTATGCTCAAGTGAACACTCTTGCAGCATGGTGTACACTTTTATTTGGAAAGGAGAAGCACGCTCACTTTTGCTACAAGGCTTTTGACTCGCACATGACTTTCATTCACTTCAGACAGCGCCAGCCTCTGCTCAGCTTTGCAACTAAGGTGTTGCTTGTCTAATTTCTATGATGATGAAGCTCTGCCTTACTCTAACACCTTCCGTCAACTTGGGATGACGTTAGACAAACACATCAACCTGCATAATGCTGCTGAGGACGCCCTCAAAACTCGCCTGGCAAGAATGGCCTGCGTGCACACTTGCTCATCAACACCAGATTACTCATCGCCATCATACCTACTTATGGCTTTTTAAGGCATATGTCATCCCAGCAGGCATGTATGCAAGTCAGGTTTGGGCCACTTCATATTTTCAACAGGGGGGCCTTTTGCTTCAGCTAAGCTGCCCTTGTAGGCAGGTACAGGTGTGTAACCCTATCCTATCCTATCCAACAGGAGATTGAGATGGACGACAGCATTCAGACATAGCTTCTGAAATTCTTCAGTCCTTTGGGATGTGTTAAAATTGGAAATTCTTCAGATCCATGTTGGGAGTCAAAACTTCCACTCATTTTTGGAGCATACTGCATGAGTGAGGTACAGAGCCTAGAGTTCAATTGGTCCAGGACCTGTTCACAAAGAAAAGAAAAGAAAAGAAAAGACTACGCAAGCCAGGTTCAGCTGCGTGCATTAAGGAAAGGTTCCCTAACTAGCAAGCTAGCTAGGGCCTCACCGAGGAGGTTCACAGGCCCAGCCTAAACCAAGCTATGACCCAATGGGGAATAACTAATGAGGGTGTTCACACTTTAATAGTCTCTGACATTGCAACAATTGTCTCCTCCAAAGTCTTCCATGCGGATATCTCTCTCAGTTCCATGAATCCCTCTGACTGGACATCCCATCTGTTGTCTGCCATGAATGGCCTACACCATGCCCATCATTTCAAGCAAAAGGTACGCTCTGCTGATCCTTTGGACTTGAGTCAGCTTGTTGTGGATCTCGGGTCTCGCTATCTCGCATATTGGAGACAATTTCCTGGTTAAGACCCACGAGACACAAACAGCAAAAAATTTACTTGTCATCACTGGTGTGCTCTCCCAACCACACATGTTACATATTCTCCTTATATTCTGCCCAAATGTTCCTACTTGGATTTACCCGAACACATTGTCCTCATTGTGGCTCGATTTCGCTTTTGTGTCCATACCTTGAAAGTCGAGCAGGCCACATGGGATGACACTGTTTCCCCTACTTGTGATCTATGTGATGCTCAAGATGATGTACAGGATGATCAACACGTTCTTTTCAAATGCACTTATCCCCATGTTCGTTCTCTTCGGCTTAAACATGCTTCCTTATTTTCTGGTCCTCTCCTCTCTTTATCTCACTCCTCCAGCAGGGTGGCTCCCTACGTACCTGGCACTCAGCATGTACAGTCTTATCAATATGTCTTCTTGCTTAAATCAAAGCAATAACAAGCTTTTCCCCTTCCTACATGGATTATCGTTTTTTAATGAGCAGGCTGGCAGTCAACCTTTTTAACTAGAGGCCTTCTTTTTCTATATCCTAACTAAATCCCTCTTGCTGGACTTCACACCTTCCGCCATGACTGGCTCACATCATGCACACAGTCTCCAGCAGAAAATACTTTCAGATGACTTAGTGGACTTGGTCAGCTGGTTGTGGATCACGAGTTGTCATGCGAAACACTGGCAACAGTTTTCTTCTTACCATCGTCGAGACTTTGACAGCAAAAAAAGTCATCTATCATCATTGGTCTGCACTTCTAACAAAGAGCACGCATGTCACTTATGCCCCTACGTTTTGCCTCAGTTCTTTTACCATACTTACCTGCCCATTCCGTCTCCTTGTCTGTACTTTGAAAATTAAGTAAGCTTCATGGGATGATACAAGGGTTACAAGGGAAAAAGGCCTCAGTCAAGTCGTTTGACTGCTAGCCTGTTCATAAATGTAAAATTAAGAAGGAAAAAGGAAGTTTGTTTGTGTTTTCTGGTAACAGCTGGTAAAAGGAAATTGTTCATGTCCAGTCCTGGCAGAGGGCACACACGCATAGTACGGATGAGGGAGCAGAGGAGCACAAGGGATGATACTAATTTTCTTACCTGTGACCTCTGTGATACCCATTATGATGTGCAGAATTAACAACATACTCTTACAAGTATACTCACCACCAACTTGGTTCTCTCCAGCATAAATATCCTTCCCTATTCTCTAGCCCTCTCCTCTTTCTATTCCATCCTTCGCAAAAGTGTATTTTCCTGACACTACAGCCTTATGGAGTTTTTTGTGCTTGGCTTTGCGTGCTTGTTTCATTTAGAGTGACAGTGTGTGTGATTTTTACAGTTGACACTTCTGAACTCAGCTCAAGGCTTTCAGTTGCCATTTACACAAGTTTAGTTTGGTTTGGTTACAGGCACCTTTTGCTTCAGCTAAGCTGCCCTTGTAGGCAGGTACAGCTATGTAATACTATCCTATCCTTTTCCATCCTTCCTCTCAAGTAGCTCCTCACCTGCTTACCATTCCCCATGAACAGTCTTTTCGTGTACTTTCCTTCATGAATCAAAACAACAAGCTTTATCCATTTTTACATGAACTTCTTTTCTTTTATGAACAGGCATTAATTCTAACAGAAGTCCTTCAGCTCTTGATAATCAAAAATGAAATCATTCAAATCATGCCAAGCAATTCGATGCCTTCTAAAGGAGATCTGAAGATTCATCAAAACAGAGGTACGCCCCTGATGTTCTCCAAGACAAGCAGAGCTGCGAACCCAATCCTGCAGGAACAGGAAGTGAAAATACGTCTTAACAACATTCTTTTGCAATGCATACTAATGGAGACAAAACAAAGCTTGCATCAAGATATGGAGCACACTTTGACCTATCAGCATTGTCTCGAGCTCCACTACCCCTTTCTGCCCTAAAGCTTTGCACTGGAGGGGCCTTACAGGTTCTTGGTGCTAAGTCTCTATTTCCTTAATTAATGTGGGTTCTGCCTACATAAATTGGATTAAGTCCTGTGAGGACGCAAGGCCTAGACAACAGTTGGAGGCGGCACAGCGGCAGCATATAGACCTATGCAAAATTTTTACCTTTCTCCTGGGCGTTGGTGGGACTTGTTACACTCAACATACCCTTAACCAGTTCATGCAACTGGGCCTGGACCACCATCTTGCCATACAACTTGCTCGCAAACTTCATGCCCGTTCTGTGAGTATGCCCACAAGCTTGTTACCAATAGGCGTGGTACTGAAAACAATATCGCTCCTTGTCCTAAATTTTAAAACAATGTGTATCCTTTTCCAAAGTTGATGAACAGACTGTTTTTCTTTGCTTACTTGGTTTTCTTTTTTATTTTTCATCATATTATTTCATAATAATGATCATATTTTATCAGACCCAGCCGTCTCCTCAGGCAATTACAAGGACGCAATTAGATCTACAATGTAGAGAGACCATGACGTAGCAAGCATTGAAGCAAGAGCAGGGTAGGAGCTTCAAGATAAATTTGAAAGCGCTGACATGTTGGATTTAACCCTGACAGCTGTGAAAACATGCATTCCTTCAAACCTCAACAAAAAGTAAGTCAAATCCAATTAGTAATAAATATAAATTAGATGAGTACTCACATGGCAGCCCTGCCGTTGGTCATTTCTGCTTGAGGGTTGAAGGGGCCAATGGTCTCAGCTCGCCTTTGTGCAAACGCAGGCACCAGGGAGGCAGCAGAGAAGAGGATGAAGGTGAGGGAGATCAGGGTGGGCTCCTCTGATATTTGCTTCACAACAGAGTCCCCAGACGACAACTCAGCACCAAGAGCAGCCACAAAGCCCAGCATGGCCAGGCGGCCGTTGATGATCTCTGGGGCACCACTGAAGCCCATCACCTCTGCAGCAGGAAAAAAAGCGTGTCAACTTGCAGTTGTAAGCACTATGATACTTCAGTGAGAACACACACCACATTTTAAATGGACTCAACAGAGCTCGCGCAACACCACAGAGTATAAGGATCACAGAAAAAGGAGCTGAGGACATGAACCTGAGACCAAAAGTCACAGGAGCTCATACCTTGCACTGTTGGGGCCGATGTGTTGGAGGGCGTTTGGGGTGCAGAAGGGGCCCTCGCAAACTCATTCCTGGCCACAGCCTCTTTCCACTGCAGTCGGGAACGAGTTGGTGAGCAGGAAGTTGCCTACTTTTGTTTGGTTCAACCAAGTTTTGCATTCCAAGTGCACCACCGGTGCACATGGACAAGTGCAGCACATGATGATATTTGGTGAGGAGAATTGATTGGACTCAACAGGAAGCGACCGGGAAAGAGAGGAGGTTTGAGCAAGGTGAGCCTCTAACGTGCTGCCACAATTCCTCAGTGCCACCCTGGCCCTGGTTGCTTGGCTAATGAGGAACCTACTCTCCTTTTGCCTGGCCCAGACAAATTGCAGGCATGCTTGCACGCCAGTGCTTACGAACACAGACGCGACCTTCGATATGCATAACCATCCTGCACACCGCACCTGCTCTTCGGTGTAAACAGCACCACCATAGAAAATGGTGCTAGGTTGCTTGGGCTGCGGAGCAGAGGAGGGGTCTTCAGCGCGCACAAACACGTGCCTGCGCCTGCCACTCAGGTCTGTGCGTGAAGTGATAGGGGTGGCTGGGCGCACACTGGCACTGGCAGCGACGCGAGACGAGGTTGGTGCAAGCAACATTTCTGCGTTGGAGGAGAGGTTGACAGAGAGAGATTGCACTAATGCAGGCACGTCTAGTACGGTTGTTTTAACTTGATATTGGTTGTATTATTTTGATAGCGCCATATGTTCCGGGCCAGGCTCATAGTAGTTGACGGAAAATGTGGCCCAGAATCATTTGAGCTTGAGTTGACAGCTCACTCTTCCCCAACTGTTGTATGATGGTGAAAACATGCCCTTCACTGATTCTTTTAAATATCTGGGTATGGTCTGTGACGAACGTCTCAACCTTTCCACTGCTGCTGAGGCTGCTCTGAAACCATGCATGGCGGGGACTTATCGTGTCAAAACCTTGGCTCACGACCACAACCTTACAAATCGGCTACATGCGCTCATCTGGCTCTTGGAAACGTATGCTATCCCAGCAGGAATGTATGCTAGCCAGATATGGGCCACTTCTTACTTACGGCAGGGCGCAGAAATGGACTACCTGTTGCAGAAGTGGATCCTGAACATTTTGCAAAATCTTCTTGGAGTGAAATCCACGACACCAGCTTGGAGCATTTTACGAGAATGTGGCATTGAACCTTGTCAGCTTTCTTCTTAAAAAGGTTCTCCATGCTGACATCAGCCTTAGCTCCATGACTGATTTTTGTTGGACGTCCCACCTCTTATCTGCGCTGGATGGTTTGGCTCACTCGGATCTGATGAAACGTCAAATTATGGCTTGTGACCCTGTGAACCTCAGTCAATTTGTGGTGGACCTGAGATCTAGACACCTGGGCTATTGGAACCAATTCACAGCCCCTGATCCAAGAGTAAGCAACAGTGAGCGGCTGACTTGCCATCAATGGTGCGCTCTCCCTGTCAGCAATGCACATGCCATTCACCCACCTTATACAATGCCTAAATACATGTACTTGGATCTTCCCCATCATGTCCTTTGCAACACTGCCAGATTCAGGCTGCGGGTACACGCTCTTCGAGTTGAACGGGCTACTTGGTCCAATTGTACTTCTCCGTTCTGTGATATCTGTGATTTTGATGACATACAAGATGAAAAACATGCATTGTTCAGATGCTCCAATCCCCAGGTCTGCTCTCTCCGTCAAAAGTATGCCTCACTTTTTGAGCACAACTTCTCTTTCCTATACTTCCACGTCTCCCACAGGATGCCCTGTCTAAGCACCATTCACCATGTGAATTCCCAGGATATCAATATTTTTCTAAACCAGGATAACAACAAACTTCCTTTTTTCTTCATGACCTCATGTGTATTTATGAACAGGCTAGCAGTCAAACGTCTTGACTGAGGCCTTTTTCCCTTGTAACCCTTGTAACCCTTGTTGACAGCTCACTCTAAAATATACACACACACGCTCACACACACACACACTCACAACACACACACACACACACACACACACACACACACACACACACACACACACACACGTGTTGTTCAAGCTTTCTGGAGACACTGTGCAAGTCATTCTCAGCCATAGCAATCATGCGCTGGAGGCTCTGGTGAACGCCCCCTTCAGCCAAGGAAAAGAAAAAGTATCCGTGCAAAGAGCCATAAATCCCCTAAGCCAGACAGGTTGAAATAAAGCAGGCCCGCTAGGCACGCCGGGACCGGAGGATCTGTTGAAGGATGTAGCATAGAGTACTGCATCTGTACTCACCGTTTCCCCGAGGGCTTTTCTGGCGCGCTCTCCACTTTGGCAACGAGGATGTACATGTCTCAGGCCTCAATTATTTACAATTGTCAAATTACAGTTATAATAAGGAAGACGAAGACAAGTGATCGCTAATGGAGAAGAGAGTCCAGAAGCTGTAGCCGCAGTTACAGGTGAATTTGAAACACCCCCAACTAACTGCAAGCTGCACATTGCATCCTCCACCTGCAAAACTAAAGAACGCCTGGGAAAAAGAAAGTACAATTAAAGCAAGAAGACAGAGTTCAATGCAAAAGGGTTCAATGCAAAAGGGGCAATAGGAGAACATGACAAAGTGCTGCACAAGTGGCGTCAGTAAGCGGTCCACAGAGCAGACAGGCAACCTGAGCTAATTCACAGAGCTAGCCAGCGCTGTCGACCTCAGACTGGTTGAATAGGCTGGTGGGTTGTCAAAGGGGGCTCGGACAGGGGTAGGCGGTAGCTGGTAGGCTGGCGGGGTGGTGGCTGGCGGGTGGTAGATGAGTGTTGAAGAAGGTCATGCCAGTATCAATGCAGCGGTTCCTGGCAGAAGGCGCGAACGTGTGAAGAAACCACAACGCTCGTACCAGATGCACAGGGATGTGAACGCGGCATGGAACCTGTGGGAAGTGTGCGTGGCTCAGTACTTTGGGCATCCTAGGCCTAGGTACCTGAGAGCGGACACCGCGGCATAGCCGCCGGAGTGCCTACATGCTGCCTCCAGAAGACAGGCACCGTGAAACTAAATCGGTGTATTAAGTGGAATAAACGACTGTTTGGAAAAAGGTCAGAGGTAGAAGGTGGAAGGTAGCAAGTTTAAGGAGGATGACATGAAAATCATCATGACATTTATGGATGGCGGGAGTTTGAGACGGTATGTTGAAGGGCCAAATGTATGTTGGGTCTGCAAAAGTCCACTCGAACTTCACGGATCATTGCTGCAGCTGTGCTTTTACAGAGTTTGTGTTTTTGTTTGACCATTCTGTCTATCATGGTGTCCCAGATAATAAGGTCAGTAGGGGTGCAAGGAGTTACTGCAAAAGAGTAGGCAAGGCTAGGGATTATGGCAGTGCGGACAATATTGTCCAAAAAATGTTTGGAACTTGTCGTGGGGATGCATAGGATGAGTCAAGGTTGTCTAAATTATTTTTTAGGTCACGGATCATACGTTGAATCTGGTGCTTCCAGTTTGATTCCATGGTCATTTGAACTCCAAGGTAGAGGAAAGGTTCACTTGATGGGAGGAACTGGGCCATCTGTCCTTGGATTTCAAAAGAAGTTCTATTTTCCCCTTAAGTCTGTGATGGAGTTGTTGAGATGAGGTCAACCCATTGTGATTTTTCTGGAATGGCTGTGCAGAATGCCAGTTGCTTTAGTTTTGCCGCCAGAAATAATGAGCGCGGCCCAGTCAGAGTAGAGGGTGAGTTTTCTGGCTTGTACTTTCAGGTATTGTATTGTGCTTGTTGGACAGAGGGGGTCATCAGCAAAGGCAGCGCTACTGAGGTTGCTTGCAAGGTGGTTATCTGTGGTGTTTTGATCTGGGACACATCCATGTTTGTAGCCGCGCCCCCCTACATGTAGCCAACGCAAGAGGGGTTCCATATAGAGGAGAAAGAGGAAGGGTGAGTGAGTATCACCTTGATTTGTACCCCTCTCAACATGAAATTTGGTTGGTGCTAGCCCCTGAGGGGAGTCTTACTTGAGTAGTGGCATTTTTCATAAAGGTTTTTGACTGTGTCGATGACATCAGTGGGGAAGCCCAGGTCATACATGATCCAGAGCATTCTGTCATGGTCAGTAGTGTTAGAGGCTGAGGTGAAACCTACAATGAGGGCATAGATGTCTTTCCCAAAACATTTTGCATCTTCAAGTTCTTTGATGACATTTTGGAGTTGGTGGATGGTATCTTTTTGATTTCGGAAGCCAGCTTGTGTAGAACTCAGGAGGGAGTATGCTTCTGCGTACGCATAGAGTGCATTGGTAACCATGCGCGTCCAGAGTTTGTAAAGTGTGTTGGCTAGTCCGATGGGTCTGTAGGAGGATATATCTGTCTCCTCCCCTTTGTTTTTGTCAATGAGGATGGTCACACTAATTCTCCAAGACACCGTGGTGAGGCGCGTGGCCCACATGATAATGAAGAGCTTGTGGATGCTCTCTTGAATTTCAGGGGAGAGCATTCTGAGGATCTCATTCACGATGCCATCTGGACCTGGCGATTTGTTATTGCCGAGGGTTTTGATGCATTCATTAAAGGCACTTTTATCCATGATTTTGGAGTGTAGCCAGTCCCTTTGATCCTTCCCTTCTAATTCGCCTTGTGTAATTCTTGACTGTAGAATAAATGGGTCTGGCACAGGGGCAGAATGGTTGGACTGCTCCCAGGGATATTTACGTGGAGCTTCATGTGGAAGGTATTTGCCATGTTTAAAGTTTGCAGCCATCATAGCCTTTGCGTTATAGTTTTCAACAATCTGTGCCTGCTTGGTTGGTTCAGTTTCAATGTGTCCTGTCTCTGGATCCCGGAGTGCTTGGAGACGTGTTCTTGATTGTGCATTTTTGTCCTAAAAGATTTCTTTGTGTGCTTTTTTGGGGTTTGTGTTAAATGCTTTTTGCATCTTTTTACGAGCAATGTTGTAGTTGTCTTTATTGCGAGTTTCATCTATGTAAGTTATGGCTTTTATAGCGCTCTCTGAGAGCCCTTCTAGTTGTGGAAGAGGAGGTGTGTCGAGTTGAAGGCTATTAAGTTTGGGAATGGCTCTGCAAAGATTTGTATCTTCTCTATTGTGCTTCAAAATAGTGGAGGTGCTGTCAGTTGTGTTAACAGTAAGGGAAGTGAGTTGAGATTGGATGATTCTGATCAAGGAAAGCTTCTTTTTTAGGTTGCGCCGTTTATTGCTTGTAGTCCTCAGATTGTAGTGGTTATGGTCTGAGGAGATAATTTTGGTTTTGCATACTTTCAGTGCTACTTGGTAGGAAGAGTGAATGAGGCTAGAGATGCCTTCTGCCAGAGTTTCAACTATATCACAGGCCGGTTCATTGCACGGCGTCTCTAGTTTTTTGGTTTGTTTGGCAGGCGTGTTTTTCGCATTATCCAAAACATAATGGCTTCTGTACAGGCTGGGTCAAGGGTTTGAAGCAATTTTCAAGACCTTGTCCAACCCTCAAGCTCAAAGTCCCTGACCGGAGGACATGGGCTTACACCGATGGTAGTTGTAAAATCCAGAATGGCATACAAGAATTTGGAGCAGGCGTCTACTGTCCTCTCACCGACAGCAGAAGTTTTGTCGAGCCCAACGGTGCTGGAATTACCAACACCATATGTCGAGCTGAATTAGCAGCAATTGCTGCTGCCATCACGCACTCTTATTCACACATTGCTTCAGACGGTCTCAAAGAAAAGAAAAAGAAAAAGAAAAGAAAAAGAAAAAGAAAAAGAAAAAGAAAAAGAAAAGAAAAAGAAAAGAAAAAGAAAAGGAATAATCTACGTAGGCAGAGCAAAACTCTCCCTACATCAATTAAGGAAAAGGAGACACATTGGCTCAGAGAGCCGTGAGTTTCCCTCACCAGAATGGATCGGGTGGGTTTCTGGCAGCACGCTGCTCCAAGGCACCAGTGTTATGATCATAGAGAAAAGAAAAAGAGAAGTCTACGCAGGCCACAGGCCGCATGCATTAAGGAAAGGTCCCTTAACTAGCAAGCTAGCAAGGGCCTCACCAAAGGTCCCTCAAAACTACACTAGCTACAGCTAGCCTAGGAGAGGGAAGGAGACTGAACTAATGAGGATCGGGCGGGTTGTTGGCCATGCCCCGAGACGCCCGGACTCTCCTTCTCCTTGTATCCACATCCGCGTGCCCAGCGCCCCCCCCCCCCCCCCCCGAAGCCCCCAGGAAGCAAAGAGCACGTCTGGTGTTAATGATAGTGGTTAGTCCCTGTATGGCATGACAGCTCAGCTTGGAAGCTAGAAATTTTGCTTTGTGCTTGGATAGGCCCAAATTGACAAGAGGTTTGATCGTGTACTCATTGTAAATAGTGCCCGCCACGCCAATCAGGATGATGTGTAGAGTCACTTTGTTGTTCCTGTTTGGATTCCTTGAGCTGCGGGTTTTAAGTCTGGTTATAGTGTGAGCATGCTGAGTTGCTGCAGTTTCTAAAGTGATGAAGGGGTTGGTGTCTGAACAAAATTTCAGTTCAACAAGGTGAATGTCTCTGTCTTGAGGAGGGATCTTAGAAGGATCAAGGTGAGGTTGTCTGCCTGGGATAGATCTCACAAAGATTACATCAGGGCGGCTCTGGTGCCGAGCAGAGGAGCCAGTACCATTAGGGAAAACCCAGTCTGGAATGGTTCGTGAGATGTTTTCTGGAACATGTATCCCCTGATCCAGGAGTCTCTCATTACGGCAGGCATCCATACCAATAAGGGATGAGCCAAACCTGCCTTTGCTAAGGGCTTTAACACAGAAGCTAAGGCCAACATGGTGTCTGTTGGTGTGCATACCGCTCATAGTTGGATTTGGACATCTGAGGACAACATGATTAATGCTGTCCATATCATCACACAGCGGGCATCTTCCATCGGTGGAAGACCTATTGAATCTGATGGCATGCTTTTGTGTGTAGACTTGGATTGGACCATCAACGAGCCAATCAACTTGCTAAAAAAACTTCATGCACATTCTGTTCTGTATGCAAACAAGCTTGTAACCACTAGACGTGCTATGGAAGACAATTATGCTTCTCGCAGCCAGGTTCTGGAGCCAGGTGTTTCCAATAACCCTCCAGATCCCCATTAGCCCTTATTCTTTGTAGTTTTGTGGTGGAGGAGACTCACGGCTCTCCTGAGCCAATGTGTCTCCTTTTCCTTAATCGATGTAGGGAGAGTTTCCTCTGCCTACGTAGTTTTTCTTTTTTCTTTTGTGTGTAGACTGTCCCTGTGCGGTATTTGACTACATTTATCTGTTGTTTAAGAGTAATCTTAGGAGGAGACCAGAAGGAGTTACTGATTTCCTTGTTAGCAAGTTGACAGGTTGGTTTGTAATATTTTATATTGGCAGAGTGGTGATTGGGGAAGTGGGTTGTATGGCATGGTTGAGCCTCTGCCAGCTATTGTAATGGTAGCCAGAGATATCAGCAGAGCCTAGTTTGTGCTTTGTATGCATGTGCAATTTAAGTTTGTCGGTCAGGTTGTTGAGGTAGTGGGTTGGGAAAGCGTGGGAGCGGTGCAGGCTATCATTTTGTCTGCGTGAGGTCTTCAATGAGAGCCAGTATAAATTGTGGAATGGGTCCCAGGCATGTGGGAGTTCAACATCTGTGATGGCCGTGAGGGCTGCAGACCGTGCGCAGGCGTCAGCCCCCTCATTGCCAATGATGCCAGAGTGGGCTTTGACTTTGTAGAGATGAATAGGATGAGGGGAGTGCTCTAATATGGTTGATATAGCACGAATGAGCTCTGCATGTAGGTGATACTTCATGCGCATTAAATTGAGAGTTAGTTTATAAATCTGGGAAAGGCAAGATGCACTATCAGAGGCATCGTCAGTTTGCCCTTGTTGGAGTGCCACAAGAATACCTGCAAGTTCTGCTCTGTTGATGGTGTTTGTAGGTCCACGGCCATTGGGTTTTATTTGCAGCTGCAAGTGTTGGGAGGGTAGACTAGTGTCCCTCCCCGGCTTGTAAACACCTGAGCCAGAAAGTAGTGGGGAGTCATCATCTTTGTGTTTGATTACACTGCCATCAGTGTAGGTGATTTCTTTCCAGTCTTTGATCTTAGGTATGAACATCTTGCTGTAGTTGGCAGGAAGGAAGGCTGCCCTTGCCTGAGGGCATTTGTGTGAACAGCTGTGGGTGTCAGGGGGGAGTGATTGGAATTTCTTTTTCCAAGTGTTTGATGCAAGGTGCTGGTGGGTACGCAGTGGCGTGGCAGGATTAGGACGATCCAGGGGTAGCCAGTGAGCTTCTGATACATCTCGGTTAAGGAGTTGGAACCAGTCTTTGCTTGCACTGTCGAGTGCTTCTCTAGCATTAAGATTCCAGATAAGAATGAGCTGCATAGGATAAGAAGGTAGGGTGGGGTTAGGCATGACATCAAACCAGTGTTGGGGTGTCTGGAATTGGATTTTTCCTGGCCTGGACATCAGTTGGAGGCGGCACAGCGGCAGCATGCAGACCTCTGCAAACTCATAAATGCAAAAGTTGTGACTCTCCACACCATCCTTTTGGGTGTTGGTGGGACCTGCTACACTGAGCACACTCTTAACCAGTTTAAACAACTGGGACTTGACCACCAACGCGCCAATAAACTTGCTCGCAAACTTCATGCCCATTCTGTCATGTATGCCAACAAGCTTGTTACCATTAGGCGTGCTATTGAAAACAAGAATACTTCTTGCAGCCTGGTTGTGGAGCCGGGTGCTTCCAATAACCCTCCAGATCCCCATTAGAGTCTTCTTTTTGTAGCTTCGTGGTGGAGGGGACTCACGGCTCTTCTGAGCCAATGTGTCTCCTTTTCCTTAATTGATGTAGGGAGAGTTTCCTCTGCCTACGTAGTTTTTCTTTTCTTTTCTTTTCCTGTAGGGAATTTGGCAAACACTTTTGCAAGATCTGGGTAATGGTTCAGCCAACTCATATAGGCATTGCAGCTGAAGCCTCTCCAGTGGGGCAGAAGCATGAAGGTGGCAACTGGCTCGGTGGTTTGGAGGGAGGATTGTACTGCGTGGCGCAGGAGTCTGAACATAATTTCATCATCATGAGGGGGATGGCAGAAGGAGAAGCCGTTGTAGCGTACAGAGAGGGCGTCTGTGTGTGCCCCGAAGACCTGGTCACGGTTACTTGTGCTGGAATAAGTGTTGAAGGTACCGTCAAACTCAAGAGGGTTGGAGAACCTCTCTGTTGAGACCATGCACCATCTGTGGAGGGCTGATCGAACGTGGGGAGGTGTGATTAGCGCGTTAGAATCATGGACCTTTTTGCTCTGGGCAAAGAGATGTTTCTGTTGAGCCTTTTGACGTGAGAGCAGTCCCATGATTTCAGTTGCTGTATCTTTGACAGGGGGCTGGATGGTGGTGTGGATGCCTGCCTTTTTGGCTGCTTCATAAGCCTCAAGCAGGGTCTGGAGTCTGTCTATAGTCAGCATACCAACGCAGTTGCCATGGGCATTGTAGATACAGGCACATTCAGAGGTGATAACTTCCGGCATGTGTGCTGGCATGGCGACCTCATCAGATGTGTCAGTTTGGGGACTTTCCTTCATCAGGTCAACTCTTCTAATGATAATATCACATTGCCATGTTGGCATGATATCTGTCTGGGGGTTGGTAGGTTGGAAGTCAAAGGTGACAATCTTGCGAATGACGCAGCCGGTAGTTGAGAGCCATGGAGAGTCAGATAGGCTTTGAGGATTGCCTTCAAAGCCTTGATTGACAAGATTGTCCGGGTCTACCTCATCATTCCGGGGGTCTACTGTGTGTTCCAGCTTTTCCTCCTCAAAGGCTTGGACATGGGCGTGTAAATCTGGATGCATTTGTAACATATCAGCAGCTTCCCATTTGGGATGCCATTCCACATGGATCATTTCACGATCTTCAGAGAAGTTGATCCTTTCCGCATTTTGGGAGTCTGACAGAGGGGCACACGCAGGGCAGTCCCAGTGCTCATTTGGTTTGCTCAGTGCCCGGTCATTTTGGGAGCATGCTTTGACATCTATGAGGCAGCCCCAATGGTAAGTGCGGTAGCAGGTATCGCAGGTGGGCATATCGTCGTAGCATTGAGATTCATGGGTGTGTCCTTTGCTCACAGGGCTCCAGCAGAGTTGGCAGCACGGGTCTTCTTTCATCCTTCTAGGTACATGCTTTGAATAGGCTACTTTCAGCCCATCATTTTGGAAAAAGGGTAAGGCCCACTTTTCAATTGTTACAGGGTGCCATTGGACTTTGTATTGAGTTTGCTGCTCCTCTTGAGAGGATCTCTTGAACTTCCGTAAATGTTGCCAGCCCAACATTTTTAGGATGACATGATCATAGCGGAAGATGGTGTTGCTAACTTGCTCTGCGCTCAATTCAGCACCCTTGTCCTGCTTATAGTTCCAGAGCCACTGGGCAACGTCAGTGCCTGATGTTGTTGGAGGTAAGGGGCATGGGGTTATAATGGGTTGTGTGTGGTATTCTAGGTATGTTGTCGGATCTCGGCTCCCTCTGGGCCTCCCGACCCCAATTTTGGGGGTCTGTGTGGGTTCCAGGGGCAGGGTCTGTGTGAGGGGTGTCAGAAGGGGTTGGGTGGGGTCTATATCATATGCTTGTGCTTGTGGTCCTTTCACATGAGAGTTGTTTCTTTTGCGAGTGCGCCTGTCTTGGCACATGTGCGCCTCTGTATGTGGTTGACTGTTTGGGGACGGGCTGTCTTGGCTACAGGGGGTAGCATTTTCTACGTCCATATCTTGAGCATCAAAGAGGGGATAACTGTAAGTCCTGGAGTCAGGATGTATGTGTGTGTTAGGGGCATGGCCCCCATTGACTGGGTTGCAGTTGGGGGGTCTTGGGGGAGCATGCCCTGTGTAAAGCTTTGACCAGTTCCAGCCTGTTGGTGTATGTTCTGTTTTCATCAATTCTGCATATGTTGTGTTATTTATGCAGCGTGATTCAGGGGTTTATGATCATCAGACGGTCTCACCTCTCTTCATCAAATACGTAAACAACTTATTTACCCAGAGAAGCACAAACAACATATTCGAGGGGATGTCCTAAAAACCATCTCTACCCTCATTAGTAGCTCACAAACCAATATTTGTTTCTACAAAGTAAGATCTCATGCGGGCATTGCTGGTAACGAATGTGCAGATGCTATTGCTAAATATCAAGCAAGCCAAGCCAATAATAATGTGGCTAAATATCAAGCAAGCCAAGCCAATAATAATGTGGCTGAGTCATCAGCGAAAACTAAAGCACATGTCTATCATACAGGCTTCCTCTAGTCTCTTTTGGGTGTTAAGAGAGCAACAGAAACGCACTGCTTACTTCGAGAGACGGGACAGATGCCCCTTTATTTTTACTGGTTCAGGTGTATCATGAGATTCTGGAACTCTCTTCTCAGTACAAGCAATGCCCTTTTGAGCCAAGTTGCGCAAGCAGACCTACGACTTGCTGATAAAAAGGGCAGTTGGACTCACCAGGTTCTGACAGCCTTGAATGACGTGCCTCATGCTCAACAGTTTGCTGCTGCTATACGCACCAGAGCCAAGGTTAACATGAACGACTTGGAGGGTGTTCTTCGTGAGCATATTATCCATGATTGGAGGAGTCTGGACAGTCTGACTCCACAAGAGGCCCATGCTTCCAGTAGAATCATGAGGACGTACCACACACACTTTGGCATTCCATTGGGCTCTATACCAGGCTGGTGGGATGAAAAGAAGAGAAACAAAAAGCCATTGCTACCTCTCTACCTACGACAAGATATTCCTCATAAATTATTTCGCAGTATATCATGCTTACGCCTTTCCGGTCACAACCTTCGAGTAGAAACCCAACGGCATCATGGAAATAGGTGCCCATACGAGCTTAGAATTTGCAATAAATGCGACTGGCACACTGTACAAGACGAAGAGCATGTTATCCTGGATTGCCCATCCCAGGATTTAACAGAACTGCGCACTCAGTTCCAGCATCTGTTTAGCTCTGCACCCCCAAGCAGTGCATCACGCCTTAGAGACTTCATGAATCAGGCTGATGCCCTAGGATTAGCCAAGTTCGTGTCTGCTTGCCTGAAATGCTGTGACTGAGCTTCTAGCTCATTTTGCTTTTTAGTTTGGACTGGTTTGGTTGCAGGCACGTTTTGCTTCAGCTAAGCTGCCCCCGCAGGCAGGTACAGCTATGTAACCCTTCCCTTCCCTTCCCTAAATATCAAGCAAGCCAAGCCAATAATAATGTGGCTGATACCGGGATTCCTAGCGCAGGCGGAAATCCTTTTTCTCATATATTTTGGTTAGCCAAGGAGGAAAAAAAGAACACAATGCTGGCACATCCACAGCTCCTACACCCAATCCTAAAATCACCTACCTCCCCAATCCTCAAAATGCTCTCAAGTCTCATATGCATACAAAACACAGACTTGGATATGCCAACTCCAAAACAGGCTACTACTCATGTTATCAGAGTCTGCTACCACATGTAGATAAGAATATCAGCAATGCCTTCAGGAACATGTCCTGTATATCTACACCCATGAAGCACACCATCTTACAATATCGCTCTGGCACCCTCTAAAACCAAAGAAAAGAAAAGAAAAACTTCGTAGGCAGTGAAACACTCCCTACATCCATTAAGGAAAGGGGGCCACATAGGTGCACAGACCGTATGACCCACCCACCACGAAGTTCAGACTGAGAGAAGCACGGCAGACAGAGAAAGAAGACAGGTCCAGCAACGAGAAAAAGAAAGTGGGATGATAGCTGAAAGACTGAAGTTCCAGATCTTCAACAGCAAGCAGAGTCAGCACTGTCAGCCTTCCAACTAAGGAAAGCCATGCCCAGCAGCTGTCTGCTGAGCACAACTAAAGTCTGCATTCTGGCAGACTAGCCTAGACTTAACTAGCTGCTAGCAACTGCTGACCACGCAGAAGCCTGTGGAACAGCCCTTGGAGCACTAGTACCGACACATTAAGTGCACGCCTTGCCCGGCCCTCAGACCACAGGCACCACCCTCCACTTGCCTTATCATCCATGCCTCCCATGCCTCCTCTCGGTGCTTGGCCCTTCTTCGTCGCTGCCTACACCACTCCACCAGCGTCCTGTGCATGCTCCGCACCCCAGGACCAACTGCATTCCGCACGCCTCTGCTAGCCCACACCAACCGCCACGCTGCTGCTGCTGCTGCTCGCTGCTGCACGCCGCTGCTGCGTGGTGACGACAAGCGGAAACAAACCGCAAATGCACGCTAGAGCGTGCACGGTACCAGCCGTCACCAAAAACATGCGGTTTGCTTCAAAAGGTCTACTGACCCATTATGCCCTCTCCCAGGCTGTCATCGAATAGACAGCGCACTCCACATGCTTTCAGGCTGCCAAAATCAGATCATCTCCAGCATGAAAACTGAACGCCACAATGTTACTGGAAGAATGATCATCAAAGCTCTTAGCAAAAGCCCTTGGGAAGCAGGTTTGGTTAACATGGACATAGGGAGTGGCGATAGGTTGGCGCAGGACAACCTTCCCATCCCTGGACATGCATCAAACAGAATTATACCCCCTTACATCTTTCCAAGAAATTTTTCTAAGAGATTTAGACTCATCTTCAGCCGTCCTATGCTCCTGTGCTATATTGATTACTCCTTATATAGCCAAACCCACTCCTTCTTCTCCTTCTACCTGCTCCTCACACTATCATGTTATGCGCAGCAGACACAACCCCACACTGAGGGCCACAACAGCCAACCGCGTGAGAGGACCTCACCAACTGAATGTATACCAGCGGCATGTGCACTTAATTGAAATCAAGTACTGTGAAGACACGAGGTTTGGACAACAGTTGGAGACGGCACAGTTGCAGCATGCAAACTTATTAATACAATATGCCTTTCACACCATTGTTTTGGGTGTTGGTGGCTACACTGAGCACATCCTGAACCAGTTTAAACAACTAGGACTATGCCAATTTGTTCGCAGACGTTATATCCATTTTGTCATGTTTGCCAACAAGCTTGTTACCAGAAGGCGTGCTATTGAAAACATGAATACTTGTTGCAGGGAGGTGTTGGAGATGAATGCCTTCAATAATATTCACATTTTCATTAACATCTTATCAATGTTAACACTTTTTTCACTGTTATCACTTTAGTTATTGAGGTTGCCAGTTACTCACGTATGTATGACATGTATGATCAAATGATAAGATCATAATTGTTTGTAGCTGAAAGTTTCAGCCACTGTGTGACAGTATTATTTTTCTCACTTTTTTTAAAAAATTTTTAATTTAGCTCATATTGAAGTTTGCAATTTCAACGTTTCTTTTTCATTTTTCTTGCTAAGGTCTGTACATGTTCATTACCTCTTCATGTGTTTACTTAGTTGCAAATTGCATACCATTTTCAACAACAATGTCATGAATCGTCAAACACTTCATTTACATTTAGAACACAGCCGCATTTGCAAATGA
Organism: Dunaliella primolecta; assembly: GCA_914767535.2. Taxonomy (NCBI): domain Eukaryota; kingdom Viridiplantae; phylum Chlorophyta; class Chlorophyceae; order Chlamydomonadales; family Dunaliellaceae; genus Dunaliella; species Dunaliella primolecta. Next base: position 10,317,483 of record OU611755.1, on the reverse strand, counting down.
TAAGAACACAACATATATTGATTATTTTGACAATGTATACATCAAGGTACAGAGATGTATGGTACATGTACATCAAGGTGTTCCAAGGTTGAAGGGAACAAGGCATTGATAAGGACAACATAGGTAAAAACATGGGCGCCCAAGCATCATAATGTACAAGCATTTGCTGTCATATCACCATTCAAAGAGTCCAAGCTCAGAAGAGGGCAGCACCTTGGACACTTTCAAGCACCAGCATCGCAGCAAAACCAATCCTGCACATGATCAGGAAGAAGTAACATGTGATGAGCAATACAAACTTGCAAATCCAGGTGCATGGCCAACATAATTAAAGGTCTACCCTAACAAAAAATAAACACTGTGCATTTAGTCCAATGTTGGTCAAAGCAACAAAATCACAGACATGTCTCCAACAATATTGGCACATCATATCCACCCTGACAGTATGCTAAGAGCAAACCATGAAGAAAAGAACAAGTCTCACAACAGCGTTGGTTGGAGCACTTACATGGCAGCGCGCCCATTCAGCATCTCAGCTTGGGGGGTGAATGGCCCCACTGTGTCCCCCTTTTTCCTGGCAAAAGCTGGCACCAGAGAGGCAGCGGAGAAGAGGATGAAGGTGAGGGTGATGAGGGTAGGCTCCTCTGCTAGCTGTCTCAGCACCGAGTCTCCGGTGGAGAGCTCAGCACCAAGGGCAGCCACGAAGCCCAGCATGGCCAGGCGGCCATTGATGACCTCTGGGGCACCACTGAAGCCCATCACCTCTGCAAGAGTACAGGTACCGGGGATTGGGAGTTATGCATATGAAAAACCAACTGAGATTGCCTGGAAGACCAAAGGTCAGGGTGAATCACTGGCTTGCCCATGCATAGAAGCTCAATCACACAACAGGTGCAGAAAACCCGCGCTCACCTTCCACTGAGGGAGCAGCAGCAGCAGCAGCGGGAGGGGGAGTAGGAGGTGTCTGGGGGGAAGTGGACTCGGGTTGCTGGGGGGCTTCTTGTTGAGGAGGCTCAGCCCTCACAATTTGCTTCGAAGCACGCCTGCTGGGTCCTGCTGACACGCGTGCGATGGGAGCAGGGCGCATGCAGGCACCGGCAGCAACACGGGAGGTAGAGGAGATTTGCAACATGGTCATTGTTTGGGGTGTAAGTGAAAGAATGAAACTTGCGATATTGAACAAACAAAAAAGATTGTTTACAATGTACGTGGAAACAATTTTTTTATACACGATGGAAAAATTGTGCGGCCAGGAATCGCCGAAGCTCAGAGGCCACTCAGCATATGTGAGTGCAAGGAGTGTGTGGAGCGGACTGTTTTGGACAGCGTGGATAAGAAGAAAAGTCGAGAGCCTTGACTTGGCGTGTGGCTGGAGAGCTGTGAAATTGCACAACCACAAATGACAAATTTTAGTGTTGGTGTTGTTTTGACCTTCGATTGCAAGCAGCCACACAGTCACAGAGCTCTTGAGAAACAAACGATCTCCTTCCCCATCCTGGTGCTCCTGGCTTTACACACACACACACACACACACACACACACACACACACACACACACACACACACACACACACACACACACACACACACACACACACACACACACGCATGCACGCACACAAGCAGAGTGCTTCAGTGCAACCTCCCTCAAAGTTTTCCCCCTTGTGGAAAGTTTTTCTGTACTGTTGATGATGGCATTGCTTTGTTATCTTCCCTTCACACTAGTCTCCGCACTTGCCAAAAGCAGGACCCCTGAGAGAAACAGCCATACCCGCGCGAGACAGCCTCATCACATGAGTGAGTACAAACCAGAGGCCAGTACAATCTCACGGCTCCTCTGAGCCAATGTGCCTCCTTTTCCCTAATTGATGTAGGGAGAGTTTCCTCTGCCTACGTAGTTTTCTTTTCTTTCTTTCTGACAGTCAGCCCCACCAACTAAAAGCATATCTAAAAGCAGCCAAGCTAATGTGGTCCGGCGGGTTGTCAGCCATCCGTCCAGAATCTGGACTCCAGATGTGCGCCTGGCTCTCCTGCAAGCAACCCGTTCCACAACCCCCTCCCCCGACCCCCCATTGCTGGAGTTACTGAAATGGATGGCATGTTTGGTGTTTTCAATTTTTGTTGAGGTTTTGGCAGCGTGAAGGTGAAGTTTGGTTGCAATCTCATGGGCCTTTTCTTTGGTTAAGCCAAGGTTGCAAAGGGGAACAATTGTGTAGAGGTTGTAGATAGTTCCGGCAACTCCAATTAGGATAGTGTGTAAAGTGACTCTGTTATTGCTGTGTGAACCTTGAAGGGTTTTTGTGCGTAAGTTCTCAATTGCGTTTTTATGTTGGTTTCGTGCAGTCAGAAGAGTTTGTTCAGGTTTGGTGTCTGAGCAGAATTTCAGCTCAGCTCAATGAGGTAAATGTCTCTGTCTCTAGAGTTCATGTCCTTCGGGTGGTGGGTGGAGTCTCTGCCTTCAAGGGGTAGGCCTATAATGCCATCAGGGCGACTGAGGTGTGTATTTGGTGGCCGTCCAGATGGGAAAACCCAATATGGGATGTTTCTTTGGACATCATCAGGAATTTTCATATCCAGGGAGCGCAGCTTTTCTTTATTGCATGCATCCATAGTAACAATGTAAGGGTCCAAATTCTCCTTTGCTGAACGCTTCACCACAAATGCTCAAAGCTTGATGATGGCGATTTATGTTCATTATATTCATGTGTGGGTGGGTGCACCTGAGTAGGGTATGTGAGGTGCTGTCAGGTGCACCACAAAGAGGGCAGAGGGCAGGCCCAGGATGGCCACTGAGGCGTCTGGCATGCTTGCCATTGTAGAGGGTGTCTGTTCGATATTTCATAATTTTCATTTGCTCTTTAAGGGTGACAGTTTTCATATGCCAGAAAGCATTGCTGATCTTGAAATTGACAGTGGGTTGGTGGTTGGTCAGCCTCCGCAAGTTTTGCCAACTTGTGTAGCTGTATGTGTTAACGTTTGCTGTCCCCAGCTTGTGCTTGTCGTGTATGGTTTGTTTTAGTTTGTCTTGGAGGTTTGGAAGGGCCCAAAGTTCTGTGTGAGAGCCAGGCTTTTTAACTGGTGTAGCAAGCCAGTAAAGATGGAAAAATGATTTTTTTGACGTTACATAAGAAAAGAAAAGAAAAAGAAAAAACTACGTAGGCAGTGAGAACACTCCCTACATCAATGAAGGAAAAGGAGACACATTGGCTCAAAGAGCCGAGAGTCTCCCTCACCGGAGGGCAAGAGGGAAGCTAGTGTGGGTCGGGTGGGTTTCCTGGAAGCATGCAGTCCCAGTGCACCAGAGTTATGATGTGTATTTTTGATTCCAATGGCACGTCTGGTAGAGGTAAGTTTTTGCGCACATTGTACAGAGTGGGCATAGAGCTTTCGTGCAAGCATGGTAGACCTTTGCGGGTCAATCCCTAGTTTTTTGAATTGATCCAAGGTATGGGCAGTATAGATAGTCCCACCCACACCCAGAAGGATTGTGTGGAGAGTGATCTCAGCGCCTTGAAGTTGTTTGCGCAGTTCACTGTGTTGTCGCTGTGAAACTTCTAGCTGGGCACCAGGCCTCGTACCTTTGCAGTATTTGATTTCTATTAAGTGAATATGGCGGTTTTGGACGTTCAATTCATGAAGTTGCCTGGCTGGAGTTGTGCTGCTTCTTACTACTTCATTACGTCTCATACTGCGGAGTACCCGATGTGAGGAGGGAGTACGTGGTCTATTTGGGTTAGCAGGGCAAGGAGTGACCAAGATAGCATCAGGGCGGCTGGAGATGCATCTAGCTTGATCGGTAATGTTGGGGTTTAAATTTAAACCTCCTTTCCAACAAAATATACTATCCGCAATACTGCACAGGCATCC
>OU611755.1:10216116-10311116 GCA_914767535.2 Dunaliella primolecta | reverse complement strand
CAGCAGCAGCAGCACATGCAAACACTGCAGCAACACACGCACACAATGAGTGCGAGCATGTGCACGTAATGTCAGTAGCAGTCCACTAAAAGCAACCTGATCTGCTGTTTCAGTAGTGCCCACGCATGCACATGCCAGCACACCCCGCATGCATGCACTCTGCCCCTCCTGTACTCGGGTTAAGCTTGGGAGTCAGCGCACCAATTTTCAGCCTTTGGAAGGCTGGTGTGACTCAAGCTGCCCCTGTTGCGTGTTGATCTCATGCAATCACGAATGTGAAACATGGAACATGCAGCCGTCCCCCACCCCTCCCCCCCAACACACACACACACACACACAAGCACACACACATATACACACACGTACACACCAGGCCTTTTTTTCCAAGTAGTAGTATTACGATCGTGATAAAATCCGGGATTCTGAAGGCTGGGAATCGTTATAAAACCCAAGGGGCGCATCGACCATTTTGACCCCCATTTAGACCGCTGAAGGAACCTGGACTCGGGCAGAAAGTCAACATCTAGAAATGTAATGGGTAGAACAAAGAAAGGTCACAGTGTTGGTTAATACAAGTCGTCCCTTCAAGCATGTTGTGAGCAACAAGCTCCAGGCCTGCTGGCTGCAGGAGTATGATGGGCACTTGTGGCCTAAGGACCATGGCATGAACTTTGATGGTGTGTACAAGGCAGGATGCAAGTGATGTGGGATTGTGTTCAATTGGCACCATGTTCATGCACGAGGTGCTGGACTTCTTGCATGGCCAAAGCAAAGACCTTCCTCCTGCTCCTGGGAGCAAACAGCATAAGTGATAGCAGCAGTGAAAGCAGGGACAGCAGCATTAGTGACCGTGGGTGCAGCAGCGCAGTCGAGCATGAGCCAGCAGGGAGGAAGCAAGCTCCAATGCCTGCGACAGTGGCAAGGAGAGCTGCTGAGCGTTGGGCACTGCTAGAAAGCGAGGGGGTTTGCTTTAGATGCCCTGAGTGGATGAAGCTGGCTGAGCTGGTTCTTGTCGTAATGCCTGGTTCAGTAGAAGATGAGCGCATGTTTTCTGCTCTGAAGTGTCTAAAAAGCCCTCAGCCTATGTGTGTCCTCGAGGGTTAAAGAGCATGGCGAATGGTATGATGTCTTTCCCTACCCTGATGCAGTTGGCAGGTGGCTAGATGCAGGAAAGAAGCGTGGTATACAGGCTGTAGGTAAGCGGATGTTGGTAAAGTGCAATGTGCTTGGACTTAAAACTTGAATATTTGGAGGTGCATGCATGCTAAAACTTTCCTGCTTGGTGGACTGGTCTGCATGCAAGGCTTATGAGACAATGACATTGAGTTGTGCTGAATTGACTTATGCGCCAAGGCACGACGCAATGCAGCATTGCAAGTGAAAATGGTTATTACCTGATCCTGCTGGGCTTGGTTAGGGGAAAAGTAATAGAAGAGCACTTCTCAAAAAACGGGATTTCCCTCACATTAGTAAAATATTGGATGCCGAAACGAAAAAAAAAAAAAAGGCCTGGTAAGCACACACGTGTACACACGCACAAACATGCATTACAAGCGGTGTAGGCGCCAAGATGGGATGAGCACCTTTCGTGCCCTCCATACTCACTCACCACCTTCAACCACTGCAATATTCCTTTCTTCCCTAGCCACTTTCTCTTTCCCGCCGGTCTCCCCTTACACTTAATCTCTGATGGCTCCCTGTTTGGCTATTTTTCTGGTTCCTTTTGTAAGGGAAGGAGCCACCAGACACAGTCTTGCAGGAGGTGGCGTTGCTGGCATGTTTGGCACGACTGATGCTTTTAACCACTCTTGCCTCAGTTCTTCTGTCGCACTCACATCCACCCCCCCCTCATTTGTGCTACCCCTTCCCCACCAGGATGCTTCAAAAGTACCTAGGAGCACTGGCGCTGGTAGGTTGGTGCACTGGAGCACCAGGCTTGCGCTCTGGGGCACCACTTGCCTCTGCCAGCTTGGCAGCTACCAACCATCTGGCTGAACCCTCTGTCAGAAAGCAGCTACATCATTCTCCCAGCAAAGCAAAGGTCTGTAGTCAGCAAGAGACGCTAAAGTATATGATTTGCATGCAGTATGTGGCTCTTCAGTGTGTGTGCGACTGCTCATTGCTCGTCGCCATGTTTCCATGAGTGCATTCATAGATGATTGAGGCCTGCTTTGACAACCATACAATGAAATGGTTACAAAGTTGGCTCAACCTGTGAAACCCATAATACTTGCGCTGCACAGGCTGCTGAGGCATGGCTTGAAAAATTACAACAAGTTTGGTTGGCAATCAGGGTGAGCAGGTTTTACAAAGCTTAGCCCTACTCTAAACTCTCATGGCTTGATCAATCATTCCGTTGGCAATTAGGTGAGCAGGTTTTACGAAGCCTAGCCCTCCCCTAAACCCTGGCACGCAGTCAGGCAAGCCCTCTCCTTCCAACTATCATTTTTTTCCAGGATGCCCAACCGTATGGCCATGGGCCCTGGACGGACGTTGTTGCACAACCCCTTTTTGAGGAAGAAAACAGCATGGTGCCACTCCATGCACAATTCCTTGCAAGGAACCTCCCTGAGCACACCAGCACTGCTGGAACAGCAAGGGAGCATGTCCCTAATGGCGCTGCAAGCCAGACGCACCAGGGCCTAGCTCAGCCCCCCTCCCCAGACTGCCACAAACCATGCTCAAGCAAGGAGGACCGTGATGTGCAGCGCCATCCTCGGACAGCCAGCCTGACAGCAGACCAGCTGGCAGCCATGCCAACTGGACCTCAGCTTGGGCCACCCTCTGGCGATGTCGCAAGTGATGTCACCAACACGTCACAGGCGTCTTCAAAGTCCAGGAAGGCGGCGCGTTACAAAGCGAACAAGCAGAAACAGAAGCAGCAGGCCGAGGACCCAGTAGGGGCAGAGCAACATGTATGACAGAAACATGACAGGAACCAGGGTATTATGGGACATGGGTCGCTGGGGGTGCTGTGTACATATGCATGAATGTACAAAGACATAGGCAGCAGTAATAAGTATGGAATGTGCTTGAGAGTAGGACTGATGGCTGAAGTTTGCAAATGGCGTTTTGTTCAAGGTCGCAGCATAAGCTAAACCACTGAAAAGTGGATGGATGCTGTGGGTTAATTGTTAGTGGTTAATGAGAGGTTGCAAATGCTAGCAGGCAACACATACAGAACTGTGAAGGAGGGAGATATTTAATCTGTGTTTGATTGCATGGTCCATGCAGCTTTGCGTGCTTGGGCGTCATATCCCACCATTTGTGATAGTGTGCGCCTTTTTTGGGCGATATTCATGTGCATGCTCTCCTGTTGCATCTCATGTCTGAGAGTGACTCGCTCCTTCCTAATGAAGCTGCCTCCGCATTTGTTCGTGTGTGTGTGTGTGACATTGAACGGATGCTTCCTCACTTCTTGGCGTTGGATTCTCTTAGGGTATGTACGAGAGCAAGGAAGAGTCTGCATGTGATGTCTCCACCTTCATACCATTGTTATCAGGGTTGTGCCGCCACAGCGTCTTGAAGGATTTTGACCACCAAAATGGTTAAGTGAACGGTTTGGAAAAATCGTATAACCACGGTGTCAGGGAGGGACGGTGGCAAATCGACCAATTGATTGCATATTCTGCTGGAGCCCAGCTGGGCCACACGCTGCTTGCATGACTTGCAACTGCAAGTCTGGATAAGAGCACCTCACCTTCCCTTTATGTTAACCTATCTACAAGGACTCTGCGTCATGCAAAATAATTGCAAAAGGGCAAGAAAGGCCCTGGGGGGCTCCAGCCTCCCAGCCCTAGGGAACCTGATGGGCCCCCACCTCAGGCCTTGGTTTAGGTAATACCAGGAAGAAGAAAAGGACATGAAGAATGCATGAGTGGGACCAATGTACTGAGCAGGTGGCTGAGCCTGGAACCAGCTGTGTGTGGATGGTATCCGCTGTCGTGTTACAGCAGTCCCCGGTCATCGGTGTATGGGGTGCACCAACCTGGAGGTTCAAGGTTTGAATCCTAGGTCGGATTGGGGGCCCACTTTGGACTCCTTCAGTGGGAGTCAATGGGAGGCTCTTTCCTTCATGCACGCGGCCGAAACGGCAAGCATAAATCTTAGCTTTTTTTGTGTGGAGGCACCTGCCAGGACTCTCTGGGCGAGCATGGAGAGCAACAACTTGAAGGGCAGCAGCATGTGGGTTAGGGGCCCCCGGAGAACTTGTGGCACAGCCACACACCAAACTTCAGGTGTTAAAAATCTTCTGACTAAACCGACCACCGAACTGAGTTTCACCATTTGCACAGTCCCAAAATCAGACAGACACAGACCTGACCATCTAAACGGTCTGCACCGTCTAAATAGTATAGCGCATTGTTTACAGTAGTGGCACAAACCTGCCGACAACCTCCAGATCCCCATTAAGGTAAGGTTACATCGTTATATCCACCTACAAGGGTAGCTGAGCGGAAACACTGAGGCCTGTTACCAGGCCTGGCCAAAAAAATGCTCAACTCGCAAAACTTGGACTGAAAAGATAACAAATCATGTTTGTTGCGGTCTGGTGTTTGTAATAGCATGAAATTATGCTCAAAGGCAAAATAAATGTGTTGGATCAGATAAATACTCGGAACAATTCATTTTATTTAATTGATGAACAATGTACACGCCAGAATAGGATAGGGTTTCCAAGCTGTGGGGCCCTTGCTAGCTTGCTAGTTAAGGGACCTTTCCTTAATGCACGCGGCCTGTGGCCTGCGTAGACTATTCTTTTCATAGCTGTGCCTGCCTACAAGGGCAGCTCAGCTGAAGCAAAATGGTGCCTGTAGCCAAACCATACCAAACTTGTGAATAAGTGTCAACTGGAGAAGGAAACAAGCCCTTGAGCTGAGTTCAGAAGTGCCAATTGCTAAAGAGAATCACGCACTGTCACTCTCTTTGTGAAACAAGCATGAAAAGTGTGACCACTGGCACTCCATCAGGATGCAGAAATGTCAGATTCCAGAAAAAAAAAAACTTATGTGTTCCCATATGATCCTCAAAAAAGCAGAGAACAGCATTGCTCTAAAAATGGTGCAAGAAATCATGTCAGATATGTTCATAATATGCTTTGAACAATCAATTGCTGCGGAGGGACAGTAATTGGATCTGACCATGATTACAATGCCTTTGCCAATGACCAGTGGTTACAATGGGGTTTGACCTTCAGGCAGGTAGTTTGGCTGCTCGGCCTGCTAAACACTTGAATCTGAGAAGGAGAAGCTACGCAAGCGGCTCACACCTCAAGCGTTATATTAAGGAAGGGCCGACCCCCACCGCCACAAGGGCTCGAACTCGGAACCCCCCGCCGCCTGGACGAGGACGAGAATTTGACTCGGCTTCGCATTTTAACCCACCGGTCACCTATCCACCCAAGTGGGCTTCTAGGCTTCTAGGGTAGGGTACTGAAATCTGACCATGCCAACAATTTTTAATAGAAATGTTACATTCACCCAAAAATAATAAAAAGTCAGAGGACCCCAGATCACTGTTCTCGCCTCATGTTTCCCAAAAAAAAGCTCACAACTCCAACCTGAATCCAAAACATGTGTTGGAAATAAGTACATGTAACTTGGCAGGATGTTGAACATCCTGCATATTCCGAAAGAAAGAGGTAAACAATTGACACTATGGCATCACTTCTGCTGGATTTGCCTTGAGGGAAATGGCTGGAATCTCGTATCTCACCAATCACTGGGTCTTTTCACTCCAATTCTTTTGCAATGGTATCCTTTTTATATAAGAATCAATAAAATGCACCGAATCAATAAAATGCACCCAATTTGGTGCAGTGGGTTGTCGGTTATGGATATTTGGTGGTCAAAAAGAAGGGTTCACCGTGACGTTCACCGTGACAGCGTGACGCTGACATTTGGCAGGTGTTCCCCAACCAGCAGCTCTCACACCCTAGTTATACAGGCACTCTAGAGATCTCTGCCTGCGTAGTTTTTCTTTTTCTTTTCCATACAGACATACTACATTGTAAGATTGTTTTTAGAAATTTGGAGTCCTTATATCAAAATAATACCCACTCCTTCTTCTCCTTCTTCCACTCGCTCACACCATGCGTTACGCAGCAGACACAACCCAACACAGAGGACCACTCGAGCCAACCGCGTGAGACAGCCCCACCAACTTCATGTAAACCAGCGACATGTGCACTTGATTGAAATTAAGTACTGTGCAGACACGAGGCCTGGACAACAGTTAGAGGCGGCACAGCGGCAGCATACAGACCTCATCAAACTCATTAGTGCTAAAGTTGTGACTCTCCACACTATCCTTCTGGGTGTTGGTGGGACCTGCTATACTGATCATACCTTGAACCAGTTTAAACAACTTGGACTGGACCATCAACAGGCCCATAAACTTGCTCAAAAACTCCATGCCCATTCGGTTCAGTATGCCCATAAGCTTGTTACCACTAGACGTGCTATGGAAAATGATGCTTCTCACAGCCATGTTCTGGAGCCGGGTGCTTCCAGTAACCCTCCAGATCCCCATTAGCTTTCTTCTTTGTAGCTTTGTGGTGGAGGAGGCTCACGGCTCTTCTGAGCCAATGTGTCTCCTTTTCCTTAATTGATGTAGGGAGAGTTTCCGCTGCCTATGTAGTTTTCTTTCTTTCTTGATAGATTAATACTCTGCACGCCTTTTTTGATAATATATTTCTAGAACTCATGCTTTTGACTAGTTTTTCTTTTTCTTTTTCTTTCTTTTCAGGTTAATACCACTGCAAAAGAAATGGAGCAAAAGACCCCATGGTTGGTGAGACAACCAGACTCACACTAGTTTCCCCCTTAAGAAAAGAAAGAAAAGAAAAGAAAAGAAAAACTACGTAGGCAGAGAAACTCTCCCTACATCAATTAAGGAAAAGGAGACACATTGGCTCCAGAGAGCCGTGAGTCCCCAAGAAAAACAAAAGGAAATAAGAGTTGCCCCCTTACTCTCTGGTGAGGGGGACTCACGGCTCTTTGAGCCAATGTGTCTCCTTTTCCTTAATTGATGTAGGGAGTGTTCTCACTGCCTACGTTGTCTTTCTTCTCCTTATTCGTTGAGATACATAATTCCAGCCTTTTCCCATACCTCTACCAGATGTGCCATAGAAAGCAAAAACACCCGAGAAAAGAAAAACCGCGTAGGCAGAGGAAACTCTCCCTAAATCAATCACGGAAAGGAAGACACATTGCCTCAGAAGGAAACACTCATTATAATCCTGGTGCCCTGGGGCTGCCAGAAACCCACCAGACCCACACTAGTTTCACTCTTGCCCTCTGGTGAGGGAGGCGCACGGCTCTTTAAGCCAACGTGTCTACTTTTCCTTGATTGATGTAGGGAGTGTTCTCACTGCCTACGTGTTATTCCTTCTTTTCCCCTAGAGAAATTCCGTCAAAAGGGGTGCCCAAACAGTCAAATTTTGACTGACTTCTTTCCTTTTTTGGATATGCAGGGTGTTTGCATAGTATATGGAGAATGCAAAAGCTGTTTCTGGGAGTCATCTGGGGTCATCTAATGAAACATAACATGTTCAACTACCGCACAGGTACCCTCTTCAATCAAAAGCATGCAGTGCGCTTTAAAATGTCCACCAGCCTACAATGTCCCCTCTGTGGGGAGCCAGACAGTGCCCTTCACATTCTTTCAGGATGTAAACACTCCACCATATCAAATATGGTAACCGAGCGTCACAATATTGCGAGCAGAATCCTCCTTAAAGGTGTCAGCAAAGGCCCTCTTGGGGCAGGCCTTGCCTCCATGGACATCAGCAGCGCAGATCGTCTTGCTTTACAGAACCTGCAGATCCCTGAACACTCAACAAATAGAACCCTTCCAAAATACATTTTCCCTCGTCGTTTCCCTGACAAACAAAGGCTCACCTCTAGTCGCCCTGATGCAATTTTAGTTGTTCCAATGAAAAGAGTGCCAAGGACCAATTCCCGGTATCCATTGAGAAGTAGAGGGGGGCGCGGGGGGAACAGGGAGCACTCAGCACCAGCCACAGCCACTCCACCTACTTCCAAGGTCCGTAACCTTAGTCAGCTCCTTCCAGAACAGAGGCGCATCCATCTTGTGGAGGTCAAATACTGTGAAGACACCAGGCCCAAGAATCAGCTGGAGGCCTCCAAGCATCAGCACCGCGACCTATGTAGCCATCTTTCAAGGGACTCAGCTCAAGTCACCCTCCATACCATTCTGTTAGGTGTGGGAGGGGTCATCTACACCCCCCACACTCTGGAGCCTCTTAAAGAGCTTGGTCTTGACACTCATACAGCCACCAGGCTTGCTCTGAAGCATAATGCCTTCTCATCAAAATTCTCAGGCTTCTCAGTATGCCATCCTATCTTAAAGAAACCACAGAGTGGAAGCTTAGGAATGTCAGCAGCCATCCTGTCCTAAATCCCAGGCATGCTGATATGCCAGGTTTCAGTAAACTGGAACGCCTCCCACTTGACAGACAACACGTTTCCAAACACCTTCAAAGTTCACACATGAGTATCCAAGATATAGACTCAGTGCCCAGCCAATCCAGTTTTATCCTCACCCTCGTTGCTGAAAGTTGCTGACTGGAGGACCTGGGCATATACAGATGGAAGCTGCCTTGTCCATAACGGTAGGCAAGAAATCGGAGCAGGTGTCTATTACCCACTTACTGACACATATCAAGCAAGCCAAGCCAACAATAGCATGGCAGACATTGGGATCCCAAACGCAGGCCCAGGCGGAAATCCTTTCTCACAAATCTTCTGGTTAGCCCAGGAGGCAAAAAGAGAACATGCTGTGGACACACCCACAGCTCCTGCACCCAATCCTAAAATCACCTACCTCCCCAATCTTCAAAATGCTCTCAAGTCTCATATGCATACAAAACACAGACTTGGATATGCCAACCCCAAAACAGGCTACTACTCTTACTATCAGAGTTTGTTACCACATGTTGATAAGAAAATCAGCAATGCCTTCAGGAACATGTCCTGTATATCCACACCCATGAAGCGCACCATCTTACAATATCGCACTGGCACCCTCTATAACCAAAAACATGCGGTTCGTTTCATAAGGTCCACTAACCCACTCTGCCCTCTCACAGGCTGTCGTCAATTAGACAACGCACTCCACATGCTTTCAGGCTGCCAAAATCATATCATCTCCAGCATGAAAACTGAACGCCACAATGTTGCTGGAAGAATGATCATCAAAGCTCTTAGCAAAAGCCCTTGGGGAGCAGGCTTGGTTAACATGGACATAGGGAGTGGTGATAGGTTGGCGCAGCACAACCTTCAAATCCCTGCACATGCATCAAACAGAATTATACCCCCTTACATCTTTCCAAGAAATTTTTCTAAGAGATCTAGACTCACCTCCAGCCGTCCTGATGCTATACTGATTACTCCCTATAAAGCCAAACCCACTCCTTCTTCTCCTTCTACCTCCTGCTCACACCATCATGTGTTACGCAGCAGACACAACCCCACACTGAGGACCTCAACATCCAACCGCATGAGGCAACCCCACCAACTTAATGTAAACCAGCGGCATGTGCACTTGATTGAAATCAAGTACTGTGAAGACACGAGGCCTGGACAGCAGTTGGAGGCGGCACAGCGGCAGGCATGCAGACCTCTGCAAACTCATTAATGCAAAAGTTGTGACTCTCCACACCATCCTTTTGGGTGTTGGTGGGATCTGCTACACTGAGAACACCCTTAACCAGTTTAAACAACTGGGACTTGACCACCAACGCGCCAATAAACTTGCTCGCAAACTTCATGCCCATTCTGTCATGTATGCCAACAAGCTTGTTACCACTAGGCGTACTATTAAAAACAAGAATACTTCTTGCAGCCAGGTTATGGAGCCGGGTGCTTCCAATAACCCTCCAGATCCCCATTAGGGTCTTCTTTTTGTAGCTTCGTGGTGGAGGGGAATCACGGCTCTTCTGAGCCAATGTGTCTCCTTTTCCTTAATTGATGTAGGGAGAGTTTCCTCTGCCTACGTAGTTTTTCTTTTCTTTTCTTTCACCGCCTGAGTGGTTTTGCCTTCTTCTCCTTCTTTGCCATTAACACTGAAGAGGAATTTTCCACAATGGCAAAAATCTGGAGGGAGGTTGTGCAAAGATACTCAGCTTGTGCGTGTGTGTACACACATTTACACACGAGTGCGTGTGTGTGTGTGTGTGTTTGTTGTGTGTGTGTTGTGTGTATATGTGCGTGCGTGCGTGCGTGCGTGCGTGTGTGTGTGTGTGTGTGTGTGTAAGTGAAGCCAGCACCAGGATGGGGAAGGAGAGCGTCTGTTTCCCAAGAGCTCTGTGACTGTGTGGCTGCTTGCAATCGAAGGTCAAAACAACACCAACACTAAAATTTGTCATTTGTGGTTGTGCAATTTCACAGCTTTCCAGCCACACGCCAAGTCAAGGCTCTCGACTTTTCTTTTTATCCACGCTGTCCAAAACAGTCCGCTCCACACACTCCTTGCACTCACATATGCTGAGTGGCCTCTGAGCTTCGGCGATTCCTGGCCGCACAATTTTTCCATCGTGTATAAAAGTTTTTTTCCACTTTTATAGTAAACAATTGTCTTTGTTTCAATAGCGCAAGTTCTATTCTTTCACTTACACCCCAAACAATGACCATGTTGCAAATCTCCTCTACCTCCCGTGTTGCTGCCGGTGCCTGCATGCGCCCTGCTCCCATCGCACGCGTGTCAGCAGGACCCAGCAGGCGTGCTTCGAAGCAAATTGTGAGGGCTGAGCCTCCTCAACAAGAAGCCCCCCAGCAACCCGAGTCCACTTCCCCCCAGACACCTCCTACTCCCCCTCCCGCTGCTGCTGCTGCTGCTCCCTCAGTGGAAGGTGAGTGCGGGTTTTCTGCACCTGTTGTGTGATTGAGCTTGTATGCATGCGCAACTCAGTGATTGACCCTGACCTTTGGTCTTCCAGGCAATCTCAGTTGGTTTTCTCATGCACAACACCCACTCCCCCGTATCTGTGCACTTGCAGAGGTGATGGGCTTCAGTGGTGCCCCAGAAATCATCAATGGCCGCCTGGCCATGCTGGGCTTCGTGGCTGCCCTTGGTGCTGAGCTCTCCACCGGAGATTCGGTGCTGAGACAGCTAGCAGAGGAGCCTACCCTCATCACCCTCACCTTCATCCTCTTCTCCGCTGCCTCTCTGGTGCCAGCCTTTGCCAGGAAAAAGGGGGACACAGTGGGGCCATTCACCCCCCAAGCTGAGATGCTGAATGGGCGCGCTGCTATGTAAGTGCTCCAAAAAAAGTTGTTGAGACTTCTTCTTTTCTTCATGGTTTGCTCTTAGCATACTGTCAGGGTGGATATGATGTGCCAATATTGTTGGAGACATGTCTGTGATTTCGTAGCTTTGACCAGCACTGGACTAGGTGCACAGTATATCCTGTTTTTCTTTGTTAGGCTTGACATGTAATTATGTTGGCCATGCACCTGAATTTGCAGAATTGTATTGCTCACCATATGCGACGTTGGCCTGATCATCTGCAGGATCGGTTTTGCTGCCATGCTGGTGCTCGAGAGTGTCCAAGGTGCTGCCCTCTTCTGAGCTAGACTCTGTGGATGGTGATGTGACAGCAAATATTTGTACATTATGATGCTTGGGAGCCCGTGTTTTTACCCATGTTGTCCTTATCAATGCCTTTTTCCCTTCAACCTTGGAACACCATGATGTACAAGTACTATTCATATCTGTACCTTGTACACATTATAAGAATATTGATGTTGTGTTCTTATCATTTGCAAATGCGGCTGTGTTTTAAATGTAAGTGAACTGTCTGAACATCACCATTGAGATATAATGAGTAATCAGCAATACAATCATATGACAGGTAAAAAAATGCAATGCGGTGATTAACATTGGAGATATTGTTACATTATTTATGTGGAATTTGTAAGTAAACACATGAAGAGGTAAGGATGATAACCCTTGAGTTGCAGCAAGAAAAATGAACATGAAAAATGAACAAAAACTAAAACTACAAACGCTACAAGAACAATGAACATAATTATGTAGATTAGTGTGCACAGTGTGCACAAAATAAAACAACATCTCACCAATTATAAACCAGACCTGATAAAGTAGTAATAACAAATATGAAATGTATTTATTATCTTGTATAACCACCTTAAATGAATATCAAACATGTTTTAATAGCACAGCATGAATTGGATATTAAAACATTTCCAAAAATTGAAAGAAAAAATTAGTGCTGCATAGTGGCATATTTCAAGAATTGTAAGAATGATAATGATCAAAAATCCCTACCCACAACTAATCCCGCAATTGTAAAACTGAAAAGAGTGCACAATATGGATGGGAGCTGCTATACACATCTTAGAAAATACATGTGAGTAGCAGCTTGCCACCCTGACAGAAATAACCCACCTTGGATCCTCAGGATCCTAACAATCTGTTTTGGAATTAACTTTTTGCACTAACTTCTTGGAGTTGAGGAATCCTCTAGCTGGTTGTAAGCCTTGCCTACGTAATTTTTCCTCTCTTTTTCTTTCATCATGGCACAAAGAAAGGAAAGCACGAACAAGGTTTGTAACCAGCTAGAGGGCTCCTCAACTTCAAGCAGTGATAATACTTGTCACACTGAATCACCATTGCTGCACATTCATTGTTCCAGAAGCAGGTAATACATGAATGATTTAAAGCCCAGGGTTGCCAATAACCATTAAACAATTTGCAAAGGACGGGTGCACTTGAATTGCTGGCTAGGGTCGTGAGTGTACCGACTTTGCTTCTTCATGTTGCTGCTAAGCTGCTCTTGGTCTTGCTGAACGGTGCTGGTTTGGCTGCAGCACGCAGAGAATGTCTGGGGCAGACACAGCGTCCGGACCAGCTTCACCAGGTTAGGGTTACATCAGGGACAAGGCACCCCTAGCACAAGGCCAGGGATAACAGAAACAGCGCCAAACCCCAATGGAAGGTGGAACAGGAGGTTGAGTAAGAGAGAGCACCTAATTGTAAAACCCCACTATAATACAGGTCACACCTCACACACTAGGTTGTGCAATGATTCAGCAATGACCGCGATTTAACGTGATAACTCCCTACATCAATACCCTTACCTTTTTCCTATAAGTTTCCCTAAGAGATCTAGACTCACCTCCAGCCGTCCTGATGCTATACTGATTACTCCCTATAAAGCCAAGCCCACTCCTTCTTCTCCTTCTTCCACCCGCTCACACCATGCGTTACGCAGCAGACACAACCCAACACAGAGGACCACACAAGCCAACCGCGTCAGACAGCCCCACCAACTTCATGTAAACCAGCGGCACGTGCACTTGATTGAAATTAAGTGCTGTGAAGACACGAGGCCTGGACAACAGTTAGAGGCGGCACAGCAGCAGTATACAGACCTCTGCAAACTCATTAGTGCTAAAGTTGCGACTCTCCACACTAACCTTCTGGGTGTTGGTGGGACCTGCTATACTGATCATACCTTGAAACAATTTAAACAACTTGGACTGGACCATCAACAGGCCAATAAACTTGCTCAAAAACCTCATGCCCATCATGGTTCTGTTCAGTATGCAAACAAGCTTGTTACCACTAGACATGGTATTGAAAAACAGTATTGCTTCTCACATTTCACAACTCTTCACGCTTATGCTCAAAACTGCTCGCATCCCCTCATCCTGGAAAGCTGCCAAGCTTGCTCCAATATTCAAAAAGGGCGCTGTGACACATTCTTCAAACTACTGGATGCTTGCAGTCAGTAACACACTTTACCGCCTGTACACAAATGTCCTTCGCTCCATGGTTCAAGACTGGTGTGCAAAATACAACATTATTCCTGACAGTCAATTTGGCTTTTTTCCAGGCCGCTACACCTTACAGCCACTTTTTATTTTGAGGCACCTAAAGCATGCAGCTCAGATACTTCAACCTCAAGGCTTCCCACGTTTATATGCCACCTTTATTGATTTCAAACAGGCATATGACTCAATACCCAGAGACAGATTGTGGGAACACTTACACAAATGCCAGATGCCCAGCCAGCTTCTCTCCATCATTAAAGACCTCTACCGAGATGACAAATACATCCTTATTGACGGAGATAAACGGGCAAGTGTCCAGCCAACGCATGGAGTTAAACAAGGGTGCCCATTGTCACCACTCCTATTCTCAATTTACGTTAATGACATTGGCTGCATCACAAATGGGGAAACAGGCGCGATGACAGGCTTACCAAACTTTCATGTTTCTCATATGCTTTATGCAGATGACCTCGTTTTGACTGCAAACAGCCACACCCACATGCAAGCCATGTTAAACAAGTTGCAGGGTTATGCAACCAGAAAATGCCTGACGGTCAACACAAAAAGTCTGAGGTTGTCTGCTTCAATTCCAGAGCTGACACTCTTCCCCAACTGTTGTATGATGGTGAAAACCTGCCCTACACTGATCCTTTTAAATATCTGGGTATGGTCTGTGACAAACGTCTCAACCTTTCCACTGCTGCTGAGGCTGCTCTGAAACCATGCATGGCGGGGACTTATCGTGTCAAAACCTTTGCTCACGACCACAACCTTACAACTTGTTTGAAATCAACTGCATGCGCTCATCTGGCTCCTAAAAACGTACGCTATCCCAGCAGGAATGTATGCTAGCCAGATTTGGGCCACTCCTTACTTACGGCAGGGCGCAGAAATGGACAACCTGTTGCAGAAGTGGATCCTGAACGTTTTACGAAATCTTCTTGGAGTGAAATCCACAACACCATCTTGGAGCATTTTACGAGAATGTGGCATTGAACCTTTTCAGTTCAACTGGTTTCGTGCCACTATGCGCTTCTACAACTCGCTTACTAAGTGCAACAGTCTCCTTCTCAAAAGGTTCTCCATGCTGACATCAGCCTTAGCTCCATGACTGATTCTTGTTGGACGTCCCACCTCTTATCTGCGCTGGATGGTTTGGCTCACTCGGATCTGATGAAACGTCAAATTATGGCTTGTGACCCTGTGAACCTCAGTCAATTTGTGGTGGACCTGAGATCTAGACACCTGGGCTATTGTAACCAATTCACAGCCCCTGATCCAAGAGTAAGCAACAGTAAGCGGCTGACTTACCATCAATGGTGCGCTCTCCCTGTCAGAAATGCACATGCCATTTACCCACCTGATACAATGCCTAAATACATGTACTTGGATCTTCCACATCATGTCCTTCGCAACACTGCCAGATTCAGGCTGCGGGTACACGCTCTCCGAGTTGAACGGGCTACTTGGTCGAATAATACTTCTCCGGTCTGTGATATCTGTGATTCTGATGAAATACAAGATGAAAAACATGTGTTGTTCAGATGCTCCAATCCCCAGGTCTGCTCTCTCCGTCAAAAGTATGCCTCACTTTTTGAGCACAAGTTATCTTTCCTACACCTCCACGTCTCCCACAGGATGCCCTGTCTAGGCACCATTCACCATGTGAATCCCCAGGATATCAATTTTTTTCTAAACCAGGATAACAACAAACTTCCCTTTATTCTTCATGACCTGATGTGTATTTATGAACAGGCTAGCAGTCAAACGTCTTGACTGAGGCCTTTTTTCCCTTGTAACCCTTGTAACCCTTGTAATGCTTCTCACAGCCAGGTTCTGGAGCCAAGTGCTTCCGATAACCCTCCAGATCCCCATAAACTTTTTCTTCTTTGAAAAGAAAAAGAAAAGAAAAGACTACGCTTGCCAAGTCTGGCCGCGTGCATTAAGGAAAGGTCACCTGTCCTGAAAGGCAAGGCCCCACTACACAGACCAAGAGGAAGATGTGGCACAGAAGTCTACACCAGCAAGTTGGCCTTCACCATGGGACCTACGACGTGACTGCCAGGCAGGCCCTGTCCAGCAAACTCAATTCTTCTTTGTGGCTTCGTGGTGGAGGAGACTCACGGCTCTTCTGAGCCAATGCGTCTCCTTTTCCTTAATTGATGTAGGGAGAGTTTCCTCTGCCTACGTAGATTTTCTTTTCTTTTTAAGGAAAAGGAGACACATTGGCTCAGAAGAGCCAGACCCTTACTATTGACCCTCTAGCATCAAATTGTGATGGCGGTAGTAATTGGAAGTACAGAGAAACTTCTGTAAAGAAGCTGGCTCAACAGACCACAGCAAACCATGCCATCAACGCCGTTTACTACTATGACTTTGACATCACACTTATAGATGCATGGATAACCTGTCCAGCCAAGAGAAAGGACATGAGCATTTGCTCCTCACCCCAGCAGAAGCAGTACCACACACACTATGGGCCCATGATAATAGAGGAGCGGGCCCTGCCTTTCTTCAAGAAAGCTGGCTTTCAACCAGCAAGCATCTGCACTGCTGCCCGCACCGACATTGAATGTGCATGTTGTCAGATATGCAACTACCCCGGAGGCCGGAGCCTATAAATTCGGAGCCCCCCTTCCTTGACATGTATGTCTGTGATGTATGCGAACGTACCTACCACTGGAAATGCAGGACAGAACTTGGATGCTACAATAATGACCAACGGCAAGAGGTCAACGCAGCTGAAGCCTGGGCCTGTCCTGCCTGTGCTAGCCTCAACACTGAAGACAAACTTAACAGAGAAACAAGTTCGAGAGAAGAGCTTCTTAAGGATAACTGGATACCATCATGGGAGCCACAAGAAGCAAAAACAATCTGGCCAACCTTGCACCAGCGCATGTAAGAAATTTGAAGTCCAGCAAAGCAAACCCAACCTCCTCCTATCCACAGCGGACCAAGCCCTCTACAATCTAGAGAGATTGTCCTTATTCAACAAACCGGATGCAAGAAAAACCTGGAAGCAGAAGGTTGACACAGAACTTCGCAAGAAAGGAAAGAAAAGAAAATACGAAGTATGCAAGCACTCCCCACATCAATTAAAGAAAAGAGGAAACTCAGGGCCAAGGCACCGTGTATCCCCTTCACCAAGAGAAACAAAACAAAGAATTAATGGGGATCAGGAGGGTTACTAGCAGTAGCCCATGACTGATCTTGGTGACGAGAGTTGAGAGAAGTTTTCTCAAGAGCACGTCTGGTGCTAGCAAGTTTGAAAGCGTACTGGACAAAATGGGCATGAAGCTTCAGAGCAAGCCTAATGTCTGTATGAGTGTCAAGACCAAGCTCTTTAAGAGGCTCCAGAGTGTGGGGGGTATAGACGACCCCTCCCACACATAACAGACTGGTATGGAGGGTGACTTTATCTGAGGGTCTTGAAATATCGCGACATAGGTTGCAGTGCTGTTGCTTGGAGGCCTCCAGCTGATTCTCGGGCCTGGTGTCTTTACAGTATTTGACCTCCATGAGATGGACGTGCCTTCGTTCTGGAAGGAGCTGACTAGGGTGACGGACCTTGGAAGTTGGTGGAGTGGCTGTGGCTGGCGCTGAGTGGTCCCTGTTCCCCCCGCTCCCCCCTCTACTTCTCAATGGATACCGGGAATTGGTCCTTGGCACTCTTTTCAATGGAACAACTACAATTGCATCAGGGCGACTAGAATTGTTTGTCAGGGAAACGACGAGGGAAAATGTATTTGGGAAAGGTTCTATTTGTTGAGTGTTCAGGGATCTGCAGGATTCTGTAAAGCAAGAAAGAAAAGAAAAGAAAAGACTACGCAGGCCAGGTCTGGCTGCGTGCATTAAGGAAAGGTCCCCTAACTAGCAAGCTAGCTAGGGCCTCACCGAGGAGGTTCACAGGCCCAGCCTAAAGCAAGCTATGAACCAATGGAGAGCAACTAATGCGGGTCTGGTGGGTTGCTAAAGCAAGACGATCTGCGCTGCCAATGTCCATGGAGGCAAGGGCTGCCCCACGAGGGCCTTTGCAGAACTTTACAACAAAATAACTTTAAATATGCAACCCACCAATCCACAAACAGATATCAAACCCACAAGCTCCTGTGCGTTTTGGGTCCAGGAAATTGACCTCGTTAAACACAACCCCAAGCCACCCCCTAAACAGACTCCAAGAGATACTGCAATCCATACTCCCCCTTCAACTACCCCACCAACCCTTACCCTCCTAGAAATCTACAGATCAAGGGTGGCGTGTATCTACAATACGGATGGCTAATGCGTTGGGATGATAACCCCTCACCGTTTTGATGCCCTCTACAAGCCAAAGCACTTGGCCTACACAATAGCATCTGCCATCCACCAGCAAGCTTTGCATTTGAACTAATAGAAAAGAAAAGCCTACGCAGACCAAAGGCTGCGTGCACTAAGGGAAGGTCCCCTAACTGGAAAGCCAGAGGCCTCACCAGAAGGCCCTCTAAACCTACACTAGACACAGCTAGCCTAGGAGAGAGCAAGAGAAAGATCTAATGGGGATCTGGAGGGTTGCTCGCCATGCTCTTGGACGCCCAGACTCTCCTTCTCCTGTCCTCCACCGCCGCATGCCCAGCAGAACCCCCCCCAGAAGCCCGTGAAAACAAAGAGCGTGTCTGGTGTTAATGATAGTGGTTAATCTTTGAATGGCATGGTTCCTAAGCTTGGATGCTATTGATTTAACTTTTTGTTTGATAAAGCCCAGATTCATAAGAGGTGTGATTGTATACTCATTGTAATTGGTGCCAGCCACCCAATAAAGATGATGTGCAGAGTCACTTTGTTATTCCTGTCTGGATTCCTTGAGCTGCGGGTTTTAAGTCTAGTTATGGTGTGAGAATGTTGAGTTGCTGCACGTTCAAAAGTGATGAAAGGGTTCGTGTCAGGGCAGAATTTCAGTTCAACAAGGTGGATGTCCCTGTCCTGAGGAGGGATGTTGGAGGGATCAAGGTTAGCTTGTCTGCCTGGAATAGTGCGCACAAAGAGAGCATCAGGGCGGCTTTGGTGCCGGGCAGGGAAGCCAGTACCTGTGACACCTGCCACCGCACATACCATTGGGGCTGTCTCATAGATGTCAAGGCTTGCTCCCAAAATGACCGGGAACTGTTCAATCACAGTGAGCACTGGGACTGCCCTGCTTGCGCCTCCCTATCAGACTCTCAAAAAGCGGAAAGGATCAACTTCTCTGAAGACTGCGAAATTATATATGTAGAGTGGCATCCTAAATGGGAAGCTGAAGCACAGCTACGAATACATCCAGACCTGGATGCTCATGTGCCTTTGACTCGGAGGAACAGCCAGAGCGGAGGAACGCGGAGGAACAGCCTTTGACTCGGAGGAACACCCAGAGCTTATAGAAGACCCCTTGACCATTGATACAGACCTGGACAATCTTGTCAACCAAGGCTTTGAAGGCAATCCCCAAAGCCTTTCTGACTCCTCATGGATCTCAACTACTGGCTGCGCGATTCACAAAAATGTCACCTTTGATTTCCAACCTACCAACCCACAGACAGATATCATGCCAACATGGCAATGCGACATCATCATAAGAAATGTTGACCTCATGAAGGAAAACCTTCACCCTGACACATGTGATGAAGTCGCCATGCCAGCACAAATGCCAGAGATAACCACATCTGAATGCGCCTGCGTCTACAATACCAATGGCAAATGCGTGGGCGTGCTCACTATAGACAGACTCAGGACCCTGCTTGAAGCCTACAAAGCTGCCAAAAAGGCAGGCATCCATGACACCATTCAAGCCCCTGTCCAGAATCCAGCAACTGAGATTATGGGTCTGCTCTCTCGTCAGAAAGCTCAACAAAAAGATCTCTTTGCCCAGAGCAAAAAGATTTTCAACTCTAACACGCTCATCATTCCTTCCCACATCCGTTCAGCCCTGCAAAAATGGTGCATGGTCTCAGTAGAGAGGTATTCCAGCCCCCTTCATTTTGAAAATACATACAACACCTATTTCAGTACAAATTGCCGAGACCAAGTCTTCGGAGCATACACAGACGCCCTCTCAGTGCGCTACACCGGCTTCTCCTTCTGCCATCCACCCCATGATGATGAAGTAATGTTCAAACTCATGCGCCATGCAGTGCATTCCTCCCTCCAAAGCACAGATCCAGTTGCCACCTTCATGCTCCTGCCTCACTGGAGAGGCTTCAGCTGCAACGCGTATATGACCTGGATCAGACAATACCCAGACGTTGCAAAAGTACTTGCCAAATTCCCCGCAAGAAAAATCCAATTTCAGGCACCACAACACTGGTTTGATACCATACCCAATCCTACCCCACCACCCTATCCTATGCAGCTCATTGTTGTGTGGAATCATAATGCCAGAGTTATGCTAGACAGCGCAAACAGTGACTGGTTTCAGTTTTTCCAGCAAGATGTAAAGCAAGTTGTACCAGAAGCTATTTGGCTACCCTTGGATACTCCAAATCCAGTCATGTCACTGCAAACACACCAACACCTTGCATCAAACACTTGGAAGCAGAAATTCCAATCACTCCCCCCCGACACCCACAACTGCTCGCACAAATGCCCTCAAGAAAGGGCAGCATTCACCCCTGCCAACTTCAAAAAGATGTTCACACCCAAAATCAAGGATTGGAGGGAAATGACATACACAGATGGCAGTGTGATTAAACACAAAGATGACGATTCCCCACCCCTGTCAGGTTCAGGCGTTTACAAACCAGGTATAGACACTACTCAACCCCCTCAACACTTACAACTGCACATAAAACCCAACGGCCATGGGCCTACCAATACTATCACGAGAGCAGAACTCGAAGGTATCCTGGTGGCGCTCCAACATAAGCAAACCAAAATTGCCACTGATAGTGCATCCTGCATTTTTCAAATTTCAAATCAAACCCTTCATCCCATGCGCATGAGATATCACCTACATGCGGAGTTGATACACGCAATATCAACCATAATAGAGCACTCCCCTCACCCTATCCATTTTTATAAAGTCAAAGCCCACTCTGGCATCATAGGAAACGAGGGGGCTGACGCTTGTGCTCGCACCGCAGCCCTCTCTGACACAGTAGACATTACACTTCCGGATGCCAGGGACCCTTTCCACAACTTTTATTGGCTTTCATTAAAGATTTCCACACACAATGATGGCAGGCACCGCTCCCACACGTTCCCAATACACTACCTCACCAACCTGAGTGACAAACTTAAAACACACATGCACAAGAAACACAAACTTGGCTCTGCTGACACCTCTGGCTACCACTACCAGAGATGGCAGAAGCTCAACGATGCCACACCATCCACCAACAACACAAACAATGAAGCTCACAACCCAATCTCTCAACTTGCAAACAAGGAAATCAGCAACTCCTTCTGGAAAAATCCAAAGATTACCCTTAAACAACAAATAAATCTCATGAAATATCGAACGGATACACTGTACACACAGGGCCATGCCTCTCAATTTAACTTTTCCAGTTCTGATAGGTGCCCACTCTGTGCAGATACAGATAACATTTATCATGTTCTACTTAGGTGTACCAACCCAACAATGAGTGGGATGCACACCAACAGACACCATGCGGCCCTAAGTCTCTGTGTAGTAGCCCTCAGCAAAGGCCGATACGGCTCATCCCTCATTAGCATGGATGGCTGCAATCATGACAGACTTATGGATCAAGGCATACAAGTCCCTGAAAATACCTCTCGAGCCATTCCAGATTGGTTTTTCCCAAATGGCGCTGCCTCACCTGTACGGCACACAAGCCGCCCTGATGCTCTATTTGTGCGACACATCCCAGGCAGACAAGCCCACCTTGATCCTACCAAGATCCCACCACAAGATAGAGACATTCACCTTGTTGAACTTAAATTCTGCCCTGACACAAATCCCTTCATCACCTTAGAACGTGCACAAACTCAACACTCCCACATCATAAGCAGACTTAAAACACGCAGCTTAAGAAACCCAAACAGGAATAATAAAGTGACTTTGCACATCATCTTAATTGGTGTTGGTGGCACGATTTATAACAAATATACAATTACACCTCTCATAAATCTGGGATTGACCAAACAAAAAGCTGAATCACTAGCCTCCCAGCTCAGGGACCATGCCATCCAAAGATTATCCACCATCATTAACACTAGACATGCACTTTGTTTTCAGGGAGCATCTGGGAGGGGAGGGTTTGCTGGGCGCGCGGCTACGGCTGAGGAAGGGAGAAGGAGAGTCCGAGCGCTCAGGGGCATGGCGGCCAATCCCCCGGATCCCCAATAGTTTTGCTTCCTGCTCTCTCCTAGGCTAGTTTTGGCTAGTTTAGGTGGAGGGCCTCTTGGTGAGGCCTCTAACTTTTGTTAGGGGTTCTTCCCTTAATGCACGCGGTCTCGAGGCTGCGTAGACTTTTCTTTTTCTTTTTTCTTTTGGTGCCGGGCAGGGAAGCCAGTACCATAAGGAAAAACCCAGTCTGGAATAGCTCTCAAGATGTCTTCAGGGACTTGTATGCCCTGATCCAGGAGTATCTCATTACTGCAGCCATCCATACCATAAAGGGATGAGCCATACTGGCCTTTACTGAGGTCTTTCACACAGAGACTAAAGGCTTCATGGTGTCTATTGGTGTGCATCCCGCTCATTGTTGAGTTTGTACACCTGAGGAGTGGTCAATGTGGTCCATATCATCGCAAAGAGGGCATCTTCCAGAACTGGAAGAAAATTTGAAAGTGAAGGCATGTCTCTGTGTGTACAGTGTGTCTGTTCAATACTTCATTATGTTCATTTGCTGTTTCAGAGTAATCTTTAGATTTTGCCAGAAGGATTTGCTGATCTCCTTGTTAGCAAGTTGAGAGGTTGGGTTGTGTGCTTCAATGTTTGCAGTGGTGGTGGGTGGTATGGTATTGTTAAGTTTCTGCCATCTCTGGTAGTGGTAGCCGGAGATGTCAGCAGAGCCAAGCTTGTGTTTCTTGTGCATATGTGCTTTAAGTTTGTCGTTCAGGTTGGTGAGATAGTGGATTGAGAAAGTGTGGGAGCGGTGCATGCCATAATTCTGTGCGTGAGAGGCTTTCAAAGAGAGCCAATAAAATTGTGGAAGGGGTCCCTGGCATCTGGAAGTGCAATGTCTATAGTGTCTGACAGGGCTGCGGTGCGAGCGCAGGCGTCAGCCCCCTCATTGCCTATAATGCCAGAGTGGGCCCTGACTTTGTAGAAATGAATAGGGTGAGGGGAGTGCTCTTATATGATTGATATTGTTTGAATGAGCTCTGCATGTAGGTGATACCTCGTGCAAATCGGATTGAGAGTTTGCTTAGAAATCTGGGAAAGGCAGGATGCACTATCCGTAGCAATATGGGTTTGCTCTTGTTGGAGTGCCACAAGAACACCCACAAGTTCTGCTCTGGTGATGGTATTAGTAGGCCCGTGGCCGTTGGGTTTGACGTGCAGCTGCAAGTGTTGGGAGGGTGGACTAGTGTCCCTTCCCGGTTTGTAAACACCCGAGCCAGAAAGTGGTGGGGAGTTACCATCTTTGTGTTTAATCACACTGCCATCTGTGTAGGTGATTTCTCTCCAGTCTTTGATTTTAGGTGTGAACGTCTTCTTGTAGTCGGCAGGAAGGAAGGCTGCCCTAGCCTGAGGGCACTTGTGTGAACAGCTATGTGTGTCAGGGAAAAGTGATTGGAATTTCTTTTTCCAGGTGTTTGATGTTAGGTGTTGGTGGGTAAGCAGTGGCGTGGCAGGATAAGGTCGATCAAGGGGTAGCCAGTGACCTTCTGGTACTTCTTGATTGAGAAGTTGGAACCAGTCTTTGTTTGCGCTATCTAGCATTACTCTGGCATTAAGATTCCACACGGCAAACTAATAGGACTCCTTGCCCGCAAGACTAAATTGGAGAATGCACAAGGTTGCTCTCTCCCACCTGTCTGCCATAGAGAGCACCTGTGCTAAGAAACCAGCCCGCTTGAATCAAATTTGTGGCCTCCATGCCAGGGGAGCCGTTGAAAACATTGCTGATAAAATTGTAAATATTATCAAAGAGTGCCATGAGGTGGCTCTGCAGGTGTGCACCACCAAAATTAAACCTGCAACCTCCAAACACTTCAGAATCAGGAGGGTCAGTTACCTCCGCAACTTGATTTGAAATCACTCTGCAACAAACTCAAATCTGTCCGCCACGTGCAGTACAATTTGCCCCAGGCCCACCTGGCCCTCACCTTTGATGAAGTCCTGGCCCTAAACAGCCACGACCCCAATCTCCATAAGGCCATCCTCTTTGTCCACAAATTCTCCCAAGCAGAAACAATGCCCACCAGCCCATCCTCAAACACCGCTTCACCCCCTCTGCCCCCGTTAGAGGCTGTCCTCCAAGCTCAACATAAGAACCTCAAGGAGCAAATCAACAAGATAGACTTTGACTACAGCACCCAGAGCCACATAAGAGCGCAAAGGCGACAACAGAGAAAAATTGCAAAGCACCCAGCCCGTGCCAATAAAGAAATTTTAAGTGGCAAAAGCACCACCCCTTCGCAAATCCAAGCACTCACAGACTCCAGCACAGGCGAGGTGGAAACAGACCCGTGCAAAGTAGCTGATATTGTGGAAAAGCTATACACTGACAGTATGGCTGCCCCTTGCATAAAGACTGGGGCATATCTTCCATCTGACCCCCAAGCCAGACGCAACTACCCCTGGATGGAACAACAGTGCAAGGACCACTTCCTCCTAGAAACTCCCATCACCAGGGCTGAAAATAATACCCAAAGGAAGAGGGAATGGCTCCACAGCTCCATCTTGGATAGCTGCTCCTTTCAAGACTGCATCCAATCTCTCACTAATATTAAGACCCCAGGACCGGATGGCATAGCCAATGAGCTGCTTAAACACCTGCCCCACGAATATAAGGAATCCATCCACAAACTCTTTATTATTATGTGGGAGACTGGTATCACTCCCAAAGCCTGGAAAAAGAGTGATACAATACTTATTTTCAAAGAGAAAGGCTCTCAAACGGACATCACATCCTACCGGCCTATTGGCCTAGCCAACACCCTATATAAACTCTGGACACGCCTTGTCACAACTGCCCTGTACGAATATGCAGAGAGCCACTCCCTCCTGAGCTCTATGCAAGTGGGTTTCCGCAAACACACAGGCACCATACACCAACTCCAAAACTTAATCATGACTCTTGAGGATTCCAAACTCTTCAATAGAGATGTGTATGTACTGATTGTAGACTTTACCTCTGCCTTCAATACAACTGACCACGACAAACTGCTCTGGATCATGTATGACCTTGGCTTCCCCACTGATGCCATTGACACAGTAAAAACTTGTACCAGGAGGCACACACCAGAGTCCGTCTCCCTACTGGTCAATATACAAAAGACATCCCCATAGAGAGGGGGACCATCCAGGGGGATACCCTCTCTCCCTTCCTCTTCCTCATATACATGGAACCCCTGCTGCGCTGACTCCATGCTGGCGGGCGTGGCTATGAATATGAGTGCCTCAACAGACGTCCACAAACTATTGAGGAGAAAGCCCAAAACAAAATCAGCAGTGAGGCCTTTGCAGATGACCTCATCTGCGTCACAGGCACTTATGCCAATCTTTGCATTCAAGCCAAGAAATTAACTCTTTACGCGGATTGGGCCCACCTTATCATATCTGGCAACAAGACTAAGGTGACCTGCAACCTCACTAGCCCACAAACTACGCAAATCAGGGGCAATACGTCTATGGCAGATTTCGCTCGACATCTGCTCAAAGACAAGGTCCTGGTACAAGGCGAACCAGCCCAGTTCATAAGCCCTGGGGATCCCTTTACCTACCTCGGTGTAGAAGTCACTATGACCCTGGACTGGAAACCCCAACATACTAAAATGACAGAAAAGCTTACCAAAAAACTTACAAACCTAGCTTGCTCTTTTGCCACACCTAGACAAACTATGGAAATAATTCGAACAGCAATCATCCCAAGCATTGCCTATGCCTTTCCAGTCACGCCCTGCTCTGAGAATGACCTTGCATGCTGGGATAAACTTGCCCTTAACACCATCAAAGAGATATACAAGCTCTGGCAGTGCACTGCCACAGCCATCCTGCGGGAAGATAAAATCAACTTTGGACTCGGATGTACATCTATTGCAGTAGAATATAATGCAAGGTGTGCAGCGGCCCTAACCACTAGCCTCAATGACACTGGCAGACACGGCCGGGTCACCAAGTCATTACTGGAATCCCAAATCCATCAACTCAGATACTTTATTCTCAGGAGCATCAACCCATCACACCACCACCCTTACTTGCTCCTCAAGCAATTACCCTATATGCTCCGTGTTAGGCAATACCTCTGCATCAGCAACAGCGCTCTTGACATCTCCTTTCAAGGTGCACCCTACCTTCTTTCCAGCATCACTCCTGTATTAAATGTTCTCTTAATGCCAATGCAACCCACCCTTAGGACCCTAGCCTGCCACTGCACTTATCCCCTCATGGAACTAGGCATATCCAGGCTCTCCTCTCTGCTAAATGACAACCTTACCCATATTATTGACGGAAATAAACTCACATCCCTGTTCAGCCGCAAAATCAGGACCAGACATATAGTGGCCCTTAAGCCAATAAGCTCTCACATGCTCTCAACACTCACAATCTGACATCTGATCTCATCAGCACAATCATACAGAGCCAAGATAGCTCGCCCAATAAACCCCCTGAATCACGCTGCATAAATAACACAACATATGCAGAATTGATGAAAACAGAACATACACCAACAGGCTGGAACTGGTCAAAGCTCTACACAGGACATGCTTCCCCAAACCCTCCCAACTGCATCCCAGTCAATGGGGGCCATGCCCCTAACACACACATACATCCTGACTCCAGGACTTACAGGAACCCCCTCTTTGATTCTCAGGATATGGAAGTAGAAAATGCTCTCCCCCACAGCCAGGACAGCCCGTCCCCAAACAGTCAACCACATACAGAGACGCACGTGTGCCAAGTCAGGCGTACTCGCAAAAGAAACAACTCTCATGTGGAAGGACCACAAGCACAAGCATATGACCGTCAGACATTTCAGGCCACGGTTGAAGAGCGGTCGATACGGTTGACATCAACCGCGGTTGATGAGCGGTTGACAATCCATTAAACAAGCGCTGGTTTGCGGTTGAAATACAAGCGGTTGATGAGCGGTTGATGTCAACCGCATCAACCGCGCGGTTGACATCAACCGCGTCAATCGCATTATCAACCGCGTGTATTTCAACCGCATACAGCGGTTGTTTAATGGATTGTCAACCGCTCATCAACCGGCCAGGCATCACAGGACTTCAAGTCCCGTTGTACAACTCATCTGGGCTCCTAGAGACTCTTTGCCTTCCCCTGTTGTCTGTGCACTTTTGCGCTACTTCCACACACGCATGTGTGCGTGCGTGCGTGCATGTGTGTATGTGTGTGTGTGTGTGTGTGTGTGTGTGTGTGTGTGTGTGTGTGTGTGTGTGTGTGTGTGTGTGTGTGTGTGTGTGTGTGTGTGTGTGCGCGCGCGCGTGTGCATGTGCGTGCGTATTTCATTTACCACTGCTTCATGCGTGTGCTGCTGCTTCTGTATGTATTATTTGTTCATGTGCTGCTGCTGTAGCTACACAGTGTGTGTATGTGTGTGCTGCTATTGCTGTTTGTTCATGTGCCACTGCTGCTGCTATGTGTGTGCATGCGATGCTGCTGCTGCTGCTGCTGCTGTTTCTGTCCATGCGCATGTGCTATTGCTGCTGTGTTGTCCATGCGTATGTGCCGCTGCTGATGTGTCCATGTGCATGTGCATGTGCTGCCGCGCGCGCGTGCGTGCGTGTGTGTGTGTGTGTGTGTGTGTGTGTGCACGCATGCGTGTGATGCTAATAGCATCATGCCATGTGTGTGTATGCATGTGTGTTTGATCATGCGCCGCTGCTGCTGCTATGTGTGTGTGTGCATATGCTACTGTTGCGCGCGCGCGCGTGTGTGTGTGTGTGTGTGTGTCCCCATTGTAACCATTGTAACCATTGTGTGTGTGTGTGTGTGTGCGTGTACGCATGTGCCACTCATGCTGTGTGTGTCCATATACATATGCTGCCATGCATGTGTGTGTGTGTGTGTTGTGTGTATGTGCATGTGTGCGTGCGCGTGATGCTAATAGCATCATGCTATGTGCGTATGTATGCATGTGTGTTTGATCATGCGCCGCTGCTGCTGCTATGTGTGTGTGTGTGTGTGCGTGTACGCATGTGCCACTCATGCTGTGTGTGTCCATATACATATGCTGCCATGCGTGTGTGTGTGTGTGTGTGTTGTGTATGTGCATGTGTGCGTGCGCGTGCGCGTGATGCTAATAGCATCATGCTATGTGCGTGTGTGCTACTGTGTGTGTATGTATGTGTGTTTGTTCATGCGCTACTGCTGTTGCTGTTTGTGTCCATGTGCATGTGCCACTGATGCTGTGTGTGTCCATAAACATATGCTGCTATGCTGCTTGTGCGTGCGTGCGTGCGTGCGTGTGTGTGTGTGTGTGTGTGTGTGTGTGTGTGTGTGTGTGTGTGTGTGTGTGTGTGTGTGTGTGTGTGTGTGTGTGTGGGTGGGTGTGGGTGTGCGCCCGCGCGTGTAACCGCGTTGATTTGGCGGCGTCTCACACGGAAGCCATTGCGCTGCGGCGGCGTACTGCTCATGAGCTGTTTCTCACGTCCCTCGCAACGAATGTCAGCGCCGCCTACTTGCCCTCATCGTCCACATTTTCAAGTCCTTATCTAATCGTTGCATAAAGAATAATGAACTTATTAAAATTAAATTCAATTAGGTTTGTGCTGTGCTTGGAAAGCAGTGCGATCAACAAAGCTCAGCTGGCCAAACCAAGGTATAAACAAAGCATAAAATATGTCTTATGAAAAGGGACTTAATAGATGTGTTCAGTTGCTGAGTTTCTGAATTTGTATTGCATTTATGAGCTTCCATGCATTTTGATTTCAATTGCAGGTATATAGTTCCTGTTAGCAAGGACTTACAATACCCATGAACATAACCATTAGTTAGTAGCACTTAGCATTAGTAGCACTTAGCAATTGAGATGTGAAATTTCAATCATATACATCTTCACTGTCCACTTCTTTGTCATTTGGGCGCAAGTAAAGGTTCTGCATTCAATTCCAGCCAAATTTTGATGCTGTATACAGCTACAGTTGTATGTACAACTTGTTTGAAAGCCTCTCAGGATTTCCTCGGTTGAACTGCGGTTGATGCGGTTGATATCAGATGCCAAATTTCGTTTGTGATAAACTCAGTTACAATGTGCGGTTGATTAGCGGTTGATGCGGTTGATGTCAACCGCACGGTTGACATCAACCGTGAGCGGTCGACGAGCGGTTGACAGACTATCAACCGCACGTCAACCGCATCAACTGCTCATCAACCGAGGCAGGAAGTTTCTGACGACACAGACCCCACCCAACCCCTTTTGACACCCCTCACACAGGCCCTGCCCCTGGAACCCACACAGACCCCCAAAATTGGGGTCAGGAGGCCCAGAGGGAGCCGAGATCCAACAATGTACCCAGAATACCACACACAACCCATTATAACCCCATGCCCCCTACCTCCAAACACACCAGGCACTGACGCTGCCCAGTGGCTCAGGAACTATAAGCAGGATAAGGCTGCTGAATTCAGCGCAGAACAAGTTAGCAACACCATCTTCCGCTATGACCATGTCATCCTAAAAATTTTGGGCTGGCAACATTTACGGAAATCCAAGAGATCCTCTCAAGAGAAGCAGCAAACTCAATACAAAGTCCAATGGCACCCTGTAACAATTGAAAAGTGGGCCTTACCCTTTTTCAAAATGATGGGCTGAAAGTAACCTATTCAAAGCATGTACCTAGAAGGATTAAAGAAGACCCGTGCTGCCAACTCTGTTGGAGCCCTGTGAGCAAAGAACACACCCATGAATCTCAATGCTACGACGACATGCCCACCTGTGATACCTGCTACCGCACTTACCATCGGGGCTGCCTCATAGATGTCACAGCATGCTCCCAAAATGACCGGGCACTGAGCAAACCAAATGAGCACTGGGACTGCCCTGCATGCGCCCCTTTGTCAGACTCCCAAAAAGCGGAAAGGATCAACTTCTCTGAAGATTATGAAATGATCCATGTGGAATGGCATCCCAAATGGGAAGCTGCCGATACGTTACAAATGCGTCCAGATCTATATGCTCATGTGCAAGCCTTTGAGGAGGAGAGCCTGGAACAAACAGTAGACCCCTTGAACGATGAGAAAGATCTGGACAATCTTGTCAACCAAGGCTTTGAAGGCGGTCCCCAAAGCCTTTCTGACTCCCCATGGCTCTCAACTACCGGCTGCGCCATTCGCAAGAATGTCACCTTTGACTTCCAACCTACCAACCCCCATACAGATATCATGCCAACATGGCAAAGTGATATTATCATTAGAAGTGTTGACCTCATGAAGGAAAGTCTCCAACCTGACACATCTGATGGGGTCACCATGCCAGCACAAATGCCGGAAGTTATCACCTCTGAATGTGCCTGTATCTACAATGCCCATGGCAAGTGCGTTGGTACGCTGACTATAAACAGACTCCAGACCCTGCTTGAGGCTTGTGAAGCAGCCAAAAAGGCAGGCATCCACACCACCATCCAGCCCCCTGTCAAAGATACAGCAACTGAAATCATGGGACTGCACACACGTCAAAAGGCTCAACAGAAACATCTATCTGCCCAGAGCAAAAAGGTCCACAATTCTAACACGCTAATCACACCTCCCCACATTCGATCAGTCCTCCACAGATGGTGCATGGTCTCAACAGAGAGGTTCTCCAACCCTCTTGAGTTTGACGGTACCTTCAACACTTACTTCAGCACAAGTAACCGTGACCAGGTCTTCGGGGCACACACAAATGCCCTCTCTGTACGCTACAATGGCTTCTCCTTCTGCCATCCCCCTCATGATGATGAAATCATGTTCAGACTCCTGCGCCACGCAGTACACTCCTCCCTCCAAACCACCGAGCCAGTTGCCACCTTCATGCTTCTGCCCCACTGGAGAGGCTTCAGCTGCAATGCCTACATGAGTTGGCTTAAACATTACCCAGATCTTGCAAAGGTGCTTGCCAAATTCCCTGCAGGAAACATCCAATTCCATACACCCCAACACTGGTTCGATACCATGCCCAACCCCACCCTACCTTCTTATCCTATGCAACTCATTGTTGTCTGGAATCGTAATGCTAAAGAAGCACTTGACAGTGCAAACAAAGATTGGTTCCAACTCCTTAACCAAGATGTATCAGAAGCTCACTGGCTACCCCTGGCTCGTCCTAATCCTGCCACGCCACTGCGTATCCACCAACACCTCGCATCAAACACTCGGAAAAAGAAATTCCAATCGCTCCCCCTTGACACACATAACTGTTCACACAAGTGCCCTCAGGCTAGGGCAGCTTTCACACCTGCCAACTACAGCAAGATGTTCATACCTAAGATCAAAGACTGGAAAGAAATCACCTACACTGATGGCAGTGTAATCAAACGCAAAGATGATGACTCCCCACCACTTTCTGGTTCAGGTGTTTACAAACCGGGAAGGGACACTTGTCCACCCTCCCAACACTTGCAGCTGCAAATAAAACCCAATGGCCGTGGACCTACAAACACCATCAACAGAGCAGAACTTGCAGGTATTCTTGTGGCACTCCAACAAGGGCAAACTGACGATGCCTCTGATAGTGCATCTTGCCTTTCCCAGATTTATAAACTAACTCTCAATTTAATGCGCATGAAGTATCACCTACATGCAGAGCTCATTCGTGCTATATCAACCATATTAGAGCACTCCCCTCATCCTATTCATTTCTACAAAGTCAAAGCCCACTCTGGCATCATTGGCAATGAGGGGGCTGACGCCTGCGCACAGTCTGCAGCCCTCACGGCCACCACAGACATGAACTCCCACACGCCTGGGACCCATTCCACAATTTTTACTGGCTCTCATTGAAGACCTCACACGGACAAAATGATAGCCTGCACCGCTCCCACGCTTTCCCAACCCACTACCTCAACAACCTGACCGACAAACTTAAATTACACATGCATACAAAGCACAAGCTAGGCTCTGCTGATATCTCTGGCTACCATTACAATAGCTGGCAGAGGCTCAACCATGCCATACAACCCACTTCCCCAATCACCACTGCCAATATAGAAGCTCGCAACCCAACCTGTCAACTTGCTAACAAGGAAAACAGCAACTCCTTCTGGTCTACTCCTAAGATTACTCTTAAACAACAGATAAATGTAATCAAATACCGCACAGGGACAATCTACACACAAAAGCATGCCAACAGATTCAACAAATCTCCCACCTCTGAAAGGTGTCCGCTGTGTGATGATATGGACAGCATTAATCATGTTGTCCTCAGATGTCCAAATCCAACTATGAGTGGTATGCACACCAACAGACGCCATGTTGGCCTTAGCTTCTGTGTTAAAGCCCTTAGCAAAGGCAGGTTTGGCTCATCCCTTATTGGTATGGACGCCTGCCGTAATGAGAGACTCTTGGATCAGAGGATATAAGTCCCAGAAAACATCTCACGAGCCATTCCAGACTGGGTTTTTCCTAATGGTACTGGCTCCTCTGCCCGGCACCAGAGCCACCCTGATGTTATCTTTGTGAAATCTATCCCAGGTAGACAAGCTCACCTTGATCCTTCCAAGATCCCTCCTCAAGACAGAGACATTCACCTCGTTGAACTGAAATTTTGTCCAGACACCAACCCTTTCATCACTTTAGAAACTGCAGCAACTCAACATGCTCACACTATAACCAGACTTAAAACCCGCAGCTCAAGGAATCGAAACAGGAACAACAAAGTGACTCTACATATCATCCTGATTGGTGTGGCTGGCACTATTTACAATGAGTACACAATCAAACCTCTTGTCAATTTGGGCCTATCCAAACACAAAGCAAAATCCCTAGCTTCCAAGCTGAGCTGTCATGCCATACAGAGACTAACCACTATCATTAACACCAGACATGCTCTTTGCTTACTGGGGGCTTCGGGGGGGGGGGGGGGGGTCGCTGGGCGCACGGAGGTGGATACAAGGAGAAGGAGAGTCCGGGCGTCTCGGGGCATGGCCGACAACCCGCCCGATCCTCAACAGTTTAGTCTCTTTCCCTCTCCTAGGCTAGCTGTAGCTAGTGTAGTTCTGAGGGACCTCTGGTGGGGCCCTTGCTAGCTTGCTAGTTAAGGAACCTTTCCTTAATGCACGCGGCCTGTGGCCTGCGTAGACTTTTCTTTCTTTCTTTCTTTCTAATTGGAGAACAAATATCAGAGCAAAAGGATTGAAGAATCCTTTTCACGGACACTTCCACCTTACATTCACAATGCCTTCCAAAACTGGACACCGTGTGACACGCCACCCAAGAGAAAATGGCTTCTCTCTGGACTATAACACTCAATACCTACACTACTGTAGCCCTGACCCCCGTGACATTCTTTTTGGTGCCCAACACAAGAAAAAGAAAAGAAAAAGAAAAATTACGGTGCCCAACACAATTCGCTCTCATCCAGATTTTCGGGGATCTCCACCTGCCAAAAGAAAAAAAAGAAAAACTATGTGGGCAGAGAAAACTCTCCCTAAATCGATTAAGAAAAGAGACACATTGGCTCAAAGAGCCGTGAGTCTCCCTCACCAGAAGATGAGAGGGGAGTTAATGTGGATCAGGTGGGTTTCTGGCAGCACGCTGCTCCAGGGCACCAGTGTTATGATGAGTGTTTTCATTTTCAATGGCACGTCTGGTAGAGGTAAGTTTGTATGCAAATTGTACAGAATGAGCATGGAGTTTTCTTGCAAGTGTTTCAGATCTCTGTGTGTCAATCCCTAATATTTTGAATTGATCAAGGGTATGGGCAGTGTAGATAGTCCCACCCAAAACCAGGAGGATTGGGTGGATAGTAACCTCTGTGCCATGGAGTTGTTTGCACAGTTCGCTGTGTTCAACAAGTTGTTGCTGTGAGGCTTCTAGCTGGGCACCGAGCCTCGTATCTTCACAGTACCGGTATTGATTTCTATCAAGTGAATATGGCGGGCTGGAGTTGTGCTACTCCCCATACTGCGCAGTACTCGGTGTGAGGGTGAAGTGGGTGGTCTGTTTGGGTTAGTTGGGTGAGGAGTGACTAATATTGCATCAGGGCGGCTGGAGTTGCGTCTAGTTTGAATAGGAATCATGGGTTTGAAGAGGTAGGAGGGCACAGCACGATTAGAGATTTGCTCAAGGACTTGCAGGTCGTGCTGGGCCAAACAGCTTGTGTTGCCCGCATCCAACTGCACAAGATTGGCCCCATATGAGCCTTCACTGACCAGTTTCAAAATCATCCTGCAAGCAATATCGTGACGCTCAGTTACCATGTTACGCATGACAGGACATTGGCAGCCAGATAGGATGTGGAGAGCGCTATCCATGTGATGGCAATCAGGTAGGGGGCATGTAAGGCTAGTGGATCTTTTATATCGGACTGCATGTTTCTGTTTGTAGAGGGTGCCTGTACGGTATTGGAAGACGGTGCGTTTCATTCAAGCTGAGAGACTGGGCATATTCCAAAAGGCATTGCTCATGCTTTTGTTTACATGAGGTAGCAAACTCTGGTAATAAGTATAGTAACCTATCTTCCTGTCAGCATAGTCCAGCTTGTGTTTAGCATGCATATGGGATTTTGAAGCATTTTTGAGGTCTGGGAGGTAGCTCAGACGAGGAGAAGAAGGGTGGGATTGAGGAGGCCTAGAATCTGTCTCTTCCTGAGCCAGCCAGGTTGTATTGTGGAAGGGGTTTCCTCCTGGGCCAGAGCTAGGGAGACCAGTATCATTTAGGTTGCCATCTTTGAGGGAGGTCTGGTGATTAGCAACCTGATCTGCGCATTCATTCCCAGCTATTCCAGCATGAGACTTGACCTTGTAGAAAAAAGATGTGATCTTGAGAGGCTCGGGCAAGGTTTGAAATCTTCTTTAAAACATGTCCTTGCACGTGATGTCTATGCTTCTCTGGATACAGGATTTGCTTTCTGAGTTGAAGTGAGCTAAGGCTGTCTGTGGCAATATGTGTGTGATTGTGGGTGAGCGCAGCAGCAACGGCAGCCAGCTCGGTTCTTCCTATGGTATTGGTAATACCAGCGCCATTAGGTTCAACTAGTTTTTGTGAGTCACTCCTAGGATGGTACACACCTGCCCCTATAACTGTCTTGCCGTTCTGGACCTGGCAACTGCCGTCTGTGTAGGCCCAAGACCTCCAATCTGCAATTTTAAGCTGGAGGTTGGGATGGGACTGGCAAGGAGCATTAACGGTAATGTCTGAGGTGGGTCTTTTGGGGTCCTTGGAAATCTGTTTCATGTCTAGGGGGAGTTTTTCACATTTCCTTATCCCGAGCATCACTCTATGTCTTGTATTTTGGATGGGGTAGTTACTAACGTTACTGATAATTTATTTGGCCTCTGGGATGGCTTTGGCTAGATCCTGAGGCCAGGTATGGTTTTGAATATTCAATTGAAGTCTTGCAGCCGTATTCCAGACTGCAACAATTTGTAAATCCCAGGTATGCTTGGGTAGGGCAGTTTCCTGGCTGGCCCAGGATTGGGGTTTGTCATAGACAAGTATGCTTTTTGGAATGGTTCCAAGCATATAGCAAAGGTGTGGGTAAGCATTGAGGAGTTCTGAGTAGGGGTTGGTTATCATATGCCTGCCACTTGCTGGCAGAAGCATGAAGGTGGCTGTAGCCTCTGTGTTAAGGATGGCAGAGTAGATAGCATGCTGTAATGCTAGTTTCATGGACTCCTCATCATAGATGGGATGGCAGATAGATATTCCAAAAAATCTGGAGGAGAGAGAATTGTAGTGGGCACCAAACAAAATCTCGCGGGGATCAGAGCTCCAGTAGTGATGGTAGTGAGCGTTATAGTCCAGGGGAGAGGCCATTTTCTCTTGGGTGACTTGTGCCCATTTTTGGAAGGCAGAGTGAATGTGAGGTGGGAGGGTCCGTGAGAAATAATCTTTTTGCTTTGGTATTTGTCTTCCAATTTGTTTTTGCGGGCTAGGAGCCCCATTATCTCGGATGCAAAGCTTGCTGGTGGGGGGCAGATGCCGTCATGCAGACCTTCTGCTTTGGACCTGTGGAATGCTTTGAAAAGGACGTCAAAGCGTTGAGAGGTTATCATCCCAACGCATTTGCCATCTGTATTGTAGACGCAGGCCACTCTTGATTTGTAGATATCAGGGAGGGTGAGGGTATACCCTCCCTACGCGTAGGTGGGATAGATGGTGTGAGGCTTTCAGGCGTTTCTGTTGGGGGATGATTTGAAGAAGGTTCAGGAATGTGTTTGACAAGATCTATTTCTTGGACCCAGAACTCACAAGTGCCTGTGGGTTTGATGCCGTTTGCGGATTGGTTGGGTGTATGTCAAAGATGACTTTGTTGCAAAGTTCTATGTCTAATTTCTGGCTCTAGGTGCTATTTGTATCAGACTTATTGAACCCTTGCCTCTCGAAGTTGGAGAGGGCAGAGTCCAGTATGTGCAGGAGAAAGTTGGGTTTGTTTAGCTGAGATTCAAATTCTTGTATGCGTTGGTCGAATATGGGCCAGCTAATCTTTTTAATCCTTCTGGCTCCCATGATGGTAACCAACAAACCTCAAGCAGTTTTTCTTTAGATTTATATGCTCTGTTAATATTGTCTTTGTTGCTGAGGCTAGCACAGGCGGGACAGGCCCAGGCTTCAGCTGCGTTGACCTCTTGCCTTTGGTCATCATTATAGCATCCGAGTTCTCTCATGCATTTCCAGTGGTAGGTATGTTCGCACACATCACAGACATACATATCGGGGTATGGTGGCTCAGAGTTAATACACTCATAGCCATAATGGTAATTGCAAATTAGGCAACACGCACATTCAATATCAGTGCGTGCAGCAGTGCAGATGCTTGCTGGTTGAAAGCCAGCTTTCTTGAAGAGGGGCAGGGCCCACTTCTCTACTATCATGGGCCCGTAGTGTGCGTGGTACTGCTTCGGTTGGGGTGAGGGGTCATTGCTCATGTCCTTTTTCTTGGCTGAATATATTCTCCATGCGTCTATATGTGTGATGTCAATGCCATTATAGTAGGCAGCATTAATGGCATGGATGGCTGTGGCTTCCTGAGCCAGCTTTTTCACCAAATTTTCTTTGTACCTCCAGACATCGTTACCTTGCCAATTTAGAGCTAGAGGGTAGATGGTAAGGGTCTGAAGTTCTGCCTCTACATGAAGCAGAGCTTTTCTCTTTCTGTTATGAATCTGGATACTGTTCTGTGTATTTGAGCTGCTCGGGGTGTTGGGGTGAGTATGGGGAACGGAAGGCACCGTCACACCATTTTGTTGATTAACACTAGGTCCCTGAGTGTTCTGGCTCAGGTATTGCTGTTTATGTTTGAATTCTTGTTTCTTAGCTGAGCGCGTGCGTTTGCTGGGAGGCCCATCTTCATTGTGTGGACCAGGCTGACTAGCCTGAATGGTGGGAGCGCTGTCAGGAGGTGAGGTTCCAGCATTAGTGGCCTCTAAATTGACATTTTGCGTGGGAGGCAGGACATTGGATGGAATGGTGGTGTGAGCTGTGTTAGCGGGGGAGTGAATGCCGGATTTGCACTGGGAGCGCATTCTTTTGCTGGGTGGCTCATCCATGGGGGTAGTTACAATAGCGGGTATCACTTCCTGTATAAGTGGGCAGATTTGCTGTGTGGCTGGCATATTAATGGGTTGGTTAGTGTTTTGTGACCCATGACCCATGACACATGACACAGGATGGGTTGGGTGTGCTCTGTTTGTACTAGAAGGACTTGTTGTAGGAGTTAGACGAGAATTGGTTGTCCTTAGGAGGCGATGCCCAGTTATCTCATGCCTGTAGCGCGTAGTGGAGGGAGGTTGTGGTGTAGGTACCACCTGTGTCAATCGGTTGTCGTTCCTTTGAGAATGGGCATGGATGCTAATGGAGAGGTTGAACTCTTCATTGAGTTGGGTATCAATGAGGCCACTTATGTGGGAATTGTTGATGCGGCGGTGGGCCGCATGGACTCTGGCTTCAGTGTTCTTGCAGGTGAGGATTTTTTGGACAACAGCAGTGTTAAGCTCTTCAGTGGCTGGAAGGTTGATGAGGGCAGCCAGTCTATTAAGTGCCAATTTACATTTGGCGTTACCCCAGAGTATTTTGCCTGGAGTTGAGCCACTGTGATAACCATGGTTTTGCAGGGGGATGTGA
Organism: Dunaliella primolecta; assembly: GCA_914767535.2. Lineage (NCBI taxonomy): Eukaryota > Viridiplantae > Chlorophyta > Chlorophyceae > Chlamydomonadales > Dunaliellaceae > Dunaliella > Dunaliella primolecta. The sequence continues at coordinate 10,272,929 of OU611755.1, read as the reverse complement.
GGTCATGCATTCCATTAATACCAAGGCCCATGAGTGGTTGTATAATACATGTGATGAGGTTTGAGAGGTTGCGGGGGGGGGGGGGGGTTATGCAGTGACAGGGCTTTGGTTATGATTTTCAGGTCCTCATGGAACATGCTTTCCCCTTCCTTTCTTAGGTGGAGTTCACTGAGGTGGATGCTGATTGACTGGCGTACTCGCATACAGTAATTCAGTTGTCTTTTTATGCGAAGGTTGGTCTTTACACCATGATTAAGAAAGTCTACGGAAAGGTTCTTGAGGTGTGCTATTCGATTGTTGAGGAGATTAAGGCTAACTGCGCGATGGCTGGCTGAGGGGTCCTCTAGGCTGGATGTGAGTGCGGAGGCCATGTGCCTGTGGTATTCAACGCAAATGGATGGGCGCCCTAAGCCAAAACTATTCACGTCCTCTCGTATCATTGCTGCTGCTGTACTGATTGAGAGGTTGTATTTATGTTTATGGTTCTGTCAATCATTTTGTCCCAGATGATAAGGTCTGCTGGGGTACATGGAGTAAGTGCATAGGCATAGGCAAGACTAGGACTGATAAATATGTGAATCATATCTTTGGCTTGACGGGGGGAGGTCTGGGAGAAGTTGAGGTTCTCAAGCTTATTTCTTAGGTTACAAGTCATACGTTGGATCTGGTGCTTCCAATTTAAATCCATGGTGAGTTGGTCTCCAAGGTAAAGGAGGGGCTCATCAGATGGTAGGAACTGAGCTTTATGTCCTTGGATGTCTATTTTTCCTTGGAGGTGATGTCTGAGGGCTTGGGAGGGTGTTACCCCATTATTTTCTTTTGGCGGGTGACTGTGAAGGATACCTGTGGCTTTTGTTTTGCTGCCAGGTATAATGAGTGCTGCCCAGTCTGAATACAGAATAAGCTTATGGGCTTGGACTTTGGGGTCTTGGATTGCATTAGTAGGTCACAGGAGGTCATCAGCAAAGGCCGCGCAGCTCAAGATGTTAGCAAGGTGGGTGTCCGTAGCGTTTTGGTTTGGGGTGCAGCTGTGTTGGTATCCACGGCCCCTTACGTGGAGCCATCGAAGGAGTGGTTCCATGTAGAGCAAGAAGAGAAAGGGAGATAGTGTATCACCTTGGATTGTCCCCCTCTCAACAGGTATTTGTTTGGTGCTTCCTCCCAAGGGTAGCCTGACTTGAGTGGTAGCTTTTTCATAGAGGTTTTTGACCGTGTCAATGGCATCAGTAAGGAAGCCCAAGTCATACATGATCCAAAGCATTCGGTCATGATCGGTGGTATTAAAAGCGGAGGTGAAGTCTACAATGAGGGCATAAATGTCTTAACTAAAAGCTTTCGCATCCTCAAGCCCCATGATGACATTCTGGAGCTGGTGGATTGTGTCTTTTTGGTTACGGAATTCAGCTTGAGTGGAGCTCAATAGGGAGTGTGCTTCTGCGTACTCATAGAGTGTATTTGTGACCATGCGAGTCCACAGTTTGTAGAGTGTATTGGCAAGCCCAATGGGTCTGTAGGATGAGATTTCTGTCTCTTCCCCCTTATTTTTGTCAATCAGGATAGTATCGCTAGTTGTCCATGACACTGGGGTAAGGCGGGTGGCCCACATGACGATGAAAAGTTTGTGGATACATTCTTGGATCTCATGCGGGAGCATTCTCATATTCTCGTTCACGATTCCATCCTTGCCTGGTGATTTGTTATTGCTGAGTGATTTGATGCATTCATTGAATGTACTTTTATCAAGGATCTTGTAGTGTAGCCAGTCTCTTTGCTTAATTCCTTCTTTTTCCTCTTTTGTTATTTGAGATTGGAGCGTGAAGGGATCCGGTTCCGGATCAAGTTGGCTAAAGGAGTCTGTCACCCCCTCAAGATAAGACGTCTGGCTTGCACCTTCAAGTCACCAAGTGTCTTATGAATGCACAATGCTTTGCCTCATTTTTTGTTTGCTCTTTTGATAGATGGTAATTTTGTACCTTGGCTCTAAGCACCTTATTTTCTTAATTGATGTTGGAGCGTTTCTGCTGCCTGCATAATTTTTCATTTTTTGCTTTCTGTCTTTCAGATCTACCAAGCTTGTACAAAAAACAATGTCCACCCCGTGCAATATTCGCACAAACTCAGCTCAACCAGATGTGCCATTGAAAAGAGGAGTGATCTTTATAAACCCAGTGCCCTGGAGCCACGTGCTCCGACAAATCCTTCAGAGCCACATTAGCTTCCTTCTCACCTTCTGGTGGAGTAGACTCACGGCTCTTTGAAAAGAAAAGAAAAGACTATGCTAGCCAAAAACGGGCCGCATGCATGAAGGAAAGGTACCCTAACTAGCACGCTAACAAGGGTCTCTCCAGAGGGCCCTCAAACCTAAATACCGCTGGCCTAGGAGAAAGCCAGAAACTGAGCCAATATGGATCTGGCAGGTTGTCAGCCATGCTCCTAGAAGCCCAGATTCTCCTTCTCCTGCTCTCCACCACCACGCGCCCAGCAGCAACCTGAAAATGAGGAGCAAGTTTTTTGCCTGGTCAAACCCAAGTCAATTAAAGGTTTGATGGTGTAGTCATTATGAATAGTGCCTGCAACATCAATTTAGATGGCGTGTATGGTTGCCTTATTGTTCCTCTCCGGCTTGAGAACTCAAGCAGCAGGTTTGGTGCCTGGTTTTGGTGTTAGCATGCTGGGCAGCTGCAACATCCAGAGTGGGAAAGGGGTTGGTATTAGGGCATGAATTAATGCCGACATGGTAAATATTCCTGTTTTGAGGATGAGGCATCTTAGTAGGATCGATGTGGGCGGGTCGGCCTGGGACAGAGCGCACCAAGACAGCATCAAGGCGGCTTTGGTGCATGGCAGGCGAACCAGTACCACTAGGGAAAAGCAAATCAGGGAGAGCTCGGGACATATTTTCAGGGACTTCAACGCCCTGTTCCAGGAGTCTCATTTCAGCAGGCTTCTTACAAATAAGGGATGAGCCGTGCTTGCCTTTGCAGAGGGCGTTAACACAGAAGCTACGGCCGACATGGTGCATACTGGTGTGCATCCCACTCATTGTTGGTTTAGGACATCTATAGGCCATGTGATTAATTGCAGTCCTTTCCGCCACAGAATGGGCAGCAAGTAGAGGTGGAAGGCTCGTTGAATCTGATCATCCAGATTCTGATGGCATGTTATTGTGTGTAAGCTGCTCCTGTGCAAATTTCAATACATTAATTTGATCTTTCAGGAAAATCTTTGGTTTATTCCAAAAGGAGTTGCCTATTTCATTGTGGGAAATTTCAGAGAGTGGGTTGTTTCAAAGTAGGTTAGCTCCTTACCGACACAGAACTTACCGACACAGAACGGCAAGACAGTTGTAGGGGCAGGTGTGTACCATCCTATGAGTGACTCACAAAAACTAGTTGAGCCTAATAGCGCTGGTATTACCAATACCATAGGAAGAGCTGAGCTCGCTGCCATTGCTGCTGCGCTCACTCACGATTACACACACATTGCCACAGACAGCCTTAGCTCAGTTCATCAACTCAGAAAGCAAATCCTGTATCCAGAAAAGCATAGACATCACGTGCAAGGAGATGTTTTGAAGAAGATTTCAAACCTTGCCCGAGCCTCTCAAGATCACATCTTTTTCTACAAGGTCAAGTCTCATGCTGGAATAGCTGGGAATGAATGCGCAGATCAGGTTGCTAAATACCAGGCCTCCCTCAAAGATGGCAACCTCCTCCTCCCAGTTGCAGGCAACTGGGAGGCAACTACCCTCAAAGATGGCAACCTAACTGATACTGGTCTCCCTAGCGCCGGCCCAGGAAGAAATCCGTTCCACAATACAATCTGGCTGGCTTGGGAAGAGACAGATCCTAGGCCTCCTCAATCCCACCCTTCTTCTCCTCGCCTGAGCTACCTCCCAGACCTTAAAAATGCTTTAAAATCCCATATGCATGCTAAACACAAGCTGGGCTATGCTGACAGGAAGACAGGCTACTATACTTACTACCAGAGCTTGCTACCTCACGTAAACAAGAAAATTAGCAATGCCTTTTGGAACATGCCCGGTCTCTCAACTCGAATGAAACGCACTGTCTTCCAATACAGCACAGGCACCCTCTACAATCAGAAACATGCGGTCCGATATAAAAGATCCACTAGCCTGACATGCCCCCTACCTGATTGCCATCACATGGGTAGCGCTCTCCACATCCTATCTGGCTGCCAATGTCCTGTCATGCGTAACATGGTAACTGAACGTCACAATATCGCTTGCAGGATGATTTTGAAACTGGTCAGTGAAGGCTCATATGGGGCCAATCTTGTGCAGTTGGATGCGGGCAACACAGACCGTTTGGCCCAGCACAACCTGCAAGTCCCTGAGCAAGTCTCTAATCGTGCTGTACCTTCCAACCTCTTCAAACCCACGGTTTCGGTGCAATCCAGACGAAACTCCAGCCGCCCTGATGCAATCTTGGTCACTCCTCACCCAACTAACCCAAACAGACCACCCACTTCACCCTCACACCGAGTACTGCGCAGTATGGGGAGTACCACAACTCCAGCCCGTCATATTCACTTGATAGAAATCAAATACTGCAAAGATACGAGGCCTGGTGCCCAGCTAGAAGCCTCACAGCAACAACACAGTGAACTTTGCAAACAACTCCAAGGTGCAGAGATCACTATCCACCCAATCCTCCTGGGTGTGGGTGGGACTATCTACACTGCCCATACCCTTGATCAATTAAAAAAAATAGGGATTGACTCACAGAGATCTGAAACACTTGCAAGAAAAATCCATGCCCATTCTGTACAATTTGCGCACAAACTTACCTCTACCAGACGTGCCATTGAAAATAAAAACACTCATCATGACACTGGTGCCCTGGAGCAGCGTGCTGCCAGAAACCCACCTGATCCACATTCACTCCCCTCTCATCTTCTGGTGGGGGAGACTCACGGCTCTTTGAGCCAATGTGTCTCTCTTTCCTTAATTGATGTAGGGAGAGTTTTCTCTGCCCACATAGTTTTTTCTCTTCTTTTTCTTTTCTAGCTCCTTACCTATTTGGTGGAAAGAGCTGAGACCTTTCGAAGCAATGAGTGTACGTAATATGGAATCATACCTTACAAAGGGAGCTAGAGGAACCAGTCGCCTATTGCCCCATGCAGCATTACCGCTGACTCAGCTCGACATATGGTGTTGGTAATTCAGCACAATTGGGCTCAACAAAGTTTTTGCTGTCAGTGAGAGGGCTGTAGACGTCTACACTCATACATACACACGTCGACAGGAGTGTAGATGGGAGTGTGTGTGTGTAAGTGTGTGCGTGCACGCGCGTATATGCATGTGTATATACGTGTTTGCGTATATATGTGTGTGTGTGTATGTGTGTGTGTTCATATGTATGTTGTGTTCATGCGTGCTGAGAACGCGTGTTCATGCACACCTGTAGCCTGTGCACCGTTAGCATTCTGGAAAATGTCTTTTCCAGCCTCTGAGCACACCTCTTGGATCCTGTTGTGTCTGTGCCCCTTGGATCCTTATTACCCTCGAGGGTAGAGCTCTGGATCCCAGTGTAGGTGTCTTTGCTAGTGTACTCCTACACGTCCTCAATCCACGAGCGTGCACACTAAACACTTGTGCATGCACTGTCACCAGGCTTTGGCAGCGCCAGGAGGTTCTTAAAGTGACATCCGTGTCCCGCAGCAACTTACATTGACCAACAGTCAACACCCTCCAACCCTCACAGGTTCAAGACACATACAACACTGTTCACTCACTCGTGATTTGCAAAATGTAAAGCTTTGGCCCTCTTGGCTTTTTTTTTCTCACGGGCAGCTCACCCACCGACTCACTCACGCACTCACCAACAGAGCGTGGCCTCGGAGCGTGAGGGCTCCGGGCCACACATTTGCCAGCCTGAAAACTTGCCAAAAACCACTCATCATCAAAACAACAAAAGCTTCAATCAAAACTCGTTCCTACACCCACACGAACCGACCCGAACAATGCAGCTGCACATGAACCTGTCCGCCTCCCGGATCGCGGCCGGTGCCATCAACGTGCGTCCCGCGCCCTTCGTACGTGGGGCTGCTGCACCCAAGCGCACGAGCAGGCACATCGTGCGCGCCGAGAACGACCCCTCCACTCCCCCTCCCCCACAAGGATCGCAAGAGTCCCCCAGCTCCAGCCCTTCCCCACCTCCTCCTCCTCCTCAGCCAACAGCCGCAGCTCCTACCGTGACAGGTGTGTAAAAGCTGGCCCCAGGAAGTTCCCCCTCTGCCAGGCTGGCTGGTTCTTGGGAGTAGTGTCTGCTGAACTTCTGCATGCAATGTGGTGCAAGCAACGACATGTAAACACACACACACACACACACACACACACACACACACACACACACACACACACACACACACGCGCGCGAGAGAGGGAATGCGGGCACAGTCATGCAAGCAAACAAGCAGTGTGTGCTGCACCTGCAGCTCAGAGCATAAGAGCAGTGGCTGAGATCTGTTTTCTGTTGAGCACATTAAATTTGTTTGCAGCTCTGATGTGCACATCTATGCCAACTGCTGCTTATTTCTGATCATCAATATTTTTGCCTGTCCGTTTTGGTGCAGAGGTAATGGGCTTCAGCGGAGCACCCGAGATCATCAACGGCCGCCTGGCCATGTTGGGCTTCGTCGCAGCCTTGGGTGCTGAGCTTTCGACTGGGGAGTCTGTTCTTACTCAGCTGGCAGACGAGCCTACCCTGATCGCCCTCACCTTTGTTCTTTTCTCTGCTGCATCCCTGGTTCCTGCCTTCGCGAGGAGGAAGAGCGATCCTGTAGGGCCTTTCACCCCTCAAGCAGAGATGACCAACGGCAGGGCTGCCATGTAAGTGCTGTTATCTTGTGAATGGGTGGTATTAGCTTGTTGGCGTGGAACACTGTTGATTGTGAAGCGCTGGCCTCAGTCAGTAGTGTCGCTGAGGCGAACTGGGTTGTTTTCTGTATGAATATGTTTTTGTGATCAAGGTGAAGGGAGAGCTAGAGGAAGGAAGGAAGGAAGGAAGGAAGGAAGGGCTCTATTTTTGAGTCATGACTCCATAATTCATTTAATGACTTCGTTGTTTCGTTCTTCCTTGCAGGATTGGCTTCGCAGCCATGCTGGTGTACGAGGGAGTTCAAGGCATTGCCCTGTTTTAAGGGTACTGTATGAGCTGTAATATAGTGTGAGCTGTACTATAACTTGTGCGCTGTTGACCTGCAAAGCCATGTACGAATATGTTGTTACGCGTTATTTGTACACTGTCATGATGATGATGTTCTATTTTAGCCAAGTGGTCCGTGTTGATTCTTTTCAACATATTACACAAACATGCATCTGATCAAGTGGAAGAGGCATAAGAATGTATCCTGTAGCACCAAGTGCTGCTTTTCCATGCTTGGATGTTATGCCCGAAAATAAGTGTGAAACTTATTCATGTGATCTTCACGTCTTGTTTGCAAACATTGAGGTGGCTTGTGAATGAGAGTTGTAAAACATTGAAGCACTCGAGCAATGGTCAAAAACAGGGAAGAGATATACGTTAAAGAGATTATGAAATTGAATAGAAATAAAAGAACGAAAATAGGCGGAAAATTGTTTCTTTAATCAGAAATGGCAATGTGTCAGCAAAATGTTTACTAAGCGGAAAAAAATTTCATTTATAGCAATGTGGGCAAGGAGATAGATAGGTACATTAACATGATATATGCAAGAAAGATGTAAGTCAGTCGTGTCAACACACTTTTTATATGTAACATTTATATTTTGGTATTTTTACATGCTCGTTTGCATAATCGTCCCGTAACAAGCACTTTCAAACTTGGGTACCTTTGGTAGCTTTTCTATAAAACAAGAGTTTGTAAACTGCCGGTAAAGGAAAGCATCCCAAATTAGCTGCGGCATACCTCCTTTTCACCACCTAAACTTCATATTTGACCATCCAAGAAATGGAGTAAAACTCAGTGGCTGGTGTAATGTGGCAATATCAGCCAATTTTCCACAAATAAGGTTTATATCCTCCACGTAATCGTCAGCCCATTCTATTTTAGTATGCAAGGCGACTTACATGAATCTAATCTAGCAAGCTACAGGTTACAGGAAAAAAGAAGGCCTCCAGAGTAATGCAGGCTTTAAAACAAAACATGCCCCAATCAGATGGAGTGGTTTTGGGTGGGCGTACTTTAAATGCAAAAAAAGAGCATATTTGGGCAGCTGCTCAGATGATCAGGTTATGGAGCTGGGTGTTTCCAAGAACCCTCCAGATCCCCATTAGGATATTCTTTATATAGCCTACGTGGTGAAGGGGACTCACGGCTCTTTTGAGCCAATGTGTCTCCTTTTCCTTAATTGATGTAGGGAGAGTTTCCTCTGCCTGCGTAGTTTTTCTTTTCTTTTCTTAAGCCCCTCTGCAATATTTCATGTAGGAGAGAAAAAGGGTGTTATTCCTTTGATTCAAGGAAGAAAACATGTGAATGTGTAACAACCTACTGGAAAAGTGAGATAAAGAGATGACAGGATCAGAAAAGCAGAAAGGATATGTGCGTTGAAGGGAATAACCATGGGGACGAGTACATTGAAAAAATCGTGTTTATCATCCTGCACATCATCAGGGGTTCATATAGATCACAAGCAGGGGAATCAATGTCTGTCCATGTGACCTGAAAAAGAAAAAGGAAGGGTTCATATAGATCACAAGTAGGGGAAACAGTGTTTTTCCACGTGGCCTGAAAAAGAAAAAGAAAACTACTTAGGCAGTGTGAACACTCCCTACATCAATTAAGGAAAAGGAGATACATTGGCTCAAAGAGCCGTGAGTCTCCCTCACTGGAGGGTAAGAGGGAAGGTAGTGAGGGTCTGGTGGGTTTCTGGAAGTATGTAGTCCCAGTGCACTAGAATTATGATGAGCATTGTTTTCGATTTCAATGGCACGTCTGGTAGAGGTAAGCTTTTGCGCAAACTGTACAGAGTGGGCATGGAGCTTTTGTGCAAGCTTGGTACACCTTTGCGTGGCCTGCTTAACTTCGGAGTATGGGCATGAAGGCGAAAGTTAGCCACATGTGCACAATGTGTGTGGGTAAATCTAAGAAAAAGGATTTGGGCAGAAGATATGGAGAATATGTGACGAGTGTAGGCTTGGTTGGGTGAGCACACGAAGATAAATATTTGCTGTTTGTGTCTCGCGAGTTGCAACAAGAAAACTGTCTCCAATATGCTAAATGGCGAGACCTGAGATCCACAACAAGCTGTCTCAAATCCAAAGGATCAGCTGAGCGTACCTTTTGCTGAAAATGATGAGCATGATGTAAACCATTCATGGCAGACAACAGATGGGATGTCCAGCAGGAAAAACTTCCGGGGCTGAGGGAGGTGTCCGCATGAAAAAACTTGTGAAGTAGAGCGCTGTTGCAATGGGTGAGAGAATTATTAAAGCGTGCACAGGCTCTGGACTAATTGATTAGGTTCAATTCCACACTCATGGATGACACTCCAGGAAGAAGTCGATGTTCGTACACCCAGCATGGATCTCAAGAATCTCAGAAGCCATTTCTGGTTGCAATCATCCATCTTTGTCCCCTGTTGAAGATATGCAGTGACCCAGATCTGACTTGCATGCATTCTGTCTTGAAGAGCTATAAGGAGGCATGTAAGCGTGTAATCTGGTGTTGATGGGCAAAAGTACGCACACGAGCCATGCCTGCCAGGCAGGGTTTGAGAGCTTCCTCAGCAGCATTGTGCAGATTAATGTGTTTGTCAAACTGCATTCCCAGGTAATAGAAGGTATTTGAGTAAGGCAAGACCTCACCATCATAAAAAAGGGGAGGTAAGTGATTGGTCTTGGAGTTAAAACAGACGATAACATATTTTTTGGTATTGACTGTTAGGAATTTCCGACCGGGCATAAGCCTTGAGACGGTTAAGCATGGCCTGAAGATTGTTTGGCAAGTTGGAGGTTAAGCATACATATAGTAAGTAATTAGTAAGTCATCGATAAAAAAATGGAAGACAAAAATACAAAAGCAAAAAGAATAAAGATTCTTCTCACGAACCCTCCCACCTCACATTCTTTCCGCTTTCCAAAAATGGGCACAAGTCACCCAAGAGGAAATGGCCTCTCCCCTGGACTATAACGCTCACTACCATCACTACTGGAGCTCTGATCCCCGCGAGATTTTGTTTGGTGCCCACTACAATTCTCTCTCCTCCAGATTTTTTGGAATGTCTATCTGCCATCCCATCTATGATGAGAAGTCCATGAAACTAGCTTTACAGCATGCTATCTACTTTGCCATCCTTAACACAGAGGCTACAGCCACCTTCATGCTTCTGCCAGCAAGTGGCAGGCATATGATAACCAACCCCTACTCAGAACTCCTCAATGCTTACCCACACCTTTGCTATATGCTTGGAACCATTCCAAAAAGCATACTTGTCTATGACAAACCCCAATCCTGGGCCAGCCAGGAAACTGCCCTACCCAAGCATACCTGGGATTTACAAATTGTTGCAGTCTGGAATACGGCTGCAAGAGTTCAATTGAATAATCAAAACCATACCTGGCCTCAGGATCTAGCCAAAGCCATCCCAGAGGCCAAATAAATTATCAGTAACGTTAGTAACTACCCCATCCAAAATACAAGACAGAGTGGTGCTCGGGATAAGAAAATGTGAAAAACTCCCCTTAGACAAGAAACAGATATCCAAGGGCCCCCCAAGATCCGCCTCAGACATTACCGTTAATGCTCCTTGTCAGTCCCATCCCAACCTCCAGCTCAAAATTGCAGGTTGGAGGTCTTGGGCCTACCCAGACGGCAGTTGCCAGGTCCAGAACGGCAAGACAGTTATAGGGGCAGGTGTGTACCATCCTATGAGCGATTCACAAAAACTAGTTGAACCTAATGGCGCTGGTATAACCAATACCATAGGAAGAGCTGAGCTGGCTGCCATTGCTGCTGCGCTCACTCATGATTACACACATATTGCCACAGATAGCCTCAGCTCACTTCATCAACTCAGAAAGCAAATCCTGTACCCAGAGAAGCATAGCATCATGTGCAAGGAGACGTTATGAAAAAGATTTCAAACCTTGCCCGAGCCTCTCAAGATCATATCTTTTTCTACAAGGTCAAGTCTCATGCTGGAATAGCTGGGAATGAATGCGCAGATCAGGTTGCTAAATACCAGGCCTCCCTCAAAGATGGCAACCTAACTGATACTGGTCTCCCTAGCGCTGGCCCAGGAGGAAATCCCTTCCACAGTACAATCTGGCTGGCTAGTGAAAAGGCAGATCCTAGGCCACCTCAATCCCACCCTTCTTCTCCTCGTCTGAGCCAACTCCCTGACCTTAAAAATGCTTTGAAATCCCATATGCATGCTAAACACAAGCTGGGCTATGCTAACCAGAAGACAGGCTACTACACTTACTACTAGTGCTTGCTACCTCACGTAAACAAGAAGATTAGCAATGCCTTTTGGAACATGCCCGGTCTCTCAACTTGAATGAAACGCACTGTCTTCCAATACCGCACAGGCACCCTTTACAATCAGAAACATGCGGTCCGCTTTAAAAGATCCACAAGCCTTACATGCCCTCTCCCTGATTGTCATCACATGGACAGCGCTCTCCACATATTCTCAGGTTGCCAGTGCCCCGTTATTCGTAACATGGTAACTGAGCGTCACAACATTGCCAGCAGAATGATTTTGAAAGTGGTAAGCGAAGGCTCTTATGGGTCAAACCTTATACATTTGGATGTAGGCTGTGCAGACCGTCTGGCTCAGCATGACATGCACATCACTGAGCAAGTCTCTAATCGAGCAATACCACCATACCTCTTCCACCCCAGCATTCCTGGTCAGGCTAGACGTACCTCCAGCCGTCCTGATGCTACATTGGTTATTCCTTGTCCTGCTAACCCTAATAGACCATCTACTCCCCCCTCACGTCCGGTACTCCGCAGTATGACTTGTAATGAAGAAGTAAGAAGCAGCACAAATGCAACCAGGCAAATTCGTGATTTGAACATCCAAAACCACCATATCCACCTAATAGAAATCAAATACTGCGAAGATACAAGGCCTGGTGCCCAGCTAGAAGCCTCACAGCAACAACACAGTGAACTGTGCAAACAACTCCAAGGTGTAGAGATTACTATCCACCCAATCCTCCTGGGTGTGGGTGGGACTATCTACACTGCTCATACCCTGGATCAATTCAAAAAATTAGGGATTGACTCACAGAGATCTGAAACACTTGCAAGAAAACTCCATGGCCATTCTGTACAATTTGCGCACAAACTTACCTCTACCAGACGTGCCATTGAAAATAAAAACACTCATCATAACACTGGTGCCCTGGAGCAGCGTGCCGCCAGAAACCCACCCGACCCACATTAACTCCCCTCTCATCTTCTGGTGAGGGAGACTCACGGCTCCTTGAGCCAATGTGTCTCTCTTTCCTTAATTGATGTAGGGAGAGTTTTCTCTGCCTACGTAGTTTTTTCTTTTTTCTTTTTCTTGTTCTTTTTCTTAGGGAGAGTTTCCTCTGCCTACGTAGTTTTTCTTTTCTTGGAGCACATGCAGGGTGGTTTCAGTGCTCATTGGGCTGGCTCAGTGCCCAATCTTGCAGGGAGCATGATTGTATGTCTTAAAGACAGCTCCAGTGGTACGTGCATTGACAGGTATCGCAGGTGGGCATGAAAGAAAGAAAACAAAAACTACGTAGGCAGAGGAAACTTTCATGGCATCGGAATTTATTAGTATTTTCTTTGCTCACTGGGCTTCAACAAAGTTTGCAGCATGGGTCCTCTGCTAGCCTTCTGGTACATGTTTTGAGTGAGCCACTTTTGGCCCATCATTTTGAAGAATGGGCAAGACCCAATTTTCAATGGTGACAGGATGCCATTGAGCTTTGTATTGAGTTCGTGTTTTCTTCTTCTTCTTGGGAGGATCTCTTTGGCTTCCAGAGATGTTTCTAGCCAAGATACTTTGGATGGCATGATCATAGGGGGAGGTTGTGTTGCTTGCTTGCACTGCGCTCAACTCGGCAGCCTTGTTCTGCTTTTAATTCCAAAGCCATTGGGCAGCCTCAATGCCTGGTTTGTGATGGAATGGGGCTTGGGGTTCTGATGGGTTAAGTGCGGTATTCTAAGTATACTCTGGGCCTCCTGTCCCTGGTTTGAGGGGTCTGGGTGGGGTTCAAGGATAGGGCTTGTGTGAAGGGTGTTGAGAGGACCTGGGTGGAGGTTGCGCCTTGCGCCAGGGCTGGCGCAAAGTCCTCCAATATGGGAGTGATCCCTTTGATTGCGTCTATCTTGATTTGTGTGTTTTTCTGTGTGTGTGACAGGCTGTTTGGGGGCAGATAGTTCTGGCTGTGGAAGAGGACATTTTCTACTTTTATATCCTGAGCATGGAATAGGGGGTTGCTGTAGGTCCTGGAGTCTGTGTGTATGGGTGTGCTTCGGGCATGAGCTTCATTCAGTGGGTTGCTAGGAAGGGGGGTAGGGGGGAGCATGCTCTGAGCTCTTTATTTACACACACACTGTGTGTGACAGGGCTGAGGCACCATGTACTACATGGTGTGTACTACATAATCCACCAAGAGAAGAAAAAGAAAGAGGTTTATGGGGATCTGACCTTGGTGATGTCAGGTATCAATGTTTGTAGAAAACAGGCGCATCTCTGTTCCAAGGAAGGATACACTTGACATGTCCATCTGCAAGTCTGGCAATGTGTTCCAAAAATTACCCTCACAACTGTTTAAGCATCCATAGTTTGGCTCTTTTTGCCCGCCAAAGGTCATGCCTGTACCACAAGGCGCTCAATGGGGCTTTAGGTGCCAGTAAGCGTAATATGTGAAGGGAGGCATTGAAACGGGAGTGCTGAGGGGGAGAAAGTCTTTATCCCAGGGCGCACACCTGGTGTCATGCCGCCAAGTAGCTCTGGAGGAATTCAGGCATTAGGCTGCAAAATAGGCCTCACGCAAATGCTTGCATGGTGTGGGAACTGCTGGAGGGAAAAGTGTGCGAACAGCTTGTCAGCTTCCTCAGCAGAGCACATGCACTGCTAAAATGGGTGTGCTTGATCAAGCTTGAGCGTGGAACAGCTAGGGTCAAGCTTGCTCCACTGGCAAATCTGCCCTGTGGTTGCACCCTGCCTGCTGGTAGCACTTCCGATGGGCCCAAAGAGAGCAAAGCTTGGCATGCTTCTAATGTGGGGCTCAGGAAATGATTGGCTATACTGCCCTCTACAATGACAGCAGTGCGGCTTGTAGAAAGATCCTTGAAAGGGCCTTTAACAATGTTTTTCTGAATCCTGCCTGAACTTGTTACTTCAAGACGCGATAGAAATACTTCTCACAGCCATGTCACGGAGCCGGGTGCTTCCAGCCCTGCAGAACCCCACTTTGTGCCAGTGGCTGAGGGGACTCATGGCTCTTTTTAGGAATGCGTCGCTTCTTCCTCATGAGGAAGGACTTGATCAAGTGGTTTAAGGTGATGTCTCCCAGCCCACATAGTCTTTCTTTTCCTTTTTCCTGCCTAAAAGTTGAAGCATATCGACTTAGCTTTGGAAGGTTCCAGGTAGTTTTCTAATACTTGCATCGGGATGTGAATGTTGCATGGAACCTGTGGGAAATGGACGTGGCTATGTATGCAGGTGTTCAAGGCAAAGAGATGGACAATCCCATACAGAAGTGGTTATTAACAGTGCTTAAAAGAACTCTGGGGGTCAGGGACACCACTCCCTCTTGGTGCATCATGCGAGAATGTGGTTTAGAGCCCTTACAGTTCAACTGGTTCCGAGCAGCAATGCGTCTTTATAATTCTCTGACCCGATGTAACAGCTCGACAATGAAAAAGATTTTGCAGGCTGACATGCGGCTGAGCTCAAGGTCCGATGATTGTTGGTCCTCCCATATTCTGTCAGCCATGGATGGTTTGGCACACTCCCACATCTTCAAACAGAAGCTGCTGAATTGTGAGCCCATTGATCTCAGTCGGTTTGTCGTGGACCTCAGGACCAGGCATCTACAATATTGGGCGCCTTTTTCCAACACACACCCAAGAGAGCGCAACAGTAAACGCTTAACCTATCACCAGTGGTGCGCTACTCCTACAAAAAGGGCCTTGGTTGGGCATTCTTCCTACAGTCTTCCCAAATACATGTTCCTTGACCTCCCCCATGATGTCATTCGCAACGTGGCTCGGTTTAGACTTCGTGTTCACACTCTTCGCTATGAGACAGCAACTTGGAATCACAGGTCTTCCCTAAACTGTGACCTTTGTGAGGCTGATGATAATGCCCAGGATGAACAACATGTCCTCTTTCATTGCACACATCCCCAGGTGGTCTCTCTCCGCAGGAAATATGCTCCCTTGTTCTCACAGGCAGGATCTCATGATGTGTCCGCTTTTTTAAACCAGAACAACCATAAACTTCCTTTTTTCCTTCATGAATTAATCGCTTTTTATGAGCAGGCTAGCAGTCGCAATTCTTGACTGAAGGCCTTATCCTTGTAAACCTTGTAAACCTTGTATGCAGGTGTTCCGAGGCCTGCATACTTGTTGCTGCGTGCATACTCTGCGGCACAGCCTCCGGGCATCCAGCAGTAACCTTTGATTAGACAAGCTGCTTTACGCTGCGGTGTCACACCCAGCTTACAGAAGAGGTTGGCAAACAGTTGGCAAACAGCAGATTGGGTGGTGTTTCTGTGGGCCGATCAACCTTGAATTGCCTCAACCGGCCCCTGTCTCCAAGGAGTTGCTCCTGTATACAGTTATAGCCAGGTGTGCGGTAAAGAAACAAAGCTCATTTATATATATATATATATATATATGAATATATAGATATATATGTATATGTATCCAAACTATGATAGGCAGGCAGGCTGCCCATAGTGCAACAGCAAATTGACTTACATCAACGCAAAACCTGCCCAAATAATTCAGAATCAATGCACAGGAAGTCTTGCCTCAATCTTAACAAGGAAATGCACCGAGGAAAAAGGCCCTTCCTGAATACCTGGTGGCTCATGGCCCTACTCTTGACAACGCATAACGGCTCGTGCCCTTTTTTGACTGCTGCTGATCACAGTGGCATCCCCATGGAAGTACCCTTCAGGAAGATCGAACCCCTTCCCAAGGGAGATCCTGGGTGCAGAAATTCCAATGGGAAGATCAGGGAACGGATGCCACTGGGGAGGCTCCATGGGATCTGGCTTACAGAGCAGTGAGCAATTCATGGCTGACTGAAATTTCAAACCATGCACATCATGGTGTGCAACAAGCCATTCATTAACACGACGCTTCCTGTAAGTAGGATGTATGGCAAAATAAAGGATTTGCAAGGGATGGGATCACCTACATGGTCTGTTGTTACTGCACGGACATCTCTTCTCTCATTTAAGGGGCACTCCGAGGACCGTGAAAACCAGAAGGGCACAACTTATCAACTCTTGTACCTTGCAATGATTTTGCCATGCATTCAATAGATGCATTAGTATCATAATAATAATAATAATAATAATTTGTGAGCACTGCAAACATATTAAATCCTGGCATTTTGTTTGTTGAGTTTGTTCCAGGGAGCAATTGCGCAAGCAAGCATGTGTATGTGTGTGTGTGCGTGTGTGTGTATGTGTGTGTGTGCGTGTGTGTGTGTGTGTGTGTGTGTGTGTGTGTGTGTGTGTGTGTGTGTGCGTGCGTGTGCGCGCATGCACGCGTGTATATGTATGTGTACATATGTGTTTGCGTGTATGTGTGTGTGTTCGTTTGTATGTTGTGTGCATGCGTGCTGGGAATGCGTGTGCACGCACGCCTGTAGCCTACAGTGTAGGTGCCTTAGCTAGTATACTCCTGCACCTCCTCAATCCACGAGCGTGCACACTAAACACTTGTGCGTGCGCTGTCACCAGGCTTTGGCAGCGCCAGGAGGTTCTTAAAGTGACATCCGTGTCCCGCAGCAACTTACATTGACCAACAGTCAACACCCTCCAACCCTCACAGGTTCAAGACACATACAACACTGTTCACTCACTCGTGATTTGCAAAATGTAAAGCTTTGGCCCTCTTGGCTTTTTTTTCTCACGGGCAGCTCACCCACCGACTCACTCACGCACTCACCAACAGAGCGTGGCCTCGGAGCGTGAGGGCTCCGGGCCACACATTTGCCAGCCTGAAAACTTGCCAAACACCACATATCATCAAAACAACAAAAGCCTCAACCAAATCTCGTTCCTACACCCACACGAACCGACCCGAACAATGCAGTTGCACATGAACCTGTCCGCCTCCCGGATCGCGGCCGGTGCCATCAACGTGCGTCCCGCGCCCTTCATTCGTGGGGCTGCTGCACCCAAGCGCACGAGCAGGCACATCGTGCGCGCCGAGAACGACCCCTCCACTCCCCCTCCCCCACAAGGATCGCAAGAGTCCCCCAGCTCCAGCCCTTCCCCACCTCCTCCTCCTCCTCAGCCAACAGCCGCAGCTCCTACCGTGACAGGTGTGTAAAAGCTGGCCCCAGGAAGCTCCCCCTCTGCCAGGCTGGCTGGTTCTTGGGGGTAGTGTCTGCTGAACTTCTGCATGCAATGTGGTGCAAGCAACGACATGTAGACACACACACACACACACACACACACACACACACACACACACACACACACACACACACACACACACACGCGCGAGAGGGAACGCGGGCACAGTCATGCAAGCAAACAAGCAGTGTGTGCTGCACCTGCAGCTCAGAGCATAAGAGCAGTGGCTGAGATCTGTTTTCTGTTGAGCACATTAATTTTGTTTGCAGCTCTGATGTGCACATCTATGCCAACTGCTGCTTATTTCTGATCATCAATATTTTTGCCTGTCTGTTTTGATGCAGAGGTGATGGGCTTCAGCGGAGCACCCGAGATCATCAATGGCCGCCTGGCCATGCTGGGCTTTGTCGCAGCCTTGGGTGCTGAGCTTTCGACTGGGGAGTCTGTTCTTACTCAGCTGGGAGATGCACCTACACTGATCGCCCTCACCTTCGCGCTCTTCTCAGCTGCATCCCTCATCCCGGCTTTTGCCAGGAGATCAGGAGACACTGTAGGCCCTTTCACCCCTCAAGCAGAGATGACCAACGGCAGATTTGCCATGTGAGTTGTGCAATCTCTACCTCTGTCACGTTTTGTATTGGCTTGCAACAGGAGGTTACCATCTCGAAAGTAGTGGTATTCTTGTCAGCATGTTCATTCTCACGCCGCTTGCCTTTTGAGCAGTTCTGCAAGAGATGTGTAAAAGCCTGTTAAATCTAGACAAGGAGGAAATTCCTTATGTCATTTTTAATGACTCATTGAGCAGTAACAAAGGGTTTTTTTTGCCATCACCTGTACTTGCTCTGCAGGATTGGCTTCGCTGCTATGCTGGTATATGAGGGAATTCAAGGTATCGCTCTATTTTAATTGCACCTCCTTTTTGTGAGCTTGTACTCATGCTCTTGTATCCTTGCTGTAGCATATGCTGTGCTTTGCTGATGGACTGTTTACCACTTTTAAGCATTATATTGCCTTGTACAACAAATTCATGTACATTAGCAAGGGGTACCTTCTTTCAATTCTTTCTCGGACACGTGCTGGTTGTAAATGAATGTGGATGATGTTGTCATATACCATCTGGAAACATGGTGTTGGAAATTTCTGAAGGTTTGGCCAGGTATGAGCAGTGTGATCATTACGAGTGTAAATTCAAATTCTACAATGCATTGCTTGGCAAGCTGCAAAACAATTGATACCGTATACCGGTGACCCAATCTCACCGTAAGAATGAATTTAATAAACTAAAATAAGAAATGTAATACTTCAACAAAGGCAATAGCAGGGTTGAAGTAAAAATGGAATATGATGACATAATTATAAAACAGTGGTTTACTTAAAGTAGCCATCAGTCACAAGCATGAGTACTAGAAAGATATTATCAAAAAAGGCGTGTAAGAGTACTAATCAATCAATCAAGAAAGATAACTACATACTATGCCTAGTAGGCAGAGGAAACTATATCTACATGTTAAGGTAAAAAAGACACATTGGCTCAGAAGAGCTGTGAATCACCTCCACCACGAAGCTACAAGAAGATGACTCCGAAAATGTAATTATTATGGGGATCTGGAGGGTTATTAGAAGTAACCACCTCCATAACCAGGCTGCAAGAAGTATTCTTGTTTTCAATAGCACGCCTAGTGGTAACAAGCTTGTTGGCATATATGACAGAATGGGCATGAAGTTTGCGAGGAAGTTCATTGGCGGTCAAGTCCCAGTTGTTTAAACTGGTGAAGGGTGTGCTCAGTGTAGCAGATCCCACCAACACCCAAAAGCATGGTGTGGAGAGTCACAACTTTTGCATTAATGAGTTTGCAGAGGTCTGCATGCTGCCGCTGTGCCGCCTCCAACTGTTGTCCACAGTACTTGATTTCCATCGAGTGCACATGTCGCTGGTTTACATTGAGTTGGTGGAATTGCCAGATCCCCATTACAGTCTTCTTTTCGTAGCTTCGTGGTGGAGGGGACTCACAGCTCTTCTGAGCCAATGTGTCTCCTCTTCCTTAATTGATGTAGGGAGAGTTTCCTCTGCCTACGTAGTTTTTTCTTTTCTTTTCTTGCCTCACGCGGTTGGCTGTTGTGACCCTCAGTGTGGGGATGTGTCTGCTGCATAACGCATGATGGTGTGAGCAGGAGGTAGAAGGAGAACAAGTGAGTTTGGCTTTATAGGGAGTAATCAGTATATCATCAGGACGGCTGGAGGTGAGTGATCAAGCATAAGTGCAAAAGCAATAAATTGTGAGACGCACTTCAGAAAACAATTGGGTTTCAGACGAAACAAACATTTCAGATAAGTTGTTACACTCTCGATTGCATCATACTAATGATTTGTAACATTTCTGTAACATTGTTCCTCGGTAATTATTCAGATACGATTCAAATCAACAAAGAGAGAAATGTTCTAGTTGTAGCACAAATACTTCAGACATATACTGTGACAATGCAGCAATGAAACACAAAAGTAAATCCCAAGTCAAACAGTCCATACAAAAAGGGAAGGTGAGCAACATTAAAATTTTTGGAAAAGAACGATAGTGCCTGTCATGCTGTGCGAACACAGATTAGGGAGTATACAGAATTTGTGAGGCAAGTAAAAAATTAGGTGAGGAGAGTATGCATTATGGCATGGTGAAATAAACTAAGCATAGATAGTTCTTGCATTCTTTTAAATTGAATCATGTATAAAAAAACAAGTTGCAAGTATGATCATACTCCCTTTTCCCTCACTACAATACCTCAGCAGCAAAAGCACAGCAGAACCAACAAGATATTGTGCGCAGTTACTGTGTTTTTTTCGAGCCGCACCATGTATTTTATTTGCACGTAGGTCATATTCTTGCACGCATCTTGGAACTGGTGCACCTTGCAGCAAGGAATGATTGTTCACACAGGGAAAGCACCTCATATTTGTAACGTTCGGGGTGCGAAGAATCTTGTGCGCACAGGCAAGTACAAACACACTTAAAACTTCTCTCACTCTGCACACACCATCTCCTGAGCTGTAGGCCACCCCATTCAATCCTGAAGTTCAGGAATGTCACGCAAATGTAAGTTCAGCACACAGGCGGCTAAGAAACTCAGTCTTGCCTGCTCTGCGAGGGACCAGTGCTTGTGTCCCGACTCTTGTATTGTGTGGGAACGTCTCATTGTGTGGGGTGGCACTGCAAGTGGGATATCTGGTTAGCAACTCACAAACCAACATTTGTATCTATAAAACTACTTACTTTACTTGAAGAAAGAAGAGCCAAAGAAATAAGAAAAAGAAAAGTCTACACTAGCCCAAAGGCCGCGTGCATTAAGGAAAGGGTCCCTGACTTGCAAGCTAGAAAGGGTCTCACCACAGGGCTCTCAAATCTAAACTAGACACAGCTAGCCTATCAGAAAGCCAGAAACAGAGCTAACAGAAATCTGGAGGGTTGTTCACCATGCTCCCGGACGCCCGGAATCTTCTTCTCCTGCTCTCCACTGCCACGTGCCCAGCAACCCCACCCCTAGAAGTTCCCTGAAAATGAAGTACATGCCTTGCGTTAACAATAGTTGTAAATCTCTGGATAGCATGGCAACTTAACTTGAAAGCTAGTGATTTAGCTTTTGCCTGGTTAAGCCCAAGTTGATAAGAGGTTTGATGGTGTAGTCATTATAGATAGTGCCTGCAACACCAACTAAGATGATGTGTACGGTCACATTGTTGTTCCTGTTTGGGTTTCTCAAGCTCTCCGAGTTGAACAGGCTACTTGGTCCAATACAACTTCTCCGGTCTGTGATATCTGTGATTCTGATGACATGCAAGATGAAAAACATGTGCTGTTCAGATGTTCCGATCCCCAGGTCTGCTCTCTCCATGAAACGTATGCCTCACTTTTTTAGCACAACCTCTCTTTTCTACACCTCCACGTCTCCCACAGGATGCCCTGTCTACTAGACATAGTAGGCACTATTCACTATGTAAATTCCCAGGATATCAATATTTTCTAAACCAGAATAACAACAAACTTCCTTTTTCCTTCATGACCTCATGTGTATATATGAACAGGCTAGCAGTCAAACGTCTTGACTGAGGCCTTTTCTCCCTTGTAATCCTTGTGACCCTTGTTTCTCAACCTGCGGATTTTGAGCCTGGTTATAGTATTGGTATGCTGGGTTGCAGCTTCTAGAGTGGAAAAGGGGTTGGTATCAGGGCAGAATTTAAACCTGTCTTGAGGAAGGATCTTAGTGGGATCAATGTGTGAGGGTCGGCCTGGGATGGAGCGCACAAAAGACAGCATCAGGGCGGCTCTGGTGCCGGACAGAGGAGCCAGTACTAGCAGGGAAAACCCAGTCAATGATGATTCGAAAGATGTGTTCAAGGACTTGTATGCCCTGCTGGAGGAGTCTCTCATTTCGGCAGGCATCCATACCAATAAGGGATGAACCATATCTGCCTTTCCTGAGAGTTAAACACAGGAGCTAAGGCCGACATGGTGCCTGTCGGTGTGCATCCCATTCATTGGTGGGTGAATAGATCTAAGGGCAATGTGATTACTGCTGTCCATTTCATTGCATAATGGGCAGCGTGCAGAGGTGGAAGACAATTTGAATCTATGGCATGTTTCTGAGCGCTCAGCTTACCAGCTGGGTCATAAGTCCTCCCTTATATGGTCATCACTTGGATCTTCCCCATCATGTCCTTCGCAACACTGCCAGATTCAGGCTGTGGGTACACGCTCTCCGAGTTGAACGGGCTACTTGGTCCAATAGTACTTCTCCAGTCTGTGAAATCTGTGATTCTGATGACATACAAGATGAAAAACACGTGTTGTTCAGATGCTACAATCCCCAGGTCTGCTCTCTCCGTCAAAAGTATGCCTCACTTTTTGAACACAACTTCTCTTTCCTACACCTCCACGTTTCCCACAGGATGTCCTGTCTAGGCACCATTCACCATGTGAATTCCCAGGATGTCAATTTTTTTCTAAACCAGGATAACAACAAACTTCCTTTTTTTTCTTCATGACCACATGTGTATTTATGAACAGGCTAGCAGTCAAACGTCTTGACTGAGGCCTTTTTTCCCTTGTAACTCTTGTAACCCTTGTATAGTTTAGCCTCTGCCAGCTATTGTAATAGTAGCCAGAGGTATCAGCGGAGCCAAGCTTGTGCCTATTGTGCATGTGTGTTTTTAGCTTGTCTGTCATGTTAGTGAGGTAGTGAGTTGGAGTAGTGTGGGAGTGATCTGGGTCACCATTGCACCCATGTGAGGACTTCAATGAGTGCCAATAAAAGCTATGAAAGGGACTATTGGTATCTGGAAGTGCAATGTCCGTGGTGTCCGTTAGTGCTGCAGCGCGTGCGTAGGCGTCAACCCCCTCATTAACCTTATAAAAATGTATAAGGTATGGGGAGTGCTCTAAAACATTTGAGATGGCCTGGATGAGAACTCTGCATGGAGGTGGGTCCTCATCCGCATTGGGTTCAACGTCAACGAAATTCAAGGTCTGTTTAGAAATCTGAAAGAAGCAGGATGCGCTATCAGAAGCTTTGTCAGTGTGCCCTTGTTGGAGAGCTACAAGAATGCTAGTTCTGCTCTGTTGATAGTGTTTGTGGGTCCATGTCCATTGGGGTTTATGTGCAATTGTAGCTGTTGGGATGATTGAGTAGAGTCTCTGCTCGGCTTGTAAGCACCTGAGCCAACAAATGGTGGAAAGTCATCTTTGTGTTTAACGACACTGCCATCTTTGTAGGTGGTTTCTCTCCAGTTCTTGATTCTAGATGTGAAGTTCTTTTTGTAGGTGGCAGGATGGAAGGCTGCTCTTGCCTGAGGGCACCTGTGTGAGCAAATATGAATGTCATGGGGAAGAGGTTGACATTTCTTCCTCCAGTTGATTGATGCTAGGCGTTGATGAGTATGCAGTGGTATGGCAGAATTTGGAGGTTGCAAGGGTAGCCAATGAGCTTCTGGTATGTCTCGCTTGAAAAGCTGAAGCCAGTCCTTGTTGGCATTGTCTAGCGCCTCTCTGGCATGTAGGTTCCAGACAACAATGAGTTGCATGGGGTAAGAAGCCTGGGCAGGATTAGGTATAGTTTTGAACCAGTGTTGGGGTGTCTGGAATTGGATGTTACCAGCAGGAAATTTGGCTAGCACTTGCACAAGACCGGGATAGTGGTTCAGCCAGCTCATGTAGGCGTTGCAACTGAAGCCTCTCCTTTGAGGTAAGAGCATAAAGGTTGCAACTGGTTCGATGGTTTGGAGGGAGGAGTTCACTGCGTGGCGTAGGAGTTGGAACATGATCTCGTCATCATAAGGAGGGTGGCAGAAGGAGTAGCCACAATAGCGTACAGAAAAGGCATCAGTGCACGCCCCAAAGACCTGGTCTCGGTAGCTTGTGCTGAGGCTACAACACCAACTGTACCTGAGGTACAGTCAAATTTAAGAGGGTTGAAGAACCTTTCTGTGGAGACCATGCACCATTTACGCAGGGCTGATCGAATGCAGGGAGGTGTGATAAGTGCATTGAAATTGTGAGCCTTTTTGCTTTTAGCAGAGAGTTGCTTTTCTTGAGCCTTCTGGCGTGATAAGAGGCCCATAATTTCTGTTGCTGTATCCTGGACGGGTGGTTGGATGGTGGTATGCATGCCTGCCCTCTTGGCTGCTTCATATGCTTCAAGCAAGGTTTGGAGCCTTTCTATAGTGAGCATGCCAACACATTTGCCATTTGTGTTATTTATACAGGCAGGTTCACAGCTGAACGCTTCAGGCATTTGTGCAGATACTGCAATCTCATCAGATGGGTCCCGTTGTTGGGTTTCTTTCACGAGGTCAACAGTTCTCATGATTATCTCACATTGCCATGTTGGCATGATACCTGTCTGGGGGTTAGTGGGTTGGAAGTCAAAAATGACATTCTTGCAAATGGCACATCCAGTAGTTGAGAGCCATAGAGAGTTGGAGAGGCTCCGGGGGTTGCCTTCAAAGCCTTGTTTCACAAGATTGCCAAGGTCGGTTTCATTGGTTGGGGGGTCTGCTGTTTGTTGTTCCAGTCTCAAAGAGCTGTGGGTTTCCCTCACCAGAGGGTAAGAGGGATGCTAGTGTGGGTTTGGTGCGTTTCTGGAAGCATGCAGCCCCAGGGCACCAGAGTTATGTTGAGTATTCTTGATTTCAATCAGCACGTCTGGTAGAGGTAAGTTTTTGCGCATGTTGTACAGAGTGGGCATGGAGCTTTCGTGCAAGCTTAGTAGACCTTTGCGGGTCAATCTTTAGTTTTGAATTGGTCCAGGGTGTGGGAAGTATAGATAGTCCCACCCACACCCTTAAAGTTTGAGTGGAGGGTGATCTCAGCGCTTTGAAGCTGTTTGCACAGTTCACTGTGTTGTTGCTGTGAGGCTCCTAGCTGGGTACCAGGCCTCGTATCTTCGCAGTATTTGATTTCTCTTAAGTGGGTATGGCGGTTTTGTTCAATCCATGAAGTTGCCTGGCTGGGGTTGTGCTGCTTCTAACTCCTTCATTACGTCCCGTACTGCGGAGTACCCGATGTGAGGGGGGAGTAGGTGGTCTATTTGGGTTAGCAGGGCAAGTGATGCTCGGGATAAGGAAATGTGAAAAACTCCCCTCAGACATGAAACAGATATCCAAGGGCCCCCCAAGATCCGCCTCAGACATTACCGTCGAAGCTCCTTGCCAGTCCCATCCCAACCTCCAGCTTAAAATTGCAGATTGGAGGTCTTGGGCCTACACAGACGGCAGTTGCCAGGTCCAAAACGGCAAGACACTTATAGGGGCAGGTGTGTACCATCCTATGAGTGACTCACACAATCTAGTTGAACCTAATGGTGCTGGTATTACCAATACCATAGGAAGAGCTGAGCTGTCTGCCATTGCTGCTGCGCTCACTCATGATTACACTCATATTGCCACAGATAGTCTCAGCTCACTTTACCAACTCAGAAAGCAAATCCTGTATCCTGAGAAGCATATACATCACGTGCAAGGAGATGTTCTGAAGAGGAGCTCAAACCTTGCCCGAACCTCCCAAGATCACATCTTTTTCTACAAGGTCAAGTCTCATGCTGGAATAGCTGGGAATGAATGTGCAGATCAGGTTGCTAAATATCAGGCCTCCCTCAAAGATGGTAACCTGACCGATACTGGTCTCCCTAGTGCTGGCCCAGGAGGAAATCCCTTTCACAATACAACCTGGCTGGCTCGGGAAGAGACAGATTCTCGGCCATCTCAATCCCACCCTTCTTCTCCTCGTCTAAGCTACCTTCCAGACCTTCAAAATGCTCTGAAATCCCATATGCATGCTCAGCACAAGCTGGGCTATGCTGACCGGAAGACAGGCTACTACACTTATTACCAGAGTTTGCTACCTCATGTAAACAAAAGCATGAGCAATGCCTTTTGGAATATGCCCAGTCTCTTCAACTCGAATGAAACACACTGTCTTCCAATACCGCGCAGGCACCCTATACAATCAGAAACATGCAGTCCGATATAAAAGATACACTAGCCTTACATGCCCCCTATGTACCAGGTAGCTACCTGATTGCCATCACATGGATAGCGCTCTCCACATCCTATCTGGCTAAAAAAGAAAAAGAAAAAGAAAAAACTACGTAGGCAGAGAAAACTCTCCCTAAATCAATTAAGGCTGCCAATACCCCGTCATGCGTAACATGGTAACCGAGCGTCACAATATTGCTTGCAGGATGATTTTGAAACTGGTCAGTGAAGGCTCTTATGGGACCAATCTTGTGCAGTTGGGTGCGGGCAACACAAACCGTTTGGCCCATCACGACCTGCAAGTCCCTGAGCAAATCTCTAATCGTGCTGTGCCTTCCTACCTCTTCAAACCCATGATTTCTAATCAAACCAGACGCAACTCCAGCCGCCCTGATGCAATCTTGGTCACTCCTCACCCAATTAACCCAAACAGACCACCCACTCCACCCTCACACTGGGTACTGCGCAGTATGGGAAGTAGCTCAACTCCAGCCCGCCATATTCACTTAATAGAAATCAATACCGGTACTGTGAAGATACGAGGCCTGGTGCCCAGCTAGAAGCCTCACAGCAACAACACAGCGAACTGTGCAAACAACTCCAAGGTACAGAGGTTACTATCCACCCAATCCTCCTGAGTGTGGGTGGGACCATTTACACTGCCCATACCCTTGATCAATTAAAAAAAATTAGGGATTGACTCACAGAGATCCGAAACACTTGCAAGAAAACTCCATGCCCATTCTGTACAGGTTGCGCACAAACTTACCTTTACCAGACGTGCCATCGAAAATAAAAACACTCATCATAACACTGGTGCCCTGGAGCAGCGTGCTGCCAGAAACCCACCCGATCCACATTAACTCTCCTCTCATCTTCTGGTGAGGGAGACTCACGGCTCTTTTAGCCAACGTTTCTCCTTTTCCTTTATTGATGTAGGGAGGGTTTTCACTACTTGTGAAACTGGTAGTACCTACATTGCTGTTTCTTTTTCTTTTTCTTTTCTTTTTCAGGGCAAGGAGTGACCAAGATAGCATCGGGGCGGCTGAAGGTGCGTCTAGCTTGATCAGGAATGCTGGGGTCAAAGAGGTAGGGAGGTATAATACGGTTAGAGACTTGCTTAGTGATGTGCAGGACCTGCACTGCAGGTCATGCTGAGCTCGACGGTCTGCGCTGCCTGTATCCATTTGTAAGAGATTTGACCCATAAGAGCCTTTGCTGACCACTTTCAAATTCATTCTGCTGGCAATGTTGTGTCGATCAGATACCATGTTACGTTTGACGGGGCATTGACAACCTGAGAGAATGTGGAGAGCACAATCCATATGGTGACATTCTGGGAGGGGGGGTGCATACAAGGCTAGTGGATCTTTTGAAGTGTACCGCATGTTTTTGGTTGTAGAGAGTGCCTGTGCGGTATTGGAAAACTGTGCGTTTCATACGGGTTGAGACACATGGCATGTTCAGAAGGCATTGCTAATGCCCTTATGTAAATTTACATGAGGTAGCAAGCTCTGGTAATAAGTGTAATAGCCTGTCTTGCAATCTGCATATCCAAGCCTGTGTTTAGCATGCATGTGGGATTTCAGAGCATCATTAAGGTCTAGGAAGTATACTAGATTGGGAATAAGGGAAGAAGGTTTAAGTGTATTTGGTCTTGCCTCTTCTCGAGCCAGCAAAGCAATATTGTAGAAGGGGTTGCCGCCTGGGCCAGCGCTAGGAAATAAAAGAAAAGTCTACGCAAGCCAAAGGCCACGTGCATTAAGGGAAGGTCCCTTAACTAGCAGGCTAGCAAGGGCCTCACCAAGGGTCCCTCAAAACTACACCCTCAAAACTACACGAGCTACAGCTAGCCTAGGAGAGGGAAGAGACAGAACTACTAAGGATCGGGCGGGTTGTCAGCAGTGCCCCGAGACGCCCGGACTCTCCTTCTCCTGGTATCCAACTCCGCGCGCCCAGTGACCCCCCTCCCCAGAAGCCCCCTGTAAGCAAAGAGCATGTCTGGTGTTAATAATAGTGGTTAATCTCTGCAGGGCGCTAGGAATACCGGCATCAATTAGGAAAGAAAAGAAAAACTACGTAGGCAGAGGAAACTCTCCCTACATCAATTAGGTTATTACATTTGAGGCTAGCCTGGTATTTAGCAATCTTGTCTGTGCATTCATTCCCAGTTATTCCAGCGTGAGATTTGACCTTATAGAAAAAGATGTGACCTTGAGAGGTGCAGGCAAGGTTTGATATTGTCTGCATAACATCTCATTGTACATTATGTCTGTGCTTCTCTGGGTAAAGAATTTACTTTCAAAGAAGCTCTGAGTTGGTGAATTGAGCTGAGGCTATCTGTGGCAACGTATGTGCTTCGTGAGTGAGTGCGGCAGCTATTGCAGCCAGCTCGGCTTTTCCTATGGTGTTAGTCTACCATTGCCTTTGGGTTCAACTAGATTCTTTGAGTCACTCATGGGATGGTACACGCCTGCCCCAATAACCGCCTTGCCGTCCTGAACCTGGCAGCTGCCGTCTGTGTAGGCCCAGGACTTCCAATCTGCAACTTTTAGCTGGAGGTTTAGATTGGGCTGACAAGGAACAAGGGCTTTTATGTCAATGACTGGTTTATGGGGGACCTTGGCAATTTGCTTCTTGTCCAGGGGAAGCTTTTTCGTATTTCCCTATCCCGGGCATAACAGCGTGCCTTGCATTCTGGGGGCCGGGCATAGCGTGCACTTAATGTGTTGGCACCACTGTGGGTCTAAGGACTGTTCCACAGGCTCATGCTTGTGGTCAGCAGCTACATCTAGTGTGCAGACTTTAGATGTGCTCAGCAGATAGCTGCTGGGCATGGCTTTCCTTGGTTGGAAGGCTGACAATGCTGACTCTGCTTTTTGAAGGTCTGGAACTGTAGTCTTTCAGCTATCATCTTGCTCTCTTTCTCGTTGCTATACCTTGTCTTCTTTCTCTGCCTGCTGTACTTCTCTCAGTCTTAACTTCGTGGCGGGGTGGTCATGCAGTCTGTGCACCAATGTGGCCCCCTTTCCTTAATTGATGTGGGGAGTGTTTTACTGCCTACAACATTTTTCTTTCGTTTTTCTTTCTTGTGGAGATATAAATTTGCTTGCACCAGCCACACTCTTGAGAAGACTTCTTCCACCTCTCATTACCAAGATCAGGCACAGGCTACTGCTAGTAACCCTCCTGGTCCCCATTGACATCTTTCTTTTGCTTCTCTTGGAGAAGGGGATTTGCCTCGGCCCTAGGTCCTTAATTGATGTGGGGAGTGTTTTCACTGCCTGCGTCGTTTCTTTCTTTCTTCTTTCAAGAGGGTTGGAGTACCTTTCTGGTTGAGACCATGCACCATGTCAGCAGGGCTAAACGTATGTGGGGAGGTGTTATCAGCGTATTAGAGTTGTGAGCTTTTTTTCTCTTGGCAAATAGGTGCTTGTTCCAGGCTTTTTGTCCCTGAACTCGATATAGTGAGCCTAGGAGAAAGCCAGAAACAAAGCCAGAAAAAGAATGGGGATCCAGAGGGTTGTCCGCCATGCTCCTCAATGCACGGACTCTCCTTCTCCTGCTCTCCACTGCCACGCGCCCAGCAACCCCTCCCCCAGAAGTCCCCTGGAAATGGAGTGCATGTCTGGTTTTAATAATAGCTGTTAGTCTTTGGATAGCATGGCAACTTGATTTGGTTGCTAATGATTTAGCCTTTTTTCTGGTTAGACCCAAGTTGATAAGAGGTTTAATGGTGTAGTCATGATAAACAGTGCCTGCCACACCAACTAAGATGATGTGCAAGATCACCTTATTGTTCCTGTTTGGGTTCCTTGACTCCTATTTGGGTTTCTTGGGTTTTGGTCCTGGTCACAGTGCTGCCCCTGGGCATGCTGGTCAGTTGCAGATTCCACAGTGGGAAAAAGGGTTGGTATCAGGGCACAATTTAAATGGAACAAGATGAATGTCCCTGTCTTGAGGAAGGATCTTAGTAGGATCAAGGTGGGCAGGTTAGCCTGGGATAGAGTGCTCAAAGACAGCATCAGGGCGGCTTTGGTGCCAGGCAGAGGAGCCAGTACCATTTGGGAAAACCTAATTAGGGATAGCTCGGGAGATGTTGTCAGGGAATCCTATGCCCTGATCGAGGAGTCTCTCATTTTGGCAGGCGTTCATACCAAAAAGGGATGACCCTTATCTAAAAAGGAAATTCAGCGGGGGAATATAATGTTGCGAAGGAAACAAGTCTAAGCGATGGCAAGCCTGTCCGGTGTTCCTCAAGTGTTTCCCCTATTGCTCCTAGAGCAAGGTGGGAGACTGACATGTTGTGCAAACTATTGAATCACAACTTTTACAAAATAAACGTCAATTTGTCTGTCTGGAGACACTTATGACATAATCATGCAGTGCTTTCATATAATGTACGCATATATGGAGTCTTATGCCTATGCCAGCTTTTGAATATTGATCAGTCCCAGCTCTACCGTTACAATGTCTACATTTGCTGAAGACTTTAATGCGGAAGCTAAGACCGTCGTGGTGCCTACTGGCGTGCATTTCACTCATTATTGGGTTAGGGCATCTAAGGGCGATGTGTTCAATGCTGTCCATTTTGCCGCATATCAGGCAGCAAGCAGAGGTGGAACATATCTTGAACCTGATGGCATGCTTTTACCCTCCAGATCAGGGCGGGTGAAAAGGAAAGAAAAGAAGTCTACGCCAGCCAAAGGCTGCGTGCATTACCCTACTGGAGTCCCCCCCTTTTAAGAAGGGTTTAGACCTCCTTAAATGAGATAAGGACCCCCGTTAATTTCCCTAACGGACCCTCCTTAAATACCTCCTTATTTTCTGCAACATTTTAAGGACCTCCTTATTTTCTACTGGCCTCCTTATTGGCCTCCTTATTTTTCTGCAAGCCTTCTTATTAACCTCCTTTTTTGTGTAAGCCTCCTTATTTTTCTGCAGGCCTCCTTATTGACCTCCTTATTTTTGTGTAAGCCTCCTTATTTTTCTGCAGGCCTCCTCATTGACCTCCTTATTTTTTTGTAAGCCTCCTTATTTTTCTGCAGGCCTCCTCATTGACCTCCTTATTTTTTTGTAGGCCTCCTTATTTCTCTGCAGGCCTCCTTTTTGACCTCCTTATTTTCCGTAAGCCTCCTTATGTTTCTGCAGGCCTCCTTACTGACCTCCTTATTTTTTTGTAGGCCTCCTTATTCTTTGCAAGGCTCCTTATTGACCTCCTTATTTTTTTGTAAGCCTCCTTATTTTTCTGCAGGCCTCCTTATTTTTCTGCAGGCTTCCTTATTGACCTCCTTATTTTTTTGTAAGCCTCCTTATTTTTCTGCTGGCCTCCTTATTGACATCTTTAATTTCTGTAAGCCTCCTTATTTTTCTGCAGGCCTCCTTGTTGACCTCCTTATTTCTTTGTAGGCCTCCTTATTTTTGTAAGCCTCCTTATTTTTCTGCAACTAGGGCAAAGAATTCAAGCCAAAATATCGAAAACAGGTATGCATGCAAATTGTCCATGCAAATCCAAAGAAGAAGAGAACAAATTAAATAGATAAGAAAAACCAATGTACCTATTAGCAAAGAGCACATCATTGTGGCAAATTATTCTGCACGTAAATAGCTTACGCCGCTCTTCAATGCCGAACCTTTCTCCCCAAAAAAGAAGAAAGGCTACGCAGTTCAAGTCAGATTGCGCGCATTAAGGAAAGGCCACCTATCCTTACGGGCAAGACACCACCGCATGGACCAAGATGAAGAGCAAGTACAGAAATCCAATCTAGCGAGCCACCACCTACGACAACCTACGACAATCAAGGCTTCCGTGAGTTTTACAAAGCTAACAACTGACAGGCCACTCATTGCATGATTATGCATCCTCTAGGTTTGCCCCATTTACTTTGAAAGAAGGAGCTTCAACATCTTTACCTGCAGAACTTCTCCCCATCCCTCTGCCTCCCCTGCCTCTCCCTCCCCCCTTGCCTCCCCATGACCCTCCTCCCATGACCTTGCTGCTCCCGGCAACAGCCTCCTTCATTTCCTCTGTGAGCTTGCAATCTCGTTTTCCTGCATGTGTGTGTGTCATGATCAGTTGATGTGGCAGGTTAAAAGTCAGCACTACGCACATCAGAAAATGAGGCTTGTCATGCCTTAAATTTATCATTGTATCATTCATGCACCTTATTTTGATGCTTTGGAAACCCCTCAGCCTGACATCATGCTTGCTTGAAATTTGCATCACCTTACGTCAACACAAGGACACACCTGTAGCTTCCAGTCCCTCCTTTGAAGCACCACAATTTAAACTTATAGTTATATATGTTAAAAACATGTAAGCTCCTCCACACACTATACACTTTGTGCTGCAGACACCCAGCAAACCAGATGTAAGGAGGTCTGGACCTCCTTAAAATTTTCAAGGAGGTTGCCAACCCTCCTTAAATTTGCAAAGTGAGTTCAACCTCCTTATTTTTTTAAAGACCTCCTTAAATGGCGCCAGCCTCCTTAAAATGGGGGATCCTCCAGTAGGGTTAAGGAAAGTTTCCCTAACTAGCAAGCTAGCAAGGGTCTACCAAAGGGTCCTCAAACCCAAAACTAGACACAGATAGCCTAGGCAAAATCCAGAAACAGAGCTATTTGGGATTTGGAGGGTTGTCGGCCATGCTCCTGGACGCCCGGACTCTCCTTCTCCTACTCTCCACCGCCACACGCTCTTGTTTGTTGGATATTCATGTGCGATTTTTCCAATGTTTGTCTCAATTTTAAGGGTGATCTATGGGTAATTCCAGAAGGAGGAGCATGCTTTGTTGGCAAATTGAAAGGGTGGGTTTTGGGCTTCCGACAGTGGTGTTTGGGGAAGTAGGCTGCATGACATAGTTCAGCCTCTGCCGGCATTGTAATAGTAGCCAAGCTTGTTCCTTCTTGTGCATGTGTGTTTGAAGTTTGGCTGTCAGATTTGTGAGGTACTGAGTTGGAGCTATTTGGGAGTGTTGTGGGTCACCGTTGCATCCATATGATAACGGCTTGTGAGTGAGTGAGTGAGTGAGTGAGTGAGTGAGTGAATTGTGATAGGCACCAAAGAGCGAAGTTTCTGGGTCAGTGCTCTGGCAGTGCTGGACCACAACCCCCAAAAACAGCGATACTGGAGTGCTGACCCTCTCTTCAGCAACCTTGGTATCGTATTTTCCCTTTCATCCAGATTCTTAGGTCTCTCAAAAATCAGCTTCGTCTCTCAAAGGCAACCATTGCACATACCAACTTTAAAACGGTCCTCAATCCTGCCCCGTCCAGGAAATACCTCTTTTTCAGCACACCTGAGGCCTACAGATTATTGCAGTCTGGAACACAGCTGCAAGGGTATTTTCTTTTCTTTTTCTTTCCTTTTCTTTCATATAAACAAATATAACCTAGCTTAACTACAGGACCTGTCTAGAGCTGTACCAGAAGCCAACTGGAAGGTGCGCAGTGTCGGCAACCACTCTATCCTCAATGCAATGCATGCTGGCATGCTTGGGAACAAAAAGTGCAAACTCCTCTCTGACAGAAAAACAAAAGAAATCCAACTGATCCATACATAGGTAACCAAAAAGGACTCCTTATACCGAACCAATCTAGTCCAACCCTTACCCTCAATGTTCCCGACTGGACCTAGGCGTACACTGATGGCAGCTATCATATTTAGAATGGCAGACTAAAAATCGGAGCAGGCGTTTACTACCCTCTCACTGACAGCAAAACATTTGCTGAGCCCAATGGTCCTGGAATTGCTTACACCATATTGTCATGCGAGGATCGAATCCTTGTGGCCGGGGTGGAGATAAAGATGCCCTCTATCGGTGGGAGCCAGTGGGAGGCTCTTTCCTTAATGCACGCGGCCGATCGGCAAGCGTAGATTTTTCCTTTCTTTCCTTTCCTTTCACGTGAGATTGGTGTCATTGTTGGATTGCTGTCAAGACCTTCAGTTTGGCGGTTGGTAGTTGGACCAGATATTTATGATGGCTGAGAGACTGGCGAAGCCAGTATTGAAGACTTCATATTTCCGGCATCGATTCTGGTTGTATCAATTACCCCCGTGAGTATGTCCGGCTAAGGCCATCAGCCCCTGGGGAGGGGACTAGTGTGGCAGCCCAAAGTGTGGTAACGTATCGTGTTGTCAGGTTTAACCCAGGAAATCAGCTAGCAAAAGCAGTAGCTAGAGTGTAAGTCGAGCTGCTCAAGGAGTGACAGCTGTCCTTTGCGCTAGAGTCACCTAGCCTCTGGACGTTAAACCCACATCTTCAATACCCTTTATTTTCCACCAGGAGATGGCCAAACTAAGTTGGTGAATCACATGCCACAGCCATGTGGCATGACAATATGTCAAGCAGAATTGGCAGCACTAAAACAGCCATCACGCACTGATTACTGGGGAGGAGGGGACTCATGGCTCTCATGGCTCTTCTGATCCAACGAATCTCTTTTTCCTGGAACTAAATCATTTACCCAGGACTTCACTGTTGAAGAAAAGAAAGCAACGAACAGGAAAACTACTTAGGCAGAGGGAACTGTAACGGTAGAGCTGAGACTGATCAACATTCAAGTGATGGCATAAGCAGAAGACTCCATATGCATACATTATAGGAAAGCACCGCATGATTAAGTCCCCAGGCAGACAAGCAAATGCTTATCTTTGTGTTAGTTATGATTCGCTTTAACCTGCACAACAGTGTAGCCTCACACCTTGCCCTAGGAGCAAGGGGTGAAACACTCGAGGAACACTAGACAGGCTTGCCATTAGACACTTGTTTTGTTTGCAATATCATATCCCCCCGCTGAAATTACCGTTTAGCTGTTCAATCAGGCAATAAAAAAACTTGGTTTTCTTTTTTTCACACATTGCTTCAGACAGTCTCACCTCTTTTCATCAAAACGCATCCGTAGAGGTGTCCTTACAACAGTATCAACATTCGTTAGCAACTCACAGACCAGCAATTGTGTCCTTGAAATGAATTTGCATGCTGGCATTGCTGGTAACGAATGTGCAGATGCTAATTCAAACAATTCAGGCAAACAAAGCCACAATATTCTTCAAATTCTTCTCCACTGGACTGTTTTGGCAAAACATCTATTACAAAGGAAGTCCAGGTTGGGAAAAGGGGGGATGATCCGGACTCTGTCTTTCTTCTTCCCAATCCAGCCAAGATATCCCCTTTTCCTTAATTGATGTAGGGAGAGCTTCCTCTGCCTAAGTAGTTTTTCCTTTCCTTTCCTTTTCTTTCCTTTCCTTTCTTCTTCTTTTTTTCCATTTCTTTTCTTTCAGCCAAGCATTTGTAGAAGGGGTTGCCATCTGGGCCAGCACTAGGAATTCCAGTATTGGTCAGGTTGTTACCCTTAAGACTAGCCAGGTACATGGCAACTTCATCTGTGCATTCATTACCAGCAATCCCAAGCTTATTTGCCCTTGTTCACATGGGGTAGCAGCCTTTGGCAATAAGTAGTGGCCTGTCCTAGGGACTGTGGTTTACACGCAAACAAAATTTAAGGCATCCTAACCTGGACTGTAAAAGGTCCAGGAGTGCATCAAATTTGAAACTAGATCTACTACGTCCTGCTTTTTCAGAGCTCAGCCCAGGCTGGCCAGGCATTGCCAATTCTTCCAGTGGAAGGGTTATCTGGCCAGCAGAGGAGTCTCTTCTCAATTTTGTAGTCGTTTGTGAAGAGCATGGGCTTTTCTTTGCCAAAGGAAAAGGAAGAACCACTTAGGCAGTCACTGCCTTTACATTAAAGACACTCCTACACCAATTAAGGGTAAGGAGACATGTTGGGTCAAAGAGCCATGAGTCTACCTCAGCAGAAAGAGTCTCCCTCAGCAGAAGAACACGTCTCAAATTTGCAGTGTCCATTTTGCGTCCACAAGATGTGCCATTGAAAGCAATTGCAAGAAACCCAGCCTGATTGACCACTATCGATAACACTAGACACTCTCTTTGTTTTCACGGGGGCTTCTGGGGGGGATTTGCTGGGCGCGCGGTGGCGGAGGACGGGAGAAGGAGAGTCCAGAAGCATGGCAAGCAAACCTCCAGATCCCCATTAGATCTGTTCTTGGCTCTCTCCTAGGCTAGCTGTGTCTAGTAGAGGTTTAGAGGGCCTTCTGGTGAGGCCTCTAGCTTTCCAGTTATGGGACCTTCCCTTCATGCACGCAGCCTTTGCGTAGACTTTTCTTTTCTTTCCCAGCCTGAACCTGATACTAGTATCTTTCTGTCCTCCTGGCGGAGGAAAGTCATGGCACTTTTGAGTTAACATGTATCCTCTTCCTTATTGATGTAGTGAGTGCCTTCACTGCCAACATGTTTTATTCTTTTTCTTTCAGCCTTCTATAACAATGCTAAACTTTATTGAATCTGTTTTACATGCTGCATTGCTACTAAGCAAACTGTATCTAGTATATCTAGTATAGTCTAGTCTACTATATCTAGTATATAGGTTTGAGGTCCCTTTGGCGAGATCCTTGCTAGATTGCTAGTTAGGGGAAACTATCCTTAATGCATGCAGCTATCAGCTGGCGTAGCCTTATCTTTTATTTTCACGTTTAATGATGCTGCCAAAACTCTTGGAAATACTCAACAAAGGAAACAAGTATCAACTTGCAGTGAGCACATGGAACTGTACATTGTTGTCAAATTGTCTGGCCGAGTTATTGTGTTGCTGGATACACTCAGGGCTAGGGCATACATTTGACTCAATTGCATTAGAAGCGGCGAATTTTGACTGGCCAGTGAGGGAAACGCTTGTGCCAGTAGGCTATACCATAGTGCTCCAAAGTCCTCTGAGCATCATCCATGTGCTTGCCAGCATAAGACAGACGCTGCAGGGCTGGCAAGATGCCCCCCGTATCCTGATAAGCAGGATGATTGGAAATGCAAAGAAGTTACGTGCTGTTTGCAGACTTCTTGTGTGCAGGTGGTTTGGGATGTAAACAGGCCTTGGCTTGGGCAAAAAAGCACAGAGAGGAAAGCTGACAAGTTCTATGCACAAATGACTCCGCTTGTGGGAGTATGGTTGAAAAATGCTGCTGGGAAATAGCCAAGAGGGTATTTGCTGGACACGGCTGTACTTACAATCTCAGAGAATTGGAGAAGGGGAGGTCAACTAGCCTATTTTGCTGGACATTATCTTTCTCGCGTTTCTCTCTCGAATCTAACCATGCCAAAGAATTATATTTAAAAAAACATTACATTAACCAAAAAAATGATGGAATTCAGAGTACCCCAAATCTCTCTCCTGGAATCAGATCCTCCAAAAATGGCAGAGGTAGGCACCTCTTCTAAATCACTGGATATGCTCTTTCCCAGTTTCATTTCTCACATCTAACCATGCCAATCATTATTGTTATAGAAAAAAGTATATCCACCAAAAATGATGAAAATTGGAGTACCCTAGATAACTCTCCTGGCCTCAGATCACCCCCAAAAGCCCACAGCTCCAACCCGGGACCATATTTCATTCCCAAAATTTTGGATGTGTAACCCTTAATTATAGAAAAAAAAGAAAAGAAAAACTGCGTAGGCAGTGAAACACTCCCTACATCAATTAAGGAAAGGGGGCCACCCTTATTATATACTACTCACATTCTGAATATTTGGTGCAGTTGGTGACCAGGGTGGGGATTTTGTGGTGAAAAATAGGATATATCCACCAAAAAATGATGAAAATTGGAGCACCCTAGATCACTGTCCTGGCCTCAGATCACCCCCAAAAGCCCACAGCTCTAACCCGGGACCATATTTCACTCCCAAAATTTTGGATGTGTAACCCTTAATTATATACTATGCTCACATTCTGAATATTTGGTGCAGCTGGTGACCAGGGTGCGGATTTTGTGGTGAAAAATAGGATTCATGCCGTGGCTAATTTGGCATGCTTTCCGTAACTGGCAGGTTTAAAACCCTGTGCTGCAGAAAACGGGCTACCAGAGGAGCCCATACTTGAAAACTGCCCGTCATGGGACACTTATGCAGGGAGCATGCAAAAAAAACCTGTTTTTAGGCCTCAGATAACCACCTCTGGAATTGGAGGAAGAGATGTGGTGCCAAGGAGATGCCAAGGTATGGTGCTTTTGTGGTTGGAAATGTGGTTGGAAATCGACGGAGCAGCAGCCTTCAATCGCATTCTAACCTACCCTGATCACAACCCTCAGGTCCTCTACACGGGTCTTGGAGGACACAGTTATCTTGAAGGGGCCCCCCTTGTGGCTGCCAGTGCTCAAATCCACCTGAAGAGAAGTGCACAAAACAACTTTTAGGTTCCGGTGTTGGTCAAACTCCTGTTGCATGTTCCTTGCTGGTGCAGAGTGTTATACTGCTTACGCCTTTTACACATGCACCATCATGTTTGAAAGTTGTCAAAACAAAGTTTTGCATTTTGGCCATCATAACTCCCTCTCATCCAGATATTCCGGTTTCTCTGTCTGCCATCCCATCTATGATGAGAATGCTATGACTCAGGCCTTGCGTCATTCTATTTACTCAGCTATTCTCAATACAGACGCCACTGCAACTTTCATGTTCCTCCCTATCTGGGGAAAACAAATGATAACTAACCCTTACTCTAACTCATCCTTGCCTATCCACATCTCTGTTGTGAACTTGGAACAATCACATGTATTCACCTTTGCTACAATGATCCACAATCTTGCCTTAACCAGGAAATACCTCTTCCTCAGCACACATGGGACCTACAAATTGTTGCAGTCTGGAACACATCTGCAAGGATCCATCTAAACAATCACAACCCAGCTTGGCTGCAGGGCCTGGCTTCGGCTGTACCAGAAGTTGACTGGAAGCTACACAATATAGGCAACCATTCTACTCTCAATACAATGCATGCTGATATGCCTGGATTCAATAAATGCCATCGCCTCCCCTCTGACAAACAACAAACATCTAGAAACCCAACATATTCACACATAGGTAATCAGGAATAACTTTTTGTACCTAACCAATATAGTCCAACCCTCAAGCTCAAAGTCCCTGACTGGAGGACATGGGCTTACACTGATGGTAGTTGTCAAATTCAGAATGGCAAACAAGAGATTGGAGCAGGCGTCTACTGCCCTCTCACTGGCAGCAGAAGCTTTGTCGAGCCCAATGGTGCTGGAATTACCAACACCATATGTCGAGCTGAATTAGCAGCAATCGCTGCTGCCATCACGCACTCTTATTCACACATTGCTTCAGATAGTCTTACCTCTCTTCATCAAATACGTAAACAGCTTATCTAACCTGAGAAGCACAAACAACATATTCAAGGGGATGTTCTTAAAATCATATCTTCTCTCATTAGCAACTCGCAAACCAATATTTGTATCTACAAAGTAAAATCTCATGCTGGCATTGCTGGTAACGAGTGTGCAGATGCTATTACTAAATATCAAGCAAGCCAAGCCAATAATAACGTGGCTGATACTGGGATCCCTAGCGCAGGCTTTGGCGGAAATCCTTTCTCTCATTTATTTTGGTTAGCCAAGGAGGAAAAAAATGAACACAATGCTGAAACATCCAGCTCCTGCTCCCGATCCTAAAATCACCTACCTCCCCAATCTTCAAAATGCTCTCAAGTCTCATATGCATACAGAACACAGACTTGGATATGCCAACCCCAAAATAGGCTACTACTCTTATTATCAGAGTTTGTTACCACATCTAGATAAGAAAATCAGCAATGCCTTTAGGAACATGTCCTGTATATCCACACCCATGAAGCGCACCATCTCACAATACCGCACTGGCACCCTCTATAACCAAAAACATGCGGTTCGTTTTAAAAGGTCCACTAACCCACTCTGCCCTCTCACAGGCTGTCATCAATTAGACAGCGCACTCCACATGCTTTCAGGCTGCCAAAATCATATTATCTCCAGCATGAAAACTGAACGCCACAATGTTGCTGGAAGAATGATCATCAAAGCTCTCAGCAAAAGCCCTTTGGGGGCAGGCTTGGTTAACATGGACACAGGGAGTGATGATAGGCTGGCTCAACACAACCTCCAAATCCCTGCACATGCATCAAACAGAATTTTACCCCCTTACCTTTTTCCTAGAAATTTTCCTAAGAGATCTAGACTCACATCTAGTCGTCCTGATGCTATACTGATTACTCCCTATAAAGCCAAACCCACTCCTTCTTCTCCTTCTTCCACTCGCTCACACCATGTGTTACGCAGCAGACACAACCCAACACAGAGGACCACACGAGCCAACCGCGTGAGACAGCCCCACCAACTTCATGTAAACCAGCGACATGTGCACTTGATTGAAATTAAGTACTGTGAAGACACGAGGCCTGGACAACAGTTAGAGGCGGCACAGCGGCAGCATACAGACCTCAGCAAACTCATTAGTGCTAAAATTGTGACTCTCCACACTATCCCTCTGGGTGTTGGTGGGACCTGCTATACTGATCATACCTTGAACCAGTTTAAACAACTTGGACTGGACCATCAACAGGCCCATAAACTTGCTCAAAAACTCCATGCCCATTCGGTTCAGTATGCCCATAAGCTTGTTACCACTAGACGTGCTTTGGAAAATGATGCTTCTCACAGCCAGGTTCTGGAGCCGGGTGCTTCCAGTAACCCTCCAGATCCCCATTAGCTTTCTTCTTTGTAGCTTTGTGGTGGAGGAGGCTCACGGTTCTTCTGAGCCAATGTGTCTCCTTTTCCTCAATTGATGTATGGAGAGTTTCCTCTGCCTACGTAGTTTTTCTTTTTTCGTTTTCTTTTTCTTTTCTTTGTGGCCTGGGGGGAAGTGTACCTTGAAAAAGTTGTTTAGCAGATGACTGTATCAGTCCTTGTACACCCAAGTTGTTTGGATGCCAATGAGCTCAGGCAACTTGCATTTGCATTTTCTCACCTCCGAACCATATTCGTTGGGGTCATGCAAATCACTGTGAACCCACAGCTCCAGCATTTGGGTGTTTTGAAGCGCGGCCCCAGGAGGCACATAGCCTGCACAAGTCAGTCACCGTTCTATGGATGGTGCATGCGCTTGTGATCAGAATAAATGCATTTAGGACGTGTGTGCATAAAACAGGACACATGATCCCCAAAACAGGAATTTCCACGAGCAAGAGAAAAAGCATTTGTTGTCCAAGTAAGTTTTGTAAAAAGCCAAATGCTGACTACAATCAGGCTTCCTTGAAAAAAGAAGCCTGAAACAGCTGCAATATGTGAGGCATTGTTGCTGATCGCTGAAAAACCTGATTCGCATGTATGATAAATGATCATGCGAATCTCTTTGAACAGCACTGAATTGTTGTAACAATAGTGCTAACAATTTCAGCCCTTGTCCTGCATAGAGCGGCACTGGAAGCCATAATTCCCACGCTTTTTCTCCTCTGCAATTCACGCATAGGGAATGCTCAAGCACAGTTTGCTAACACTACTCTTTTGCTGCTCAGATGACTCCTCAGTTTTACTCTGTAAGTATTTGAAACCTCTTTTGCGAGTGCGCATGCACTGTTGCATAGTTCATACACCTCACACGATAACAGTGGGGAGGGCAGGCAAAATAGTGATCGCATGCAAAGAGCAGCATTACAACGACATTGGCTTTCAGGCCAAGACTGCCATTCATTCCGGAAGGTGCTCCTGAGTATGCTGCCGTGGTGTGTGTGTGTGTCTGCTAGGTTTTGCTGCAACATACCGTGAGGGATACCAGCCTCAAAGGCCAGGGCTCTGTCGGCTTCAGCTTGCTCCTTACTGGGGGCATACATTTCCTGCCACTCTGCATACACATGATTGGCAGCTTATCAGCTTCTTTCCAGAGTATCTTTAGGAGGAAAAAAGGATTGATCTATGGACAGGAGGTTTCTATTTGTCTACAATATGTGCTTCCTGGATGGATGATCAAAGTAATCATCCCGCAGTGAGGGCCATCTCCCAATGAAACAAGGTGCTCACCTGACAGCTGTCCTCCATCTCCTTGGATCACAGGCTGGTAGCGCTCACACTCAGAATAGAAAGGAAAGTTGTTGGGTCCCACGCTGTGCATCCCCGTATGGCCAGAGCCTGCATCTCAATGACAAGCATTAGCCTGTTTCTTTGTTATTTCATGTGCAACATGCGCCCAGATCGAGAGAGGGCATGCTCACCAGGGGTAGGATTGAACTTGCTGAATTTGAGCCGGTAGCCCTCATGCATGTCTGCCTCAGGCATCTTCCACTGCTCCAACTCCTCCGTGCTCCAAGTGGCACACGGCCCAGCAGCAAAGCCAGGGACCAGCTGCATCTCGTCTCAAAGGGACCAGCCACGGCTTTGTGTAAGCAATTTTGCCAGTTATTAATTGAAATTGAACCGATGGGTTCAGTCTGAAAAGGTCAACAGCCTTTGATCAGTCCTAGAATCGTTGATGGGTTCAAGGGTTGACTTTCAGAAATGATAAGAAACGAAACAAATGAATTACAAAGTACTTCAGTACACTAGTGTACTGGAATTGAATAAAAACTCCACCAAATTTGTTTGTCTTCGCAATTGCTGTCATCAAAGTGAAAAAGACATTTAAATTGAGATTCTTAACAATGTACAAAATCACGGCGATTGTACCTGTGGTGTCAGGATCGAAAGGGAAAGAGCAAAAGAGATGCAAATGACATACCATAATGGTATGAGCAAATGACATAAACGAATCACTTATGAGCATAATATAAGAGGCAGGCCAAGTGTAAGCCCAGCTTTCAGTCAGCAATCTCCAAGCACCTTCACCCACGTAAAATTACAGATGGCGCGTGAATTACGAAACAAAACTTGTTCAAATTGATTAACTTCGATCGAGGAATTGTTAGGGTATCTGGCACACATGCGCCTCTTCGTATTCGTTTTGCTGGCCTGGGTGCTGGTGTCCTCCTTCCAGGCTGACGGACTGGGCTCTTCCGAGGTAAGACCAGGCAAGCCCTCGTGGCTTGCGATCGCTGATTAGTCACAACACGTAAGTGCGCATGTGCGCGCGCGCGCGCACACACACACACACACACACACACACACACACACACACACACACACACACACACACACATACACGCACGCACGCACGCACAAACACATTTCCTCACATATGCAGCACATGTATGCAGTAAGCTGGAGAACAAGGTATAGGTGTTTTTTGTGCACGCCCAACAAATACAGGATCGCCAGGCAGCAGTGTCCTCTGCGGCGAAGGTTGGGCTTGGGTTAGCAACAGATGGTACGCATGCCTGCTTAAAAATGTATCTTGCCTCGGGCTAAGGGAGACCATGCATGGATAGGAGCATTCACAAATAAAGAGGCAAATCCTGCCCTCATGCTGCTTGCATCCCTTCATTCAGGTAGCATTGGTGATGGGACAACCCCCTCATCTTCTCATAAACAGCAAGCCAAGGAAGATGCGCGGAGCTTCTGGAGAAAGCTGATCGACAGAATCTCTTGGAAAGACTATCCAAGAATGGTTGCTCACGGTATGCGTGCTGGGTTCATTTCCTCAAAAAGCAAAAAAGAAAGCAAGCAAGTCTTGCTGTCTCGCATGCACGTGATCCAAACCTTTCTGATCACATGACTCATGGCCGCAGATGTAGCAGGTGCAAAGGCAAAGGAGCCTTTGAACAAGGTGAGACGCATGGAAGCCTTGTGTCTCCCTGCCTGCACACTGTTGGTGGATGCCAGCTCTCCCTTGACCTGCACACACATAATGAAGTGGCCTCCTTCCTGCAACCGTTGATGGCATTAGGTTAAGGAGTATGGTGAGAGTGCCCAAGAAGTAGCAAGCCAAGTAAAAGATGTGGCAGAGGGAGCCAGACTGGAGGTAGCTGCACAGGTGTGGTTAGTGGAGGAAGCCTGAAGTGAAATCCCAGTTCCTTATGCAGCAGGGAAAGTAGGCCTTCTGTCCAGGCTGCTCTGTTTTGTACGGATCTAAATGAGGGGAAGGCATGGAGTAGAGTTTGTTTAGTTTTTGTTTTTGAATTCCTAACGTTTCCCACTTTGCAAGCTGTCGTGCACATACAATGCTGCTTGGACCAGCAGGGTTGATTCTGTCATCAGCGATTGAAACCTCAAAATTGATTGAATTTGGGACCCAATAAGACCCAATGAATGTGTATTACTTCATGTACATGACAGGCAGAGGCCGCGTCAGAAATGGCAAAGGAGGCTGCATCCAAGGGCATGGAAACTGCCAAGGAGAAAGCAGGTGCGTACCTTTTGAAAGCGTCCTTGCAAAGCATTAGAATCAAAGGTCCCAAGATATCATGCCTGGTATAATGGGGCTTTGAATGTCAGTTTCCTCTTCTAATACACAGAATCATCATGTATAACAGTTGTAATTGTGATGAGAGACGGATGTTTGATGAGGCGCCAGGGAGTGAGATGTAAGGGATGCTGTTTTTTCCCAATATCATGCACCACTTCCGAGCTTCACGAGAAATATTCAGAGGACTGCAACCAGCATCGTACTCGTTGTGAAGGGTGACACTAGTCCTGCAAGGTAGACGGTTGTAGAATGGAACAGCCTGTAATTTGGAAGCGTATTGAAAATTGAACCCTCTTCAGCCCAAGTATCAGCTTCGCAACTCCTGTTTGAAGCATCTTCATTGCTTTCATCTTCATCTTCATTGCTTTCATCTTCATCTTCATTGCTTTCAGATTCATAGACAGCACAGACAGAGGATGCACACACATGAAATGCTGCCTTCAAGCTTACATAGCATGCAATGCAATGCTACTCCTTATTCACGCAGAACCTGTTGTTGAGGCAGCCTCATCGGCATCAAATGTGGCTGCAGCAAAAGCTGCTGAGGCTGGGGACTCCCTGGATCAAACTTGGCGTGCAGCAGCAGAAGCCCCAAAGCATGCCACCG
Organism: Dunaliella primolecta; assembly: GCA_914767535.2. NCBI lineage: Eukaryota > Viridiplantae > Chlorophyta > Chlorophyceae > Chlamydomonadales > Dunaliellaceae > Dunaliella > Dunaliella primolecta. The sequence continues at coordinate 10,228,025 of OU611755.1, read as the reverse complement.
TCAGTGCAGCAGATGCAGTGCAGAAGGGTGCGCAAACAGTGGAGCAACAGGCAGAGTCGTTGAAGCAGTGGTCAGCAGAGCGAAAGCAAGAGCTTTAGCTCATTTTCTGCTGTCTTACAACTTGCATGCATGTAATGCCACATTGTGATGACACTAGGAGTCAGATCAATCCTCATTTTTGTGGAGTCCAAACAATGTAGGAAAGAAACACTCTGTGCTGGATGATATTTAAGCCTGCCAACACCCTCACACACTGAGAGTTGCCTGAGCACAAAAACACAGCTTGTGAATTTTCTCATCTTAACTGGCAATGTTGCAAATTGAAATGGAAGCCTGTTTACGTTCATGGACCACCAATTTCAACCTTGCTCACCAAAAAAAGGAAAAGGAAAGGCGACACATTTCAAAACTGGTCCCTGTATGAAGAAAGGAGCAGGAGCTAGTGGTCATCGCCCAACTCACAGACTAAAAAACAATGAAGGTCATGAAGGTAGACTGTAAAGTGTGTTTACAGTCATTGTGGACAACGATCTCCACATTTGCAGAACCATTTCTTCCGGTGCTTGGGGGCTCAGAGGCTGAAATTGTGATCAAGTACAAGAAGAGATTGAAATTTATTGAAAATCCCTAGTTGATGTAGGGAGAGCTTCCTCTGCCTACGTAGTTTTTCTTTTCTTTTCTTTTCTTTCTTTCTTTCTTTCCTTCTTTCTTGGGGAATAGGTTAATATTCATAGGGTAAACTCACCCTAGGAATCAGCATTTCCCTTTGGAGAAACCCCAAGAGCACTCAGTTAACTTAGCCTCTTGAAGAGGATCTTAAAGAACAAATAAACCTAATTACGTACCACACTGGCACAGTAAGAAAAAGAAAAAGAAAAGTCTACGCAAGCCAAAGGCCGCGTGCATTAAGGAAAGAACCCCTAACAAAAGTTAGAGGCCTCACCAGGAGGCCCTCCACCTAAACTAGACAAAACTAGCCTAGGAGAGAGCAAGAGACAGAACTAATGGGGATCCGGGGGATTGCTTGCCATGCCCCTGAGCGCTCGGACTCTCCTTCTCCCATCCTCTGCCGCCGCCGCGCGCCCAGCAAACCCCCTCCCAGATGCTCCCTGAAAACAAAGTGCATGTCTAGTGTTAATGATGGTGGATGATCTTTGGATGGCATGGTCCCTGAGCTGGGAGGCTACTGATTCAGCTTTTTGTTTGGTCAGGCCCAGATATATGAGAGGTGTAATTGTATAGTTGTTGTAAATCGTGCCACCAACACCAACTAAGATGATGTGCAAAGTCACTTTGTTATTCCTGTTTGGGTTTCTTAAGCTGCGTGTTTTAAGTCTGCTTATGATGTGGGAGTGTTGAGTTTGTGCACGTTCTAAGGTGATGAAGGGATTTGTGTCAGGGCAGAATTTTAAGTTCAACAAGGTGAATGTCCCTATCTTGTGGTGGGATCCTGGTAGGATCAAGGTGGGCTTGTCTGCCTGGGATGTGGCGCACAAATAGAGCGTCAGGGCGGCTTTGGTGCCGTGCAGGTGAGGCAGCGCCAATTGGGAAAACCCAGTCTGGAATAGCTCGAGAGGTGTTTTCAGGGACTTGTACGCCTTGATCCAGAAGTCTGTCATGATTGCAGCCGTCCATGCTAATGAGGGATGAGCCAAAACGGCCTTTGCTGAGGGCTTCTATACAGAGACTAAGGGCCGCGTGGTGTCTGTTGGTGTGCATCCCACTCATTGTTGGGTTGGTACACCTAAGCAGAACATGATAAATGTTGTCTGTATTTGCACAGAGTGGGCACCTATCAGAACTGGAAAAGTTAAAGTTGAAGGCATGGCTCTGTGTGTACAGGGTATCCGTTCGATATTTCATGAGATTTATTTGTTGTTTAAGGGTGATCTTTGGATTTTTCCAGAAGGAGTTGCTGATTTCCTTGTTTGCAAGCTGGGAGATTAGGTTGTGAGCTTCAGTGTTTGCGTTGGTGGTGGATGGTGTGGCATCGTTAAGCTTCTGCCATCTCTGGTAGTGGTAGCCAAAGGTGTCAGCAGAGCCAAGTCTGTGTTTCTTGTGCATGTGTGTTTTAAGTTTGTCGCTCAGGTTGGTGAGATAGTGTATCGGGAAAGTGTGGGAGCGGTGCCTGCCATCATTTTGTGTGGAAGTGGTCTTTAATGAGAGCCAATAAAAATTGTGGAAAGGGTCCCTGGCATCCGGAAGCGTAATGTCTATTGTGTCAGAGAGGGCTGCGGTGCGAGCGCAAGCGTCAGCCCCCTCATTTCCTATGATGCCAGAGTGGGCTTTGACTTTATAAAAATGGATAGGGTGAGGGGAGTGCTCTATTATGGTTGATATGGCATGGATGAGCTCTGCATGTAGGTGATACCTCATGCGCATGGGATGAAGGGTTTGATTTGAAATCTGAAAGAGGCAGAATGCACTATCAGTGGCAATTGTGGTTTGTTCATGTTGGAGCGCCACAAGGATACCCATGAGTTCTGCTCTTGTGATGGTATTGGTAGGCCCATGGCCATTGGGTTTTATGTGCAGTTGCAAGTGTTGGGATGGTTGAGTAGCGTCTCTTCCTGGTTTGTAAACACCTGAACCTGATAGCGGTGGGGAATCGTCATCTTTGTGTTTGATTACACTGCCATCAGTGTAGGTCATTTAAATTTCCCTCCAATCCTTGATTTTGGGTGTGAACATCTTTCTAAAGTTGGCAGGGGTGAATGTTGCCCTTTCTCGAGGGCATTTGTGTGAGCAGCTATGAGTGTCAGGGGGGAGTGATTGGAATTTCTGCTTCCAAGTGTTTGATGCAAGGTGTTGGTGTGTTCGCAGTGGCGTGACTGGATTTGGAGTATCCAAGGGTAGCCAAGTAGCCTCTGGTGTGTCTTGCTTTACATCTTGTTGGAGGGACTGGAACCAGTCTTTGTTAGCGCTATCTAGTAATGCTCTGGCATTGGAGTTCCACGCAACGATGAGTTGCATAGGATAGGAAGGTGGGGTAGAATTGGGGATGGTATCAAACCAGTGTTGTGGTGCTTGGGATTGGATTTTTCTTGCAGGGAATTTGGCAAGCACTTTTGCAGCGTCTGGGTATTGTTTGAGCCAGCTCATATAAGCGTTGCAGCTGAAGCCTCTCCAGTGGGGCAGGAGCATGAAAGTGGCAACTGGATCTGTGCTTTGGAGGGAGGAATGTACTGCTTGGCGCATGAGTTTAAATATTATTTCATCATCATGGGGTGGATGGCAGAAGGAGAAGCCCGTGTAGCGCACTGAGAGGGCGTCTGTGTGTGCCCCAAAAACTTGGTCCCGGCAATTTGTACTGAAGTAGGTATTATAGGTATTTTCAAAGTCAAGAGGGCTGGGGTACCTCCCCACTGAGACCATGCACCATTTCTGCAGGAATGATCGTATGCTGGAAGGAGTAATAAACTTGTTTGAATTAAAAAGCTTTTTGCTCTGTGCAAAAAGATTTTTTTGTCGAGCCTTTTGGCGAGAGAGCAAACCCATAATTTCAGTTGCTGAATCCTGGACAGGGGGCTGGATGGTGTCATGGATGCCTGCCCTTTTGGAAGCTTCGTAGGCTTCAAGCAGGGTCTTGAGCCTGTCTATAGTGAGCATGCCCATACACTTGCCATTGGCATTGTAGATACAGGCGCATTCAGAGGTGGTTACCTCTGGCATTCGTGCTGGCATGGCGACCTCATCAGATGTGTCAGGGTGGAGGCTTTCCTTCATGAGGTCAACACTTCTTATGATTATGTCGCACTTCCATGTTGGCATGATATCTGTCTGGGGGTTGGTAGGTTCAGTCAAAGGTGACATTTTTGCGAATGGCGCAACCGGTAGTTGAGATCCATGAGGAGTCAGAAAGGCTCTGGGGATTGCCTTCAAAGGCTTGGTTGACAAGATTGTCCAGGTCCATATCGATGGTCAAGGGGTCTTCTATAACCTCTGGTCGTTCCTCCGAGTCAAAGACTTGCACATGAGCATCCAAGTCTGGGTGTATCCGTAACATTTCTTCAGCTTCCCATTTAGGATGCCACTCTGCATAAATCATTTCACAGTCTTCAGAGGAGTTGATCCTTTCTGCTTTTTGGGAGTCTGACAGGGAAGCGCAGGCAGGGCAGTCCCAGTGTTCATTTTGTTCGCTCAGTGCCCGGTCATTTTGGGAGCAAGTATTGACATCTATGAGACAGCCCCAATGGTATGTGCGGTGGCAGGTATCACAGGTGGGCATATCGTTATGGCATTGACTTTCAAAGGTGTGTTCCTTGCTTAATGGACTCCAGCAGAGTTGGCAGCATGGGTCTAGTTTAGTTCTTCTTGGTACATGCTTTGAAGAGGCCACTTTCAGCCCATCATTTTTGAAAATGGGCAAGGCCCATTTCTCAATGGTGACAGGGTGCCATTGAATTTTGTATTGCTTTTGCTGCTTTTCTTGAGAGGATCTCTTATATTTCCTGAGGTGTTGCCATCCCAAGATATTTAGGAAAACATGGTCATAGCGGAAGATGGTGTTGCTAGCTTCAGCTGCGCTTAATGCAGCAGCTTTATTCTGTTTATAAATCCAGAGCCATTGGGGAACATCAGTGCCTGGTGTGTTTGGAGGTAGAGGACTAGGAGTTATCATGGGTTGTGGGTTATGCTCTAGGAATGTTGTTGGGGCTCGGCTCCCTCTGGGCCGTCTGCCCCCAGTTTGTGGGGTCCGAGTGGAGTCTATGTTATGTGCTTGTGCTTGCGGCTGTTCCGCATGGGGATTGTTTCTTTTTCGTTTGCGTCTGCCTTGGCATGAGTGTGCCTCTGCATGTGGTTGACTGCTTGGGGATGGGCTCTCTTGGCTGCTGGGGGAAGCATTTTCTACTTCCATATCCTCAGCATCAAAGAGGGGGCTGCTGCAAGTTTTGGGGTCTGAAGGTGTGTGTGTGTGTTAGGGGCATGACTCCCATTGTCTGGGTTGGAGTTGGGGGGATCTGGGGGAGCATGGCCTGGGTGCAGCTTTGACCAGTTCCATCCTGTGGGCGTATGTTCTGTTCTTATCAGTTCTGCATATGTTGTATGATTTATGCAGCGTGATTCAGGGGTTTTATTGGGTGAGCTGTCTTGGCTGTGTATGATTGTGTTGATGAGTTCAGGTCTGTCCTCAGTCAGAGTGTGGGTGTTGAGAGTATTGGAGAGTTTATTCAGGGCTACAATATGTTTGGTCTTAATTTTTCGGCCAAACAGAGATGTGAGTTTGTTCCCGTCAATAATATGGGTGAGGTTATCATTCAGTAAAGCTGAGAGCCTGTTTATGCCTATTTCCATGAGGGCATAAGTGCAGTGACAGGCTAAGGTTTTAAGGGTGGGTTGCATTGGCATTGAGAGGACTTTTATTATGGGAGTGATGCTGGAGAGAAGGTAAGGTGCTCCTTGATAAGAGACGTCGAGGTCGCTCTTGTTGATGCAGAGGTATTGCCTAACACGGAGCATGTAGGGCAATTGCTTGAGGATGAAGCTGGATGTTTGGTGATATGGGTTGATACTCCTGAGTACGTCGTGTCTCAGTTGGTGGATTTGCGATTCAAGCATAGCCCTGGTGACCTGGCCGTGTCTGCCTTTATTGTTGAGGCTGCTGGTGAGGGCCGTTGCACATCTTGCATTATATTCCACCGCAGTGATTGTGCAGCCAAGACCATAGTTAATTTCGTCTTCCCGTATTATGGCTGTGGCAGTGCTATGCCAGAGCTTGTATCTCTCTTTGATAACCTTGAGGATACATGTGTCCCAGTCCGCAAGGTTTTTTTCGGAGCAAGGTGTCACAGGAAAGGCATATGCAATGCTGGGGATGATGGCTGTGCGAATTATGTCCATTGTTTGCCTGGGTGTGGCAAAAGAGCATGTCAGGCTTGCCAGTTTTCTGGTGAGCTTTTCCTCCATTTTGTTAAGTTGGGGTTCCCAGTCTAATGTCATGGTGATTTCAACGCCAAGGTAAGCAAATGGATCCCCGGGGTAAATGAATTGGGCTGGCTTGCCCTAGACCAGTACCTTATCTTTGAGTTGACGTCGAGCAAAATCTGCAACGGACGTGTTACCCCTTATTTGCATTGTTTGTTGGCTAAGAAGGTTGCATGTCACCTTTGTTTTTGAACCAGAGATGATGAGGTGGGCCCAATCAGCATAGAGGCTTAATTTCTTGGCTTGAATACGGAGGTTAGAATACGTGCCTGTGAGGCAAATGAGGTCATCTGCAAATGCCCCACTGCTAATTTTGTTCTGACTTTTCTGTTCCACAGTCTGTGGGTTTTTGTTGAGGCATTCATATTCATAGCCTCGCCCGCCAGCCTGGAGCCAGCGTAAAAGAGGCTCCATGTATATGAGGAAGAGGAAGGGGGATAGGGTGTCCCCTTGGATGGTCCCCCTTTCTATAGGGATATTTTTGGAATACTGACCAGTAGCTAGACGGACTCTGGTGTGTGCCTCTTGGTATAGATTTTTTACTAACAGTAGTACTGTGTCAATGGCATCTGTGGGGAAGCCGAGGTCATACATGATCCAGAGCAGCTTGTCATGGTCTGTTGTGTTGAAGGCAGAGGTAAAATCTGCAATTAGAGCATATACATCTTTATTAAAGAGTTTGGAATCTTCAAGGGTCATGATTAAGTTTTGGAGTTGGTGTATGGTGTGCGTGTTTGCAAAAACCCGCTTGCATAGAGCTCAGGAGGGAGTGGCTCTCTGCATATTCATAAAGGGTGGTTACAGTATACAAACAAGCATGCTGAACATGCTATCAGGTTTGATCACACATCTAGCTCCGCCAACTGCCGCTAATGTGCCATTGAAAATAAAAGCACTCATCATAACACTGGTGCCCTGGAGCAGCGTGCGGCCAGAAACCCACCTGATCCACATTAACTCCCCTCTCATCTTCTGGTGAGGGAGGCTCACGGCTCTTTGAGCCAATGTGTCTCTCTTTCCTTAATTGATGTAGGGAGAGTTTTCTCTGCCTACGCAGTTTTTTCTTTTTTTCTTTTTTCTTTTGGCAATGTTGATAGCATCAATCACAGTGTCCTTGGTTGCTCACGCCCACAACAAGCCATTAAATGTTGAACAGATAGAAAAAAAGAAAAAGGAATGAACTACGGAGGCAGTGAACAGATAGACACTGCTCTCAGTCCCTGCTGTGAAGTCACGAGCAAAGGCAAACATGGCCCATTCCTAAATGCCATGGACGCTTGCTGTATACCTGGTAGAACTGTTCTCTGTTACAGCTCCGAGAGCAGGACATGGAATCCTGGAAGTGCCTCCAGAGATACTCCAGATTGGGCTGTTCTGTAATGGTGCTGGATGAGGGCTCAGCCAACACCAATGCCGTCCTGAAGCTGCTCTAGTACGCCCTTTCCAAAGGAGAGCAACCAATCCCGACACAAAGATTTATGCGTAAGATAGGAGTACATACTTGATAGACTTAAATACCGTTACTAACCCCTTACCCAGCCTTCAGGTTGCAGCTGCCCAGCATGCTGGCACCAGTTCCGAAATCCACACCCACAGCTCAAATAAATTTGAACCGTGTGACAGGAATATTTGAAAAGGAAAGGAAAGAAAAACTACGCAGGCAGCGGAAACACTCCCCATATAAAGTAAGGAATAAACGATACCTAGGGCCGAGGCACCTTGTATCCCCTTCACTCAGAGAAACGAAAGAGAGAAGTCAATGGGGATCAGGAGGGTTACTAGCAGTAGCCCGTGCCTGATCTTGGTGATAAAAGTTGAAAAAAGGTTTCTCAAGAACGCATCTGGTGCTGGCAAGTTCATAAGCACACTGGACAGAATGAGCATGAAGCTACAGAGCTATTTTGGTGGCTGCATGAGTGTCAAGACCAAGCTCTTTAAGGGGCTCCAAAGTGTGAGGGGTGTAGATGACCCCACCCACACCCAACAGAATAGTATGGAGGTTAACTTGAGCTGAGGGCCTTGAGAGTTGGCAACATAGATCGCGATGCTGCTGCTTGGAGGCCTCAAGCTGATTCTTGGGCCAGATATCTTCTATTCTTCTTCTTTAGTATTTGACCTCCACAAGATGGACGTGCCTCTGTCTTGGAAGGAGCTGCCTAGGGTGACGGACCTTGGAAGTAGGTGAAGAGGCTGTGGCTGGCGCAGAGTGCTCCCTGTTACCCCCGCGCCCTCCTCTACTTCTCAACAGATATCGGGAATTCGTCCTTGGCACTCTTTTCATTGGGACAACTAATATTGCATCAGGGCAACTAGAAGTGAGTCTTTGTCAGGAAAACGACAACTTGAAGGGAATAATACTTGGGGAGGGTTGTTAAATGTTCAACGATTTGCAGGTACTGTTAAACAAGACGCTCTGCGCTGCCAATTTGCATCGAGGCAAGGATTTTTTGACACCTTTAAGTAGGATTCTGCTAGCAATATTACAATGCTTGGTTAACATCATTGTAAACATTATATTTGACTCGGTGAAATGTTTATAACCTGAAAGAATGTGAAGGGCACTGTCTGGCTCCCCATATAGGAGGCATTGTGGACTGGTAGAAATTTTAAAGCATACTGCATTCTTTTGATTGAAGAGGGTACCTGTGCGGTAGTTAATAATGTTTTGCTTCATTTTTAAAGGAAGCATTGGCATGGTCCAGAAGGCATTGCTGACCTTGTTATGGAATGAGGGAAGTAGACATTGAAAATAAAAGTTGCATCCATGTCTGGGTGTTAGCCTTTCCAAGTCTGTTTTAAATGCATGTGCGTCCTCGGAGCATCAAAAAATATTGATTAAATGTTTAAACTTGGGAGCAGGTTAGTTGGGGCAATCTAGTGTGCTTGCGTGGGTGCAGCTTCCTCAAAGGCAAGCCAGGTGGTGTCATGGAAAAGATTGCCTTCAAGGTTGAGACAGGGGAAGGTTGTGTTCCTGAATGCACATGGACTCTGTGGCTGGCGTAGCCTTCAAGAAAAGAACAGAAAAGAAGAATAGAAAATATTACGTACACGTGATATCAGGTAATATCTACGTAAACCACCTGCGGCAGAGGAAACCCTCCCTACATTAATTAATGGAAAGAGACATTGGCTCAAAATAGCCATGGCATGAATTCCCTCTACCACAAAGCAGGAACAAAAAGGTCTAGTTGGGATCCGGAGAGTCGCTGGAAGCATCAAAACTTGGCTGTGAGGAGTATTCTTGTTTCAATTGCATGCCTAATGGTAACAATTTGTTGGTTTCCTTTACATAATGTGCATATTGTTTTCGTGCAAGCTTGCCAGCTCGTTGGTGGTTGAGGCCTGATGTTTGGCTTAATTTTTGTGTCTTCATTATAACAAGTCCCACCAACACCCAAAAGTATGATGTGTATTGCCACAGCTCTCCCACTAACATTCTTGCATTTGCCTGTATGCCGCCACTTTGCTGCCTCCAACTGTTGTCCAGGTCTCTTGTCTTCACAGTACTTGATTTTGATTGGGTGCACATGCCGCTCGTTCGCATTCAGTTGGTGGGGTTGTCTGACGCGGTTAGCTGTGCTAGTCCTCTGTAAGGTCATGCGCCTGCTGCATATCACATGGTGTGAGCAGTAGAAAGCAGAAGTGGGTTTGTCATGGTTAGAGGTAATTAAGATAGCATCAGGACTGCTAGAGGTGAGTCGAGATTTCATCGGAAAACTTTGAGGGAAGAGGCAAGGGGGTATAGTTCTGTTTGAGGCATGTGTGGGAGTTTGGAGGTTATGCTGCGCCAGCCGATCATAAGAAAAAGAGAAAGAGCTACACAGTCCAAGGCTGGCCGCGTGCATTAAGGAAAGGTCACCTGTCCTGAAAAGCAAGGCCCCGCCACACAGGCCAAGAGGAAGAGCAAGCACAGAAGTCTACTCCAGCAAGTTGGTTCCCACCATGGGACCTACAGTAGGGCTATCAGGCAGGCCCTGTTCAGAAAGCTCAAGACACATGCAAACAGAGGCACGACTCTGAAAACTGCTTTAGGAAAATTGGCTGGGTGTTGTGCTAGGTTGCTCAAAAGGGAAAAGAAGGGGCACTTTGGTGAAAAACGGGGATCCCCCAACCAAACTTTGGTTGAACCTGTCCTTGTCAATTTCACTCTTAGGCGTGTAGCAGTGGCATGCAGACAACGCTGCCAAACAATGGGTCAGTTGATAATTTGGCTGGGTCAGGGTTAGTAAGAATGTCAAGGAAGATGGGCAGACCCCTGAACCCAGAGCTCTGTCTTTACCTGATGGGCCCTTCCTGGGAGGATGATTTACTTTCTAAATCTGCAAACCAATGTTTTTTTTATCATTGTTAGGCCTAAAACTAGATTTCGGTTACAAAATTTGAGGTTCGCTCAGATCTCCAACGTTTGCTCAGGTTCTTGGCCAAATTTCGAATTGCTACAAATTGATGCGCATCACCGGTGCCTGGATGATCATTCATGAAAAGTAGTGCAGATGAAAGCCCTTTCCAACGTACTGATTTTTGCACCAGTGAATGAACGAGCTTCCAGCAGTTCAAAGTCACGCACATGACCCTACTGGTGTATCACCCAGGGATACGAGTTGGGACCCTACCATGGTGTGGTTGAGTTCAGGCGCTACAGTAATCATGCTGTTTTCACAGCAATGTGTCCCAATGATTTGTCCAATTTGCTTTAAGAAAGGTACTTCATCAAGTTGCGAAATGGAGAGGCACATACCATCAGTTGATGCAAGCCGAATTACAAATAAATGCTATGATGGATTGCCTTTGATGCTTCTCACAGCCAGGTTCTGGAGCCGGGTGCTTCCAGTAACCCTAAAGATCCCCATTAGCTTTCTTCTTTGTAGCTTTGTGGTGGAGGAGGCTCACGGCTCTTCTGAGCCAATGTGTCTCCTTTTCCTTAATTGATGTAGGGAGAGTTTCCTCTGCCTAAGTAGTTTTTCTTTTCTTTTCTTTTCTTTTTCTTTTCTTTTCTTTTCTTTTCTTGCCTAAATCGTAAATTGCTTTTACCTGTACGTGCTGTAACCTGTGGTTGCGAGGAGGCTGTGCTTGTCGGCAGTCATGGTGAGTGCAGGGTGTGAACGGGGTCAAGCATCTGATCTGTGTGGCACTTTTGATGCAGAAGAGGCCCAGGGCTTCCATTTGTTGCTTGGTTCTCTAAGAATTCTTAACATGTCCATTAGCAAGACAATCGTTGGTACATTAGAGGTGCCTGAAGAGCAAGTTGTCCTTATCTTATCAAAGCATTGGCTTGTGATTATCAATACCGGTTGTGAGATAGGCATGATGCTTGGAATTTTCCGTGTCTTTGGGCGTGCGGAAAAAGTGTTTAACATCCTTATTAAGGCGGCGTTCACACTAGCTCGGCTCGGCCGGATTTATTAGTTTTTCGGCCGAGCCGAGGGCGTTCACACTGGCTCGGCTCGGCTCAGAAACTCGTGAAAACTAGTAAATCCAGCCAGGCCCCCCCCCCCCTGGCTCACTTCTGACAAAACTCATGATGATTGCTGGGCTTCTATAGTACCCTTCTGCATCAACCGTTTGTTGGAATTCGTTGTCCTGAGTATTTTCTGGCTTGAAGAAGGCAGCAAGCAGGTATGAAGCGCAACAGATTACCAAGTGAGTCCTGATGCTTTGAAGCTTTGTGCATCAGTGCTGCCAAGCCCTCAACCTTGCCACTACCCTGCACATGCGGTCAGTGCTCCAGCACGGTGCTAGCAGTACTATGTATGCGTTGGTTACCTTGGTATTCTGTGCATGCAACCTCCTCCACAGGTCTCCCCCAGCATGCTTTCCCTCCATACAGCAGGAAAGTACACATCCAGGTCTGGGCTTGGAAAGCACAGATGAGGGTGCTTTTACAGGTTCCTAGAGGGTAGGCATCCCCTGGAGATGCCTGCACAGGCATGCACACCCACAGCACCTGCTCCCAGCGTGCATCAAGGGCTTGCATTTGGCACGCC